>CM059866.1:47413557-48013557 GCA_030490815.1 Acer saccharum
TAACACACATACATAATTAACTGTATTTCAATCATATTATTAATTGTATTAATCGAAATAATAAAATAGTCATTATTTGACTGTTATGATAATTAAAAACTAGAAAACCGGAATTTTTTTATTAAAAAACTACACAAGAGAGGTAAGTTTAAAACATAAAAACCAGAAATCTAGAGATTTTGTACTTAAAAATTAGAGAGAGAGTTTGATTTCGGTCTTGTTTTAAATCAAAATTCAACCTCTGTAGCACCTTAAATCTCTAAATCCAGTTCTAGGATTTTATTATTTTGTTTTCAAGTAAATTTAGGTTTATCTTATCTTTAGATCATTTTTTTTATCCCTTCAAGATTGTTTTTATTTTTAGAATTAAAGGTTTGTTTAAATCTATTTGATTTTTTTTTTTTTTTTTTTGTTTCTCATTTTCTAGGTTTGCTTATCTTTCTCTCTCTCTAGTATTTTTTTAAAAACTAAACACTCAAATGCAAACCCAGCGATGAGGTTGCAACTTCAAAGTGGAGTGTTCTTCGGTACTTTTCATTTTTTTTTTTCTATTAATTATTTTATTATTTATGGTATTTATAAAAACTTTAGAGAATGGATAATTCGGTAAAATGCGAGATGTATTTATATGTTTTAATATTTTAAATTTTTTAATGGAGTGTACATACAGTTTTTGAGGGGTATGAATATCGTCACTCATATTAGATTGGTTGTAAGTTGTAACAATTCAACCCAATCCAATCTTATGGCATGTTAAAGGTGGACTAATTTAGAGGATTTGTAGCAAAAAAAGTGGGCCTATCCCTTGTGGGCTGCAGCCTTTTCGCTACTTAATTTGAAAGAGTAAAGATATTTGTATCACTCAAAACTGTATATACACTCTAAATTAGTATGTTTTTTAAAATCCAATAATACCCTTGAGTATAATTACCAAAAAGACTAAATAGTTTGTAAGTACCCCACAAATAATTATTAATTAGTTTCTTATTTTAATTTTTTTATGAAAAAAAAAAAAAAAGTTTCCTATTAATGATTAGATATTAACATATATCATTAATAACTCTTTTCATTTTCTTAAACCCTAGATTCTCTTTTAAATATTAATTTCAAATATATTTTCAATTTCGTTTAAGGAAATACAAATTGATTGCTAAGTATGGAGAATGAATCAAAATCATCCAATATTGGTTGTGAAAGTTTTGAATTAAATTATTATTAGTTTCAAAATCAAAATCTCTTTAGATTTTTATTTTATCAATATCAGTTATTCTTCAATTTCATCAAAAACTTTTCTACTTCTAAATCAATTGGGACATGGCACAAACCTTGCATCCCTACCACTTTGACAAACAGAAAATGGATCTCCAACCAGCAAACCTCAAATTGTAGTGATTTTATGGACATAAAACAATCAATAAGAAATTGAGAAAATTGTTTGACACATGAGAGAGAGAGAAAAAGGAAGAAAAAAAAAGTCTGATTTTATGAAATGAAAACACAAAAAAAAAAAAAAAAAAAAAAAAAGTGAAGGAAGAGAAAGAACCGTGATAGAATTAAAGATAATAATAAAATTGATTAAATAACATAATAATATGTGCAAGTGGTGTGTACTTATAAAAACATAATACAATATAATTTAAAAAAGGATATTTTTAGTATTAAGTGGGATTTATTTACAAATTATAAATTTTTTAAAAAAATTTGATAGGTATGATCACAAAATGGATATACATACGGTTTTTAAATGGTGCGATTATAGCCACTCAATTTGAAATTTCACACTCTAATAATCGGTCATGAAAGTTGACTCATGATTCCTTCTCTACCGGGTCAGGAAATTGACAAAATAACAGAAAATGTGTATATAGGTAATTAGGTATGAAACAAAGAAATATTAGACCTGGTAGGGCTCCAATCAGCTGCTACAAAAATTGTTCTTAGATTCAAATTAATATTATCATTCTGAGACGTCTTCTCTGAAATTTCTTCCCTAGCTTTGCTCTGGAGCAAGTGAGTAGGCTTGTTCGTTGGGTGGTAATATAATTATAATTTGTATGAAAGTGTAGTTTGATATTATCAAAAGCCTTTTTAATTATTCAAGTTACACCTTAATTTTTGAATCAAAAAAAGAACATCTATGATATTGATCATATAGTATGTATACATTAACATTGTTTTATTAATTAGTTTAATGAAAATTTGTTGAATCTCAAAACCAGTACCACAAAGGTTTTGTAGAAAATTATTTAGATTAATGTTACATTACCATAAGACTCGCTTAATTAATTTATTTTTCTAACTGATATGGGAAAGTGATTAATAATATCAACTGATAATCCAGATGGAATGTACAAATTACCACCTCCTGGCCCGTGTCATTTTAAAATAATTTTTTTTTTACAAAGTTTTGGACAACTTAGTAATACTCAACTTTAAATGCTTTCTAAAAAGATCGACTACTTAAAAGACACTTTTATTTTGTTTTGTTTTGTTTTCGAGACAGAAGAAGGATTAAATTTTATCTAAGTAAATCAGAATGAACTAAGGAGCAAATAATGTAAGAAATTTGATAATGCATACTTCTTCAAAACTCCCTTTCAATGATTTCTTCCAAAAATGCTTTTATTTACAATCATTCTAAAAAGCAGTTTAGTTTTATATTATTCTAGGGAAAATCGTATTTTAGTCCCCGTAGTTTACCTTAATTTGCGTTTAGTCCACAGTTTTTTGGTATTGTAAATTTTAGTCCATCCTTTCACAATACCTGTTTTAGTCCCTACCATATAATAGTAATTTGCAAATTAATTTAAAAAAAAAAAAAACAAATAAATATTATTAAATTAAATAATTATTATTATTATCAAAAAATTAAATAATAATTAAATTTTAAAATAATTAATTTATAATTAATTAAATTTAAAAATAAAACTAATTAAAACTAATTAAATTTATAATTAATTTATATTTATATCAAAACTATTATATTTATATAATACAATTTTTTTATTTATTTTTTTTTTTTGAAAGAAACAAATTGAATTAGGCAATCCAAGAGACATGAACTGGATCTATCCAGTATCTAAAAATAATTAAAGCAAAATTTCTTTCTAAACAAAATCTTCTGATAAAACAAATCAAATTCAAACTAGATTTCCATCACTGCTAGTGGGAGTCACCTATGTGTTGGTTGCCCTAGTGTAGATCTGCAGGCTGGCGTGTGCCGATATCATTCTAATGGATCCTCTTGCCATCAGATCCTTGATTGCTTTACGTGCAAGTGAGACATTAATTCTCAATCGGACAAGTTTGAAGGAGTGATAAGCTTGAACTTGGGAGCTTCAGTAAGAAACTTGTCATAAGTCCCCTGATCGAACAAAACCATGTTGTTCACCTTCTCCTTCTGTTTTCCTTTGCTCCATTTCTTCTTCTTCTTCGGCGCCTCTTGTTTGCCTTTGCTGAGAGGTTTATCGAGAACATTAGTGGCCACTCTCCAGCTGTGCGTGGGTCGCCGATGTCTCGTCTTCCAACTAATTCAGGCCCCAAACATCCCTCGATCACTGGTCAATTTCCTTTTGAATCAGAATTACACTTTCGTGGGTGCTGGGATCGGCAAGGACATTGAGAAGCTTGAAGAGGATTACAGATCTGGTGGTGGTGATGATGTTGATCAGTGGAGATTTGTTGATTTTTTTTTTCTGGGTTTTGGGTTTTGGTTTGAGAAGCTTGAAGAGGGTTACAGATCTGGTTGTGGTGATGATGTTGATCAGTGGAGATTTGTTGATTTTTTTTCTGGGTTTTGGGTTTTGGTTTGATTTCTTTTCTGGGTTTTCATTTTTATGATTTTTTCTGTAGATTTTCGGTTTTGATGTGGTTTTTTGGTATGATTTTTTTCTGGGTTTCATTTTTTCTGAGATGATGGTGGAAGATGATGATGATGATTGATGAGTGGGAGTGGTGATATATTTTTTTGTTTTGTTTTATTTATTTGTTTTTTTTTAATCTGTTATATATATATATATATATATATTATTAAATCTATTTTAATTTTTAATTTTTTAATTTTTAAATAAGGGTAAAACGGTCTTTTCAATGGGATCAGCACACATCAGGGACATTAATGTCATTTTGCCTTCTGATATGATAGAATCTGTCCTTTTAAAGGATTCTATTACAGAAAGATTAAAAATTAAAATTCTAAAAAACCATGGATTAAACGCAGATTAAAGCAAACTATAGGAACTTAAAACAATTCTCCCTATAATCTAAGAAGGAAAAAATGGGTGAAAATGAAAAGGTAACAGATCAAGAGTAGTTGGAGTCAATAGTGGAAAAAAAGGTCCACCAATCCACAGTATGAATCCTAGGACTAGCTATTGTGCTTTAAAGATGATTAATTTACGCAATTGATTAATCCATTTTCCAAACTCCAAAGAATGAGTCAAAGAGGGAAACTTCACCTCACTTGGAAGTTGGAACCACGCAATACTCATGATGACTTTTATAAGTTGACAAATACTCATCAGGCCTTTCTTCGTCAGTCTTTCAATATCCACATCAATTCACCCTTTGTTTTCTACCTATAAACTCTAATTTATTCGAGATATTTTCGTACCATACAAACTATATATATATATGTATATATAAAAGTTATAAAATAATTTAGCTGTGTAACATTAAGAGTACTTTTTTTTTAGAAATGATATTAATAGACAATTTTATACATTTAAAAAAAAATAATCATCATATTAGTTTAAATTATTTTTATGTCATAAATTAGGGAGAGCATATTTTAAGGGGAGTTTTGGAGTTAAACGTAGAATCTGATTTACCTGTTAGTTAAAAGATTGAAATGGTAGAGCACTGTTCCTTTTTCAACAAATGTCAATTGTCAAGCATGGAAATAAAGGTAACACGTTAAAACTAAGTCTTGACGTCAACTAAACGGCCATAAAGATTCAAAGTCTTTTGTATCATTTTCCTTGAATTTTCCATGCTCATTACTTTGATGTTAACACTTTAATCAATCTATAATTTCCCAACACCAACTAAACCCACTTCACTCAGAAGAATTCATTTTCCCTGTATACTCTGGTTTCACCGGAAATGAATTCCCATCTCTTCTCTTCTTCTCCTTTTCTTTCTCTTGTATGTTTCTTACTTGTCGTTTTTGCCAAGATTCAGTCATCTTCAAGCTATCCTAATTACTGGTACGAATCCTGTAATATTCCATTCCAATGCGGGAACATCAAAGCCGGTTATCCTTTCTGGGGAGAATCTCCCCAGGGACTGTCCCGGTGGGAGGGTTGTGGTCATCCTGAGTTGAAGCTCAAGTGCGAACATGATCTAGCTACTACCATGATGATCAAAGATGTCAAATACCTGGTTTTATATATCAAATCGGAAGACAGAACTCTGAGGATTGCAAGAATGGACTACTTGGAGCCGGAGGGAATCTGCTCACCTGCATTTCCAAACACCACCGTCAACTCTGAGCTTTTTGATTATTCAGATCGGTATGAGAATGTTACATTCCTATATGACTGCCCACCATCTCCTGCAGCTCTTCCTCCACAGGTCTTTCCTCCTTGCATTAATAATAGTAAAGGTACTGTCGAACATAAGAATTGGTCCATGAAAGCAGGAGATCATGGTCCTGGGATGTGTAATGCCAGTGTCTTTTTCCCTGTTCTTAAGAATTCACCTGATTGGAAAGCAATAATTGATAATCATTGGTTATTGAGACAAGTCCTGGACAAAGGATTTGAGTTGAAATGGAAGCTTAGAGGCATCTCATGCGAGAACTGCATCAACTTTAAGGGAGGTTGTGTTTCGGACCCTGTTAGCAATGAAACAATCTGCTTCTGCACCAATGCATGTCGTCCAGGTACGCAAACCTCAGCTCTAATTTAATTTTATAAGCACAACTGATTGCTATACAAAATGAACAGGTTTTAATTTACAATCTAAAGATTTAACTGGTTAGCTAATTAACACCTGAAGAAATTCCAACGGAAACGTACATTTATTTCTTTGGAAGCTTGAAAATTCCACGGATTAAACTTGCGATTGTTCAGATCCCCTGTTAGTTGTTATTCTTTTCTTATTCGTATCATTTTACCTCTTCATCATCCCTTTAGTTCTAAAAATATATATGCAGCAACCTGCTCTTCAACCACCCCCTTTTTGTAAAGATTTTGTATCTTAATAATATTTCCCTCAATTAATGCCTTTTCTTTCTTTAAGAGTAGTTTGGCAATATGTCATAATAACTCTAATTTGTCAATTTATTAGATCAATTTTAATATATATATATTTGACTTATTCAACAAATCAATATAGCATATTTTAGGGTATATATTCAGCTTAGCTGTAAAAGTAGGTCCCCACCCCCCACACTAAATGAATCAAATGATCTCATCCAGCTGATGTGTAATTGTGTATAGGACCTTTCTTTGAGCTTTATTTGGTACCCTCTAACACGCAATTGTTTTTTAATTTTTAACATTTTCAAAGAACAAGTCAATGAGGACACTTGAATGAAGTTGGAAGAAAAAATAAAACAATAACATATACGCGTTTCTTCATCCGTCTTCTCGAAATCCACATCAATTCACCTCTTTTTGTTTTTGTTTTTTTTTTTTTTTTTTTTTGTCCTACCTCTGTATTTTTCCCTTGAAATATTTTCAAACCACGGAACTATAATTAGGAGAGCTTTTTTAGTTTTCTTAAAATGATTTTCATAAATCAATTTTATCTTCCTGCTAATAAGCAATCAAAATTCCTTAATTAGACCTTCTCAAATCATAACACTCCAAAAGGCAAAAGACTCAAAAGGTAAATTATTCCTTCTACAACTTCCAAAACCAAATATTCCCAAATTAAAACAACAAAATGCAAACCAACAAACAAACATATAAAAATGGAATCACGTGAAAAAGGGGTTTTGAGGTCAACTAAACAGCCAAAATATTTTTTAATCCTCTTTGTACCTTCCTTGAATTTTCTTCATAGAATTGTGATGTTAACACTTCAATATTCAATCTATAATTTTCTAACACAATTATTATAAACTCATCACGAGTTCACTCCAATCGTTCGCCTCTTGTACTCTTGTTTCTCCGAAAATGAATTCCAATCTTTTCTTTTTATCATCTTTTCATTCTCTTCTATGTTTCCAACTGGTCATTCTTGCCAAGATTCAGTCATCTTTAAGCGATGATGATGATGATCGTGTCATGTCCCAATCATGTGATGTTCTGTTCCATTGCGGGAACATCACAACTGGTTATCCTTTCTGGGGAGAACCTTGACCGCAGCATTGTGCTGCTCATCAAGAGTTGAAGCTCAATTGCAATGACGATGATGATCTAACTACCATGGAGATCAATGGTGTATATTATTGAGTTTTAGATATCAATCCGAATGCTCGAACTCTTAGGATTGCAAGAAAGGACTACCATAACGGAATTTGCTCACCTGAATTTCCTAACACTACCATCAATCCCGAAATATTCGATTATTCAGTTGGGTATGAGAATATGACATTCTTATATGATTGTCCAAAACCAACTCCAGGTCTTGTTGTACACTTCAATTGCCCTAGTAGTAACAATGTCAAATACAAGGATTGGTCCATACTAGCAGGAACTAATGGTCCTGGACCATGTAATGCTAGTGTCGTTGTTCTTTTCCCTAGGAAATTAAATTGGAAAACCATGGATGACCCATCAGATATGGGAAAATTCCTGAAAGAAGGGTTTGTGTTGAAATGGAAGTTTGGAGGCCTACCATACGTGGATTGCACCAAGCGTGAGTGGTCCTGATCACTCTGGTTCGAATGTCACAATTGGGGTATGTCCTCCGTCGTCTTCCCTCCCTGACCAAGCCCCAAAAGAGTCTCCCTCATCAGTCCTCCATGACCAAGCTCCAACAGGGTCTCCAGATTCAACAGGTACACAACCTCAATTAGACTAATTAATTCTTAAGTATGTCTGGACGTATATGGTATATACATCCATGTGACCGCTTCAAGAAAAAATAAATAAATCATACCATGCGACCTGGACCATCATAAGTGATCGATTATATTAGACGTGAACGTCCAAACTTATTGAAACATTTTTCCCTTGATTAGTATGGCAATTGAATTTATTAACATTCGAACCTTTTCCCTCTAGAACAAATTAACTAAAGTCAGTTCTTTAACTATCAACCATTAAATTTATCTACTACTCTTCGATCAACACTACTTCACATGTCACTTTCAGATTTTAGAATCTTATGATGAACGTGCTTACAATATGTTTTTATTAGTTCATATTTTAACTTACAATATAGTATACTAAATAATGCTTACTGGTCTTTAGGTAAATAAGTCCGCAGGCCAATATCGCTCTATTCTAGCATTAGATTATATATCGAATGGTTAAACTTGACAGGGTCTATGCTAATGCAAAATTAGTATTCATACAAAAGTAATTTGATGTGAATATCATTCTTTGTATTTTAATTCTTTTATAATATTTAAGTTGATCATATTAGATAGTGGATCTTTTGTTGGTACATTTTTAGTGGGATACCCATTCACTATGTTAAACAAATTTTTTTATTTTTTTTATTTATTTATTTATTTTTTTTGAATTTACAACAACTACTGGGACCCTGCGAGGATAGGACACTACTAACACAGCCCAGACGACTACTCCCATAAGTGGGGAGAGGACACCCACACATGAGGTGGGAGAAGGAAATAATGGGTGTATATATATACACGGTGCCGGGCGTTGAACCGTGGTGGTGGAATCTCTCTTTAGAGAGTCACACCACATTGGCAAGAGGCCCAATGGCGTCAAACAAATTTTTTTAATATTAGGTTGGTAGTAGGCACTACTTCAATGAAATAATTGACTAATTAATCTTCATTTCTTGCCTTTCTAAGTGGATGGCACTATAAAAACATTAACACACTATTAGTTTATGAGAAAATTGCACCAACTTATGCCAAATTTTTATGTAATTACAAGCATTCTCAATTTATTTTTAGAATTGCATAGACCTTCCTACCTGTTAGTTGACTTTTGTTAAAAGTATATTGAAGAGTTCATTTTTGCTAGCTCACCCCTTAAATGGGGGTGAGCATTACCCCGTCCCCATATCTTGTTGAGTGACCAAAAGTTAACTCAAGATTAACAAGAAAATAATCATAAGGGTAAACATATAAATGGAAATAAAAAATTAAATATAATTTTTTTTAATAAATATTACAATAAAAAAATATAAAAAAATATAAAATAAAAAAAATTAATCTAAACTCAAAGAACTCTAATCCCATCTTCATCTTTTTTTAACATCCAAACCCTAACAGCCACACTCACACATCATCTCTATTCTCAAAACCATAAATCAATAGCCACACCAGCACAATCATCTTTAGGAATCAACACTCACACCATTATTTAAAAAAAAAATTGGAAAAAAAATATCTTCCCTACAAAACAAAACTCAAAACTGAAACAATAAAAAATTTGAAATTGGAATCATCATCAACACCCACATCATTTGTCCATCACCATTAACACCCACCAGAGATCAAACCCACTCTAATTCCCAACCCACACGACTGCCACAACATCTTCTCTCTATCTTCCCTCTCTTCCTCCTTCTATCTCTTTCTTTCCATCTCGCTCTCTCTCCCTTCACAACGGGTTGAACTCAGTTATCTAGTTCGAACCCAGATCTGGTTCAATTCCAGTTATGGGTAGAACCCAGCTGTATGCGAGAGCGTGAGAGGGATGTTGCTTCAGTGGTGGTGGTTGTGTGTGAGAGATGTCAATTTGGTGTATGAGAGAGAGTCATGGAAATTATTTTTAGAAGATGGTGGTTTTTGGATTCTAGTGTTGATCTGGAAAACTATTTCCACCTTTTGTTTTTTTTTTCATATGATTTTCTATTTATTTATTTTCAATTGAATTTCGGTTTCTCCTTCTTTTTTTTTTTTTTTTTTTTTTTTTTTCTTGATTAAGAAAATAAATAAATAAACAAAAATAAGGGTAAAACAACCCTTAAAATATATAATAGTTAATTTTGTTAACCCTCGGTTAACTTTTGGACACTTATTTGAAAGGTAAAAAATATCATTTTACATAAAGTAAGACAAAATATAATAAATTATTGAGATAAATAAAATAATATGAATAATTTATTAGAAGTACATATTAATATTGAAGACCTACACCTAACTGTCAATGTCGCAATGAAGTATCTTCTTCACTTCGTGGAAGAGATCGATCCTTCCTCCACAAGTTGGAGGAAATACTCCAACGCTAGTTTAGAGATCCTTCTTCAGCTTGGACCAACCACCACATTAATGCACCATTTTAGTCACCAATCTTTGTCTTATCTTGTCTGATTGTCATGTTTTAATTTCAGCTCTAAATCTGCATAATTAACAATTTAAAATATTAATTTGACAATAATCGCGTTTTTATTCTAGTGTTTATCAGTTTTCTCTTGATCTTGGATGTTTATTTTGCAAGTATTTGCAATGGACATTTTAAAATTCTATGCACAGATTAGATGCATCTACTAATGTAGCAGTGTTCTTTGGAAGTATGAAAATTCCCCTGATTAAACTTTCCAATTTTCAAATCTTTCTCATAAATAATGACACAAGCTTTGGAATTTACTCCATTTTCATCACCTCTGTCTCTGTAATTTTGCAACCATTGGACGTAGTTGCATCCTTCTTCTTCCTCGTTTCTTTCGTTCTTCCCAAAATATTCAGCCATCCTCTCTCTTGGTTTTAATTAGTACCCGAACATCTTTATGCGCCGATGATCTTCAATTCACAAACTGCCGTCAACCATCTAATTGTGGAAACATCAGAGGAATCCATTACCCTTTTTGGGGACTAAACCGCGCAGATTACTGTGGCCTGCCTGGATTTGGGATCGAATGCCAACATGATGGCTGTCAACTACGTTCAGAATTCTTGAAATTAACTCTGAAACAAAGATACTTAAGGTCGCTAGAGAAGATCTTTGGAACGTTATTTGTCCAACGTGTTTCGTGAAAACCACCCTGGATTTCACTCCATTTATTCCACTCCAAGGGCAAAGAAGCCTGACCCTTTACTACGGTTGTACTCTACCTCCCGGAACAGCTTCAGGATTTTTTAGACAACCTGATTGTCTAAAAAATCAGTTCATTTGCTTTTGCAATGATCAACCAAGTAAAACTGATCAAGTGTTCAACCAAGCCAGGTATAATTTAGGCCGTCAGATCATGAGCGCACCTTAACCAATCTAATTTGTATTGCATCTTTATATGACCCCTCCGCAGATGGAATACCACCTAATTATTTGACCATTTTAATTTTTTTGAAATAGAAGATTGAAAAGTGGATGCCTTTTGTTGACTTTGACTTGGTTCACAGAAGAGAAACTTGTTCTGTCATGCAATTATTTTACTAGTTCAGGTAGTAAGTTTGACAATATAGATTTCGTATCCTTCTTCACAACATTAGACTAAAAGTTAAAAATATTTGAATATAGTTATCTAGGCTGCCAAAAATTGAAAAATTGACCGGCATTTAATTTCTTTATTGACAATAGAACTTTCGCTTAGCATAATTTAACCCCACACTTGGTCAAAAGTAAACAATTGGTATTATTATGATGGCAGACGTAATATGAATACCAATTCATCTCCATCATCTCAATATAATTTCCAATTCTCTCTCTATCTCTGCAAGAATGGATCTCCTTCTTAGCTTCTTCTTCATTATCATAACCCTCCTCTTCGTTCATGTTCCGACCTCTGTGTTGGCCTACGATGATAAATATGATGAATGCAGCGCCCCATTACAGTGCGGAAACATGAATATTAGTTATCCTTTCTGGGGAGAGGATCGGTCAGAATATTGTGGATATCCGGGATTCAAGGTGGACTGCAACAGTGATGTCCCGGAAATTAACATCGCCGGCAGAAATTATCGAGTCCTTAAAATCGATAGCCCTTCAAAGAAAGTGATTGTTGCTATACAAGATTACTGGGACAACAATTGCCCCAAGAACTCTGGTAACAGTACTTTGAATTTCACTATTTTCGATTATAGTCCCGATACTCGAAACATCACTCTGTACTTTGGTTGTCCGGTGATGTCCAGCCCAAATGAGATTTGGGCATACCGGTTTAACTGCAGCCCGGTTGAAACAAACTCAAACACCGCCAATTACTTCATCACATATACATCAGAATATTTTGGAAGCTGTGCTAGGAACGTCCAATTTTCAGTGTCGGGTTCAACAATTCAATCGATAGAGAGAGATCCGATGTCTGCAAATCTGAATGAAGTTGTTCGTAATGGTTTTGGGTTGCAATGGTATGCAAATAACAGCTTGTGTGATAGTTGTCAACAGTCGAATGGATTGTGTGGACATGACAGTGATAATAGTGAATTCATTTGTTATTGCACTGATCAGCCTCATCCTTATGTCTGTCCAAATAAAGGTACGTCCTATTCACTCTTGAGTCTTGGGCTGGTATTCCTACTACTCTGTCCCATGAATTGATGCAGGAAAATTGCAACTAATTGCTTCTAAGCAAACACAACGTTTCTTTTACTATTCAAACGTTCATGAACCAAACATCACACAAACAAAACCTTATGTGATCAAACTGCTTGATTCAGTTTGGGTATTTAGGGGTGACCAAAAACTGGTTCGGTTTGGTTTCGGGTAATTTTGGAAACTAATTGTTCGTAACTTCGTACTTTCGTGGAATTGAATCAAACCGACCCTTTAGGTTACTTTGATTAGGATAATTTTTGCTAAAACAATTATAAAAAACTCCAACTTGACAACTCTGTTTTCAAGTTTGCCATACCAACTCCAAATTATATATATGTCCAACTTGTTTTAGTGACCTTCTTTGATATATTGAAAATAGGAAACCGTCAAACAAGTACGTCTAATATATGATGCTGTTGGCAGTCGATAAAAATATCATTTCTTCGCTTTGTAGGGATTTAAGAATTGGTTAGTTGAGTTAGGGCACTTTACTTGTTTGTCAGGCCGGCTGATTATAATATTACAATGAGGTCTCTTTATCTGGTCTGACCATATGCTTTTTTTCTTCACCGTTGTTGCAACAACAAATATGCTATACATCCAATTTTATGTCGCAGCTGAACTGATTTTTATACATGGTTCGGAGAAAAGTTTCGATGTGTTTTGTGTACATTGCGTTTTTCACTCGCATCATATTATATGTGGATAAGTAAATAATCACATTTAATCTCTACCATGTCATGTTATGATAGAGTGGAAAGTACATATGGCGACGCCACAAAAGCTTCTCTCCTACCCTACTGTTCATCTTGTTATCTCATTATTTAAGTAGAAATTATAATCAACATTATGGCTAATGCATATAGAGAATTAAGGAACATATCTATTCTCTACTAATTGGAATCATCATTCTGTTCAATCTAAAAGATATTATATTTGAAAAAGAAAAGTGGCGTTATACACTTGACTGACATTTATCTTGGTCTCACGATTTTTTTCAGCGAAAGGAAATTTATCACGTGGTGTAGGTAAGATCCCGGCTGGTTTCATTACAAATAAATCCATTAACGTTACTAAAATTGCAGAAAAGAAAATCTGAAGCAATCGATTTTTTCATCTTTGTTAGTGGCTGGCATATCAGCCGGATCTGCTGCTGTTGGGATTATTGCGGTAGTCTTTGTGCTAATGATCATAAGAAAGAGAAGGAAAATTGCTGCTCAGACAAAAACAAGGGACCTGCAAACTCTTCCTACAAGTAATGGCACCACTAGTACTACTACAACTAGTTTCTCTCAAAGCATCCCTTCTTATCCCTCCTCAAAGTTAGATCTTGAAAGGGGAATGACGAGCACCTACTTTGGAGCTCATCTTTTCAGCTACGATGAACTCGAACAAGCTACCCATAATTTTCACCCTTCTAAAGAACTTGGAGATGGAGGCTTTGGAGTTGTTTATCATGGTAACATTTTTGTTTATATCTATCTATTTTTTTTTATATGATTAGTGTGTTAATATCTTAGAATTCTTTTTCAATTGTTTGATCAGGTGAACTCAAAGATGGGCGTTCAGTAGCAGTCAAACGCCTATATGAGAACAGTCTTAAACGTGTTGAGCAGTTCATGACTGAAATTGAGATACTTACTAAATTACGACATCCGAACCTTGTGACTCTGTACGGATGCACCTCCAGACATAGTCGCGAGCTCCTCCTTGTTTATGAATTTATACCTAATGGAACTGTGGCTGATCATCTCCATGGACGGAATTCAAACTCTGGTCTCCTCCCTTGGCCTGTTCGATTGAACATTGCTGTCGAAACAGCCGATGCACTGGCTTTCCTCCATACTTCAGATGTCATACACCGTGATGTCAAAACCAATAACATTCTCCTTGAAAACAACTTCCGTGTTAAAGTTGCAGATTTCGGCCTGTCAAGATTGTTCCCCACTGACGTAACCCACGTTTCTACTGCTCCACAGGGAACACCAGGCTATGTCGATCCCGAGTATTACCAGTGCTACCAGCTCACCGACAAGAGTGATGTTTTCAGTTTCGGGGTGGTCTTAATTGAGCTGATTTCATCCTTAGAAGCTGTGGACACAAACAGGCACAGGCACGATATTAACTTGGCTAACATGGCCGTAAACAAAATTCAGAATCAAGCATTGAGTGAGTTGGTCGATCAGTCTCTTGGGTTCGAAAGGGACTATGCAGTAAGAAGTATGGTGACATCCGTGGCAGAATTGGCTTTCCGTTGTCTGCAACAAGATAGAGAGATAAGGCCTTCAATGCAAGAAGTGGTAGAAGTTTTGAAAGGAATCCAGGATGAACACTTTCGAACACAGAAACCAGAGGTTGTGGACATCACCACAGATGATGCTGCGCTTTTGAAGAATGCTCCTCCACCAATTTCACCAAACTCTCCTTCCCTCTAGTGGTTTCTTCAGACTTGCTCATCTGTTTTTGTTGTTAATACTAGATAAATGAGACATCACTATAGAGATACATCTACTACTTTGGCCATGTATATAGCTATCAATTACTTTAATCATATTTGAGATGTATTTTATACAAATGCTTTGATGCTTTGATAATGTTTTATAATCAGTTTCAGATTTTGCTGTGAATTTTTCAAGTTATAAAAAGTACATTTATATATGATCATTTTTGTCTATTGCAGATGAAGGTAACAACATTGTAATCAAAGTGGTGCAGAAGAGCTTCATGTTATTGACAAAATTCAGAGCAGACTGCAAAGATAGTTTTACAAGATCTCAAAAATAATTTCGAACCCAAAAGAGTGAAAATTATCAAGTGCGTGTATTTGTGGGATTCCGATCATGCACCTGTGCAATTCAGGGTCCCACAAAAAAAAAAAAAAAAAAAAAAAAAAAAAAAAAAAAAGTGAGAAATCTCGTACCTGAAAGTTACTATCTAAAGATCTATCCAACGACTATCATGGGCTTAAATCCCCAAGTTATATGCTAAGATATATTTTCCTTTTTCTGTGGGCTTTGATTTTGGATTCCAGGTATACTTGGCCCATACAGTAATATATTTGATTAGCAACCTAATACAATCTCAATTGCATTTTAGTAAGAATTGTAAATCTAAATAGGTATATATATATATATATATATATATATATATATATATAAATTCTATTATCAGTTCGAACTGACAAAAGTTATATCAATTCCTTTTATGTGGGCCACTGGATTTAAATACTTTGACTTGGCTGTATGCACTTATCAGTCAAAGTATTTAAATCCAGTGGCCCACATACAAAGAATTGATATAACTTTTATCAGTTCGAACTGATAATAGAAAGACTGTATATATAGATATATATATATATATATCATCTAAATAGGTGTTTTTATTCGACAGATGTTTTTCAAAAAAAAGATCTTCCTCTTTAAAAAAACAAATAAATAATCATGTCAAGAACAATTTGTTCAAGAAATAAATACAAAGGTACCTTAAATTATAGAGTACAAGTCGCGATTGTTTGATTCTTCAAAAACTGGTGTAAAATATAAGTCCGGGAAGATAGAACATGGAATTATTAAGGGTGCGTTTGGTATCGTTTTTAAAATGGTGTTTTTGAAAACTTTTTTTAAAAATGGAAATTATGTTTTTAAAATGATGTTTTTAAAAATGTAATGTGTTTAGTAGTGTTTTTTAAAAGTAGTTTTTTGAAACGGAAAACGATGTAAAAGTGTTTGGTTGTTGTTTTTAAAATGAGTGAAATAGATGTTTGGAGGGAAAAGTTAAGATTTATTTTGAAAACCTGTTTTGAAAACAATAGAAAACAATAAAAAGTTGTTTTTAACTTTTTAGTTATAACTTTTAAAAAGTTGTTTTTTGTTTTCAAAAACTGTTTTGTAAAATGTTTAACCAAACAATATTTTAGTTGTTTTTTGTTTTTAAAAACAGAAAACAGTTTGTAAAAACTGATCCAAACACCACCTAAAAGATTTTTTTTTTTTTTTTTTTTTTTTTTTTCAGATAAAATGGTTATTCTACCTCTAAAACTAATGTAAAATATAAACTCTATAAATTAATATTCAAATAAATTAATAATCTCTTTTAATTTTGAATAAATATATTTTAAATAAAAATATCTCCAAAAAAAAACATAAACTAATAATCTCGGGGATTTCTTTTCTTATGTTATAAATTTTAAAAATAAAAATATCATACTAATTATTAACTTTCAACTCTCGGACTCATATCAATAAAATTATGAGTTCGAGTCATACCTTTCTCTAACCGGTAAGTCGGTAAAGTAGTTAAAAAAAATGGCCACACATCAATAAATTTGTAATTGTATTAAATGAAAAGGAATAAAGAAAAAAATATTATAACTATATACATTAATAAAATAAAAAATTCTCTCCCCAAGTCTCTCTCTTCTCTCTAGGGTTTAGGGTTTCTTGTGGTGAAAGTAGTTCCGGGTTCATCGGAACTCTTTTTTTTCGCTCCTTGTGAGTGGGTTTCGGGCTTCTTGGTTTTTTCAAGATGAATGCGGAAGAGATTGCGAATCTTTGTGAATCCTTATTGTTGAAGGAAAATGAGGGACCGTTGATGCAGATGCGTAGGGATCTGTCCAAGGATGGAGGGATGCGCCTTGCTTTAAGGTTGATTGGGAAACTCTTGGCGAATAAACCGGTTAATAGAGAGGCTTTTCTGATAGTAATGCCAAATATTTGGAGAACACTAGAAGGTTTCGAGATCGAGATTAGACGGAAATACTTTCTCCTTTACTTTTAAGAACGAGGAGGATCGGAGGAGGATTTTTCAGGGTGGACTGTGGAGGTTTGACAATGCTCTCTTGGTGTTGGAAGAACCAAAAGGCAAAGGAGACATCCAGGACATGAGATTCGATATGGTAGCTTTCTGGGTGCAGATTCATAGGGTTCCTCTCATTTGCATGACTGTAGATATATGACGTTTTTTGGGTGGCTTAATTGGTGAAGTAAAGGAGGTTAATGATGGTGGAACCGGGGACTGCGTGGGGAAGTATATTCGTGTTAGGGTCATTATTGACGTGACTAAACCACTGCGTCGTATTTTGAGAGTGTATGTCTTACAGGACGGTTCTGAGTCGACTATGTTATTAAGGTATGAGAATTTTCCTGACCACTGCTTCCGTTGTGGGAGACTGGGACATGTTGTCCGTGACTGCAATATGAAGGGACCAACTGATGGCCCGGAAGATTTTAACAAATTATACGGTCCATGGTTGAAAGCATCTAGTCCTCTTAAGTTCAGGCAAGGCCGTAATAGAGGTGAAGGGTTCAAGTCCAGAGATCGCAATAGATGGGGTGGTCAATCCGGTGTATCTAACGTGCAAACAAGGGTGATTGGGGAGGCACATATAGCTGGCTAGAATCCCCAACCTCCGGCAGACAGGGGCGAGGCAGCTCAGAAGGAGGCTGTAGTCCATAATCTAAGGGATGGGGAGTGTCAAGATGGAGGAAAATTAGGGGTGTAGGTTAAGGCGCGCAAGAATCTCGGCAAAGAATTTGAATCAGAAGATTGTAATGTGTTCGATATTGACTCTAATTCGAATATAGCGGAAGTGAGTCAACAGAGGGCGGTAGTATCCTATAGTGTGAAGGATTCGATTTCTAATAAGTTGGGCCAGACTTCTTTAGAGGGTTCAATTATTAAGCAAGTTGGGCCTCTAGGCTCCGATTCACATCTGCCTAAAATTTGTGAGGAGATTGTTGAACTAAGGGGCCAAGAGGTGATAATGAGGCTTGGGGATAAGGAATCTGGACCAGAGTTGTTCAATAATGAGCAATTGAGTTCTGTCGAGATGGAGGTTGATAGTGGAACTAGGACAGGTGCTAAGGCTACTGCAACGGGATTGGCTCAGAGTTTTGTTGAAGGGAAGTCAGTAGAGACTAGCAATAGGGTGTGCCCTAAGGTGGGAAAATGGAAGAGATGGGCCAGAGATGGAACGAGGTTTACGGAGGGAGGACAATCGGAAGCCCATCTAGGAAAACGCTTGATGTCTTGTGATGGTGATAGTGCTAGGCAAGAACCAAAATTTACCAAGGGTTGTGATGGTTCTCGCATTGTTTCTGATGATTTATCGGCAGGTCGATCTTTACTGGCTTGCCGGTCGCCATGAAAATATTAGTGTGGAACGTCCAGGGATTTGGGAATTTTCGGGCGTTCCAAGCCCTCCTACGATTGAAACAGTTGCATAGTCCTGATGTTATTTTTCTCATTGAGACAAAGGCTGATCGATTTCGTATGGAGTTTGTTAAAGTTAAGTTAGGTTTTGATAATAAGCTTATGGTGGAGAATAATGGTCTTAGTGGCCGGTTATGTCTTTTGTGGTCGAATCAAACTCATGTAAGTCTTCTTTCTTATTCGCATATCACATTGATGTTCAGGTTAAGTCTCATAGGAATGCTTTATGGAGATGGACGGGATTCTATGGGAATCCGAAACCGAGTCAAAGGCATCATGGGTGGATGCTTTTGAGGCGGTTATGTGGTCTCTCGAATCTTCCTTGGGTTTGTGTGGGGGACTCCAACAAGATTCTTAGCAACGAAGAGAAGTCAAGTGGGGCTCCGAAGCCGAGAATCCAGATTGAGAATTTCCGGGATACTCTTGATGAGTGTGACTTACAGGACCTTGGATTTACGAGGCCTCCTTTTACATGGTGCAATAAGCGGGATGGGGTGGAATTGATTCAAGAGAGACTTGATAGGTGTGTTTGTAATTATCAGTGGAAGACGATCTTTGAGGGTGCCTCAGTGAAACATCTGGAATTTTTGAGATCCAACCACCGTCCGTTGCTTCTCGATGTGAGTGAGGTGTTGTAGGTGAATGAGTCGAGCAGCTCTAGGGTGGCTCGCCGTTTCCATTACGAAGAGTGGTAGGTTGACAAGGAGAGTTATGCGGATATAGTTTCTAATTCTTTTACTAATTTGGATAATTTGCATGGCATGCATGGTCTAGTTGTGGGTCTAAATCGATGTGCTACAAATCTTTCTCAGTGAAATTCAATTAATAGGAAGTCTTTGTTTAGAGATATTGGGCTTAAGCATGAGGAGCTGCGTCGTGTCTCTTCTAATATTCAACAGGGTTCTTGGAAAATTATTCGTAAAGTGGAAAGTGAGTTAGATGCACTGTTGGCCCATGAAGAAACTTATTGGGGGCAAAGGTCAAGAGAATTATGGCTTAAAAATGGTGACAGGAATTCGAAATATTTCCACTCTAAAGCGTTGTCTCGGCATGTCCGTAACAACATTTCTAGTCTGTATGATTGTCCGGGCTGTTGGAAAGATAACAAGTCTGATATTGTGCATATTATTGAGGACTATTTTACAGGTATGTTTAGTTCGGCGTCCCCTTCTACTCATGATCTGCAGTTGGTCCTTGATTGTGTTAATCCTTGCCTCTCGAAGAGTAGTAAGGCTTTCCTTGATTCGAGTTTCTCTGCTAGTGATATCCGGAAAGCTGTCTTTGATATGCACCCTTCTAAAGCCCCAGGTCCGGACAGCCTCCCTGCTTCTTTTTATTAGAAATTTTGGTCCACGGTTGGCGGTCGGGTAACAGAGGCATGCTTAGGAGTTCTTAATGGTGGGCTTGATTTGAATGAGGTTAATAAGACTCTTATTACTCTTATCCCTAAGGTGAATCCGGCGATGAGAATGGGTGATTTCCGTCCTATTAGCTTGTGTAATGTGGTGTATAAGGTAGTGTCTAAAGCTTTAGCTAATCGGTTTTGTGGTGTCCTGAATGAGGTTATTTCTGATAACCAAAGTGCTTTTATCCCAGGTCGGCTGATTACGGATAATGCTATCATCGGTTTCGAGTGTATGCATGCCCTTAAGAGGAAGAAAAAAGGGCGCACAGGAGCGTTGGCTCTCAAGCTGGGCATGTCTAAAGCATATGATAGGGTGGAATGGAATTTCCTTGCTGAAATGACGAGAAAGTTGGGTTTTTCGGATGGTTGGGTGAACCGTATTATGAAATGTGTTCTTTCGGTCTCCTTTTCGTTTCTAGTTAATGGTAAGGTGTGTGGCTCTGTAACTCCCACTCGGGGTTTGCGCTAAGGGGATCTACTCTCCCCGTATCTCTTTCTTATCTGTGAAGAAGGTCTCTCCTGTTTATTCCGTAAGGCAAAAAGTGTAGGGGACATTGCTGGATTCCGATACAACCAGCAGGGGCCAATTATTTCCCATTTGTTTTTTGCTGATGATTCGATGATTTTTACCAAGGCTTCTGAAAATGACTGTCATGCAATCAAACGGGTGTTGGAGCTTTATGGTAAGGCTTCTGGCCAGGTTGTTAATTTCGACAAGTCGGCTTTGTGTGTTAGTAAGAGGGTTCCTAGGAGGAGGGCTCGCTCCTGTGCTAGGATTATTGGGGTGCAACTGGTTGGTTGTCACAAGCGCTACCTTGGTCTGCCTAGTTTTGCAGGGAAGAATAAAAAAGAATTGTTCTCGTCCATTAAGGACCGGGTCTGGAATAGGTTGATGGGTTGGCAAAATAAGCTCTTCTCGGTGGGTGGTAAAGAGGTTCTTATTAAGGCGGTGGTCCAGAGCATCCCGACTTATTCCATGTCTCTATTTTGGATTCCGTGTAGCTTGGTTAAGGAGCTCTATAGATTGAGTGCTCGTTTTTGGTGGGGTTCTAGTGAAGAGAAGCGGAGGATCCATTGAGGGTCTTGGCAGAAGTTGTGTCTGTCTAAGGATAAGGGTGGTTTGGGGTTCAGAGACTTGGCGATTTTCAACAAAGCTCTCCTTGCTAAGCAATGTTGGAGGCTCATTCACCATCCTAACTCTTTGGCTGCGAGGGTCTTGAAGGCGTGTTACTTTCCTGATTCGTCCGTTTTAGATGCCAGTTGCGGTTCCTCCTATTCCTTTCTTTGAAGGAGTTTTATATGGGGTAGTGAGATCATCGAAGAGGGTGCTAGATGGCGTATTAGTGATGGTTCCTCGATTAGGATTTATTCTGATAGGTGGATCCCGAAGCCTACTTCTTTTAAAGTTGTTTCGCATGCCTGGTTTAATGCTTCTGCCACTGTTACCGAGCTTAAGTTACCGTCGGGGTCTTGGAACGAAACTCTAATCCATGCTTCTTTTTTACCTGAGGATGCCTCGTTAATCCTTAGCATCCCGTGTTCTTCTAGTTCTTTAAATGATTCCATTTCTTGGCATTATGATAGGTTGGGTATGTACTCTGTTAAGAGTGGTTATCACTTGGGTGTTTCATGCGATTCTAATCCTAGCCCGTCTGGTCTCTCTGGGTTAGAGTCTTGGTGGAAGTATTTATGGAGGATTAAGGTCCCCCCTAAGGTGAAGCTCCTTCTTTGGCATGCTTGTCATGAATGGATCCCAACAATTGGCAACCTGGTTAAACGTAGGGTTCCCCTGGATGAGCTGTGCAGTCTTTGTCATAGAGGTCCAGAGTCGACCATACATGCTCTTTGGAGTTGCCCTAAGCTAAAGATTTTCAGATCCATGTGGCCTCGTTTGAAGGATGTCCAGATTCAGTCTGGTATAAGCTTTTTGGATTTTATTATTTTGTGTAAGTCCTTGTTGACGTTAGATGATTTGGAGGTGTTTTGTGTCTCTATTTGGCGTGTGTGGTTTTTGAGGAACGATGCTGTGCATAATGCTAAAGTGGCTCCTGTGGGTGATGTTGTGCCTTGGGCTATGGCGTTTCGGGATGAGTTTCAGAATGCTAATGGGGGTGCCTCGTCCAGCTCTGGTCCGCGCAGCTTGGTTGCTAATTCTTGGCGGCCTCAAGATAGGGGCCATTTCAAGGCAAATTCAAATGCTGCGCTGGACCTGATTCATGGCAAAGTTGGTGTTGGGATAAACATACGGAATCATTTGGGTGAAGTTCTTGCCTCCTGCGCTCAACCTATCCTTGCTGCCTTGCCTCCAGCTTTGGCGAAGGCCACTACTATTCTTAGAGGCTTCATTTTTGCTAGTGAGTCAGGGATCCTTCCGTGTACGATAGAGTCCGACACCTAAGTGGTGGTCAAGCTGATCAATAATGCTAGTGTTCCCCTATCTGATATTGGTATTATCATTAAGGATATCACCTCGTTTTTGGATTCCCATCCTGGTTGTAAGGTGGTTTTCGCTCCTAGGCAAGCCAACTCGGCTGCTCATGGTCTTGCGAAACTTGGCCTTTCATTAGATAATGCTTTATTTTGGATGGAGGAGACCCCATCTTGTGTGGCTCCGTTTGTTCTGGGCGATTGCCCAGCTCAGTTGTAATCCGCTTTTCTGGTGAATGAAAGTTTTTTCCTTTTCAAAAAAAAAAAAAAAAATTTGTTATGAATCATATAATCATGCAAAGCTTAGGTAAATCCAAATTAATAGAGAATAAAAAATATAAATTTCTAACCTAAAATCCACATGACATGAAAACCAAAGTCATTTTATTAAAGAAACAAATAAACATCAATGTCAAAAAATTCATTATATTTTAATTATAAAGTTGTAATTCCATGCCATTGCATATAATTAGACATGAAAGAGAACAAATAAAAGTAGTAAAATAATAATCAAATACATACATAAATACCTATATTATTTTCAATTAAGAAACAACAAATACAAGAATCCAATTCTAGAATATAGACACCTAACCTCTTTTTTATATCTCTAATTATTTAAATTTCATAGCTAGGATATCACCAATATTTTATCTTTTTGGACTTATTTATATGTTAATAAATACAAATTCTCATTTACGCATCAAATTCCAAATCTTCTATAACCCACCACGTGGCAGCCCATAGCTTTATCTCCCATTATACCATTAAAACCTAAAAAAATAACCAAACAAAAAACAAAAAACAAAAACTGACCCTATAAACACCTCTCTCTAAAAAAAAGTTCACTAAAATAGCCAAAAACGAAGAAGATAAAACTGTCTCTGTGTCTCCCTAATTCTTCCCAGATCTCGCTCTCTTCCTTCGCTTCACAACAGATCATAGAATTTTCACCAAAAAAATAAAGAGAAACGTTTCGTTTTTTTTTTTTGCGTATTTTTTTTTTTGTTTCACTTACTTGTGTGGATATGGCGACTCTCCAGAAGTTCAAGCTGTTGGCGACTCAGTGCGCCGTATCCAGCAGTCCGACACGGAGTCCAACGACGAGTCCAGTAATCCACCTCCGCCGCCGTAAGACGCTCCGGATGCTCCTCAATCGCCGCCGATTTCATCGCCAGGACGACGACGCCTTGGACAGAGAGGCCGCCGATGTATCGCCAGAGATCAAGAACAAGAAGATTAGAGCGAAGTTGAAGGACTTGTTCGTCTCGTCGCCGCCGTTCGAGGAGAGAGATTCGGAGAGTAGTGAAGTTAGGGAAGGGCTTTTACCGGTTAACGGTAGGATCGGTGGCGGTGGAGGCGGCTCCACCAGTCGACGTGGCTCCAACGGCTCGCTGCGGCCGATATCGGCTACGTTTCGGTATAGATTACTGAGAAGAGCTTGGCGGCCTGTTCTTGTCTCTATTCCTGAGTAAAACACTAGTGAATTAGTAAATCTGTGAAAATATTGTACGGGTAAATCAAATTTTTTGTGTTTCATTTTTATTTATTTTTCATATTTTAATTTTTAGAATATATGGAAATAGATTTTTTGGAAAAACAAAAGTAGTTATAATTGTTCAAGCATAAATCTTGAAAATTTTAGCATTTTTCTTTTAAATTTATTATTTTTTGAAAGGGCTATAAATTTATTATTTTAGTTTATATGTTTAATTTAATTTAAAATTAACATTAGGTCGTATTGATTAGTTGCATAATGGACAGCCAGGTGTGCAATTAGTCCAGATTATGTAACGAGGCATTTAGGTCGTCTGATTATTTTTTGTTATACATGTCAGATACGGTGGCTGCGAGTCGACCTGAAACATCAGTAGTCATTTAGGTAGGACAACTCATGTCTAAAATTAAAGTAAATCTATCCATATGTATGTAGCTATCGATAGGGAATCATATGAAAGGGATGCTTTTATTTTATTATATCTAACCAATTCGATTAATTACTACTAAAAGTTCACATCAAAATAGTACTAGCTGATGAGAGTTACTTTGGAAAAAAAAAAAAAAGTAAAGTGAAATTTTCCATCAAATGCAATTGGATGCGAGTCGACCTGAAACATCAGTAGTCATTTAGGTCGGACAATTAAGTGGCGGCAACTCGAACCGAGACATCGGGTCAAGAGTCATTTTGGTCGACAATTAGTTTTTTAGATCGCACATTTGTCATCTGGTTTGCAAAAATTTACAAATGTATAGGGTGGTTCTCTAATAAGGACGTTCTAAAATTATAACTTAGACATTCAATCACAGTCACACATTCATATTGAGTGTGGGTATTTGTTAATATGGTGATGTGGGCACACTGTGAATGTGTGGCTGTGGTTGGACGTTAAAGTCATGATGGTCTTGATTAGAGAAATATTATATATATATATATATATATATATATATATATATGTATATATATATAAATGTTCAAGTCAATGCGCACCGATATAACATTATCAATGCATTGGATGTTGATCATTAGATTTACATAATTTGACTTAAAATGTATGCACTTGTCAAAACTTCTCTATAATTAGTGGTTTACATACATTGGTACTAATGTAGTTACATCAGTGCACACTGATGTGAACGGAACCATATATATATACGTGTGTATATATATATATATTGGATGTATAATCATTTTTTTTAGTAATACAAACTCATTTTTTTTTTCTTTGAATTTGCATGTATAATTGAAAAGAAAAAAAAAAAAAAGTCCAAGCGAACCAACTGTTTATAAATTATAATCTTAGTGTGTATAATCCAAGAAAAATAATAACTAGCATGTATAAGCCAAAAACAATTGGATTATACATGCCAAATTTTTTCATAAAAATAAAAAAATGACAGACCTTCATGGAGTGGAGGTGGACAGACCTCTAACGTTCGTTCGTATGTATGCGTAGATCAATGTGTAATTTTTTTTCATATTTTTTTATTATTTTGTTTTTCAAAAATTTAAAATTCATAAGAGACCGTTTTTGTCTAAATAATTTTTTTTTTAAGAATTAATGAATTTAAAATTTAATATGTTTATACTTTATAAAGCTATTTAAAAATAATAATAATTAAAAAAAAAAAAAAACGCTGTTTAGTTTTATTAAAATTATGATCAATGAAGTTTGGATTATACACACCAATTTTATTACATATCTCCATCAATGGAGGTCAATGGACTTTTGACCATTAAAAATTTAAAAAAAAAATGATAAAAACAATAAAAAAAAAAATATTAAAATTAATAAATTTAAAATCTAATATGTTTATACCGCTATTTTTGAAAAGAGGTTGTTTAGTTTAATTAAAATTATGTAATTTAATGACTTTCAAAAAAAAAAAAAAGAATTATGTACTTTAAAATTATGTTTAATGAAGTTTTTGTAGGTGCGTATTCCGTTATCAATCTAATTTTAGGAAAGAAACAAGATTGTATTATTATTTAATGTGTTGTAGAATAATTAAATTTTAGATTGAATAGTTAGGTGGGGCGGAAACATTGAAGATTCTATAGATCATGAAGACAAGGAGAAGACAAACAAATGAAGAAATTAATAATTTTTAATTAAAGTCTGTCTCTATTGCAGATTCCATGTGTTACTTCTGTCATGTTTGAGAATGGTAAACCAATTGTCTACTTAATAAATACATTATAATTATTGTTAAATAGGGATAAATACGCTGAAATCCCTCTGCTATCTCCTAATTACGAGCAGAGGCAACAAATCGATTTTTTTTTTTACTCAGACCTTCCATAACGATAGAAGGGCTTTATTGTCATTTTATACAAAAATAAACCATAAATAAGGAAAAATATAAAATAAAAAGCAATTTGAGAGCTCTGTAGGGGCCTCTTTTCTAGTTTTGAAGGCAAAATTGCATAAACTTGTAATATGTTGATGATGTTAAGGTTCGTACCAGCCTCCTCACTATTTTGCATGGGAGGCTCATACAAGTAACTCTACGGTTGTAATTGGGAGGCTCTGTGTGAACTTTCTGCTTTTGGTTTTGTAAGAGGCAACTTGTATGATCCTCCTTATAGAGGTGACCACAGTTTGGTTTGAACCATCGGTTCGAATCGGAACCATGGACCTGAAGAACCGAACCAGGACCTATAAGGTTTTAATTCCGGTTCTAAATATTTTGGAACTGGTCTGAAACCACGAGTTCTAACTGGTTCCTTAAAAAAAAAAATTAGCCTTTAGACTTCCAACAGTCAGTTTTTTTTAATTATTTATTTTAATTTTTTTGTTTTATTTCAATTTTTATTTTAGTTTTTCATATATTTATTTTATTTTAATTTCGGATTACCCAATAAACTGATTTAACATATCTTTTAATTTTTCTAATATATTTTTTTTTTAAAGATTAGGAACCGAAACTAAAACCGGTTTCCCTTTGATTCGGTTCCGATTCCAATTTCCGAAGGAATCGAAACCAAACCGCGATCACCTCTACCTCCTTATGGTGGTAGTGGGAGGAGGTTCCCTTCCCTTGAACCTTCTCCCTCAACTAGCGTTAGTGGTGGGGTAGGATTACTCTGAATCATGTTGAAGGATGTCCACAGTAGTGGTCCCATTATTTTGGATAATTTTACATTTTATAATTTCTTTTTTAATATTTAATATATTAAAACTCAAGTTGAGAAAGGAGATTTGACTAGAAAAACTCAAGTTGTTGTAATTGACTAGATTATACATGAGGAAAAAATCTTGTAGATTTTTTTTTAATAATTATTAAATAACATTCTTGTACACTTTTATACTTGTCATTGATAATTATTTTTCTTAACGTGGTATCGCACATGTAATGTAACATATTAATAAAATCTATAAATCATTCGAATACATTACTACAATTTCAAAATTTAAATTATGATGTTGAGCAAAAACTACATTGTAATCATGCTGTTTATATTCCAGTTAAGAGTGCATGAAAAAAAAAATACATAAATTAATAAGAGCAATAATTTGGATGTGGGATGAACCAAGGGTGTCCACTTAGACAAGGAGATGATGATTGTAAATTGTAATGAAAACTGTTGGTTTTGAGCATGCCATTGGCCATTTGCCACCTCTTTATGTATTCCAATATTCTCCTAAAATTAAAAATTCTCTCCCTAGGGTTTTTTGGTTCCTCTCTTACCCTCGAAACCCTAGGTGAAAGTAGCCGGCCGTTCATCTTGGATCGGTTTCTTCACTCGCACGGAGTGTAGTTTTTTCTTCCCCTTTACTTTCTTGTTGTCTTTGGTGTGTGTGGTGGCTAAATATGAGTGCGGATGAGGTCGCTAGGTTGTGTCAGGCTATGTCTTTGAAAGACAACGAAGGGCCTCTAAGGCCTTTACAAGTTGATTTGAAGCAGGATGGCATGAGGAGGATGGGGTTTCGACTACTAGGGAAACTTCTCTCTAACAAACTTGTTAATCGGGAAGCGTTTACGAGTCTGTTCCCACGTATATGGAGAACCTTGGAAGACTTTGAGATTGAGGTTATCTCGGGAAATACTTTTTCTTTCACTTTCAAGAACTCTAATGATCGTTGGCAAGTCTTGCAAGGCGGCCCTTGGAACTTCGATAAGGCTCTTTTGGTCCTTGAGGAGCCGAGTGGAAAGGGAGACATACAGAGAATGAAGTTTAATAAAACAGCATTCTGGATACAAATTCATAATGTCCCTCTTCTATGTATGACAGCAGAGATTGGTAGGTTCTTGGGGGAGATGATTGGAGAAGTGAAAGAGGTTGATACAGGAAAGTCTGGAGAGTGTGTGGGAAAATATATTCGGGTGAGGGTGGTGATTCAGGTGGACAAACCCCTCCGGAGAATCTTACGTGTGGATGTTATGCGGGATGGATCGGAAACGATTATGCTGCTGAAATACGAAAGATTACCTGACCATTGCTTCAGATGTGGCCATATAGGGCATACAGTCAGAGATTGCGTGCAGGTGAAGGAAGGAGAGGGCCCTGAAAATTATGATCAGCTATTCGGTTCTTGGCTCAAAGCTGATAGCCCGATAAAGAATGGGAGATTTCGTCAGCGAAAGGAGGGTTTCCGACAGCATGAAGGGGTTGGTACTGCAGGGATCTTAGGGGCTGGTCCAGTTAGCTCTCCTAGCCTGAGTAGAATGGAAGTGGCGGGAGATAGTTTGGGTGCTGGAAGCTCTTCGGCTGTGGCGGTTCAGACCGGTGCTCCGAATGTCAGCACCGGTAAGGGGAAGAGTGTTATTCCGGTGTGCAGAAATCTTGAGAGTTTATTGGGTAAGGAAAATTTGTCCCCTGATACAGTTCTGGTTTCGAGTGGGGATTCTTTGCCGTCCAGTACATCAGGATTAGAGGATACCGTGCGTGGGAAGGTAGAGGAAAGCAGGTCTCTGCGTAAGGTAGTGGATTTGGTTGTTGATGTTCAACACACTTCAGCTCTTAGTACCCAGACAGTGGGATATGGTGATTTTATTACTCAACAGGTGGGGGCTAACCCTGTCGTGGAGGTGCTTCCAAATCTGTCTTCGGTGGAAATGGAGGTTGATAAGGGGGTGTTGACTCCCACGGCTGTGAGTATGGGTGATGAGGGGTTAATTAAACATCAGACCGGACCTAAAGCGGGGAAGTGGAAAAGATGGGCGAGGGATGGATTTAAGCCGGAGTCCGACGGACAGGGTGGACCCAGGCTAGGGAAGCGAACTTCAGGAAGTCAGGTTTCGGGGTCAGACAAAAAACAGAAGGTGGTTTCGACTGGTGAGATTCTACCTCCTGTAATTAATGATTCATCGGCGGGTCGGTCTCTACCGGCCTGCCGGTCGCAATGATAATCCTAGCATGGAATGTTCGGGGGTTGGGAAATACCCGAGCATTCCAAATCTTGCTTCGGTTTAAGCAAGTTTATAAACCCAATTTGGTGTTCTTGTTGGAAACTAAAACTAATAATGTTCGGTTGGAAAGTGTTCGTGTTAAACTTGGTTTTTGTGGCAAGCTTGTGGTGAATAGTGTGGGTAGTAAGGGTGGTTTGTGTTTGATGTGGGATGACAGTGTTGATGTTAGTTTGTTATCCTATTCTCCTTTTCATATTGATGTTGAGATCCTGAATCAGAGGGGGACCCCATGGAGATTCACCGGTTTCTATGGTAATCCGGACTCGACTCAACGTCACCATTCTTGGACTCTTTTGCGTCGTCTACATGGTATGTCTTCTCTTCCCTGGTTATGTGCAGGTGATTTTAATGAAATCTTGGAGGATTCGGAAAAACTGGGTGGTCTTCAACGGTCTCGGGCTCTTATTGAGAATTTTCGTGGGGCTCTTGATGATTGTGAGCTTCAGGATATTGGGTATTCAGGGCCTCAGTTCACTTGGTCTAATAAGCGGGAGGGTTCAAATATGGTCCAGGAGAGATTGGATCGGTTTGTTTGTGATTTTCGGTGGACGAATTTGTTTGTGGATGCGAAAGTTAGTCACCTAGAATTTTGGAAGTCGGATCATCGCCCTATCTTGTTGGATAACTCCCCCATTGTGGCGATGAGGAGTTACCAAGGGAGAGGCCCGAAGAAGCGTTTTCACTTTGAAGAATGTTGGGTGGAGAGTGCGTCCTGTGCTGATATTATTCAGAGAACTTGGGGGCTGCCGGATTCTGGTTCAGAAATGAAGGATTTGGTTTCAAATATTGAGTTGTGTACAGGTCAGCTTCAGAACTTCTATGTGAGGAATTGTAGTCAGCTCAAAGGTGATATTGCGAGGCTTCAGCAGGAGCTTCGTGATGCTTCTAGTGGGAGGCAGCAGGTTTCGTGGCAAGCTGTCCGTGCTATTGAGAAAAAGCTGGATAGGCTTTTAGATGATGAGGAAGTTTATTGGCGTCAGCGCTCGCGAGTGAGTTGGTTGCACAGTGGAGATAAAAATACCAAATTCTTCCACGCTCAAGCCTCTGTTAGAAGGTCGCGTAATGAGATTAAAGGGCTGTACGATGTCAATGGGAATTGGTGGGATTCGAGGGAGGATATGGCTGATATTATTGATCGGTATTTTACCGATATCTTTCGTTCTAGCAAGCCATCAGCTACGGATTTGGGTGAGGTTTTTAAGTGTGTTCAGCCTTGTCTGCCGGTGGAGAAGAGTTCTTTCCTTGACGCCAATTTTACCTCGGCTGAAATAAAGAGAGCAGTGTTTGATATGGCTCCTTCGAAGGCTCCGGGGTTGGATGGTCTTCCGGCTCTTTTTTATCAGCGATTCTGGCCTGTGGTGGGTAACAAGGTGGTTGCGGCTTGTCTTGGTGTGTTGAATAATGGTGCTAGTGTCGACCTGGTTAACGATACTCTTATTGTGTTGATCCCCAAGGTTAAAAGAGCGGAGCGGTTGTCTGAGTTCCGCCCTATAAGTCTTTGTAACGTGATTTATAAGGTGGTGGCCAAAGCTCTTGCCAACCGGTTTCGGTTGGTCCTGGATGATGTTATCTCGGATACTCAGAGCGCCTTTATTCCGGGGAGGCTAATTTCTGACAATGCTATCTTGGGTTTTGAATGTATGCACGCTCTTAAGAGAAGGAAAAAAGGTAGAAAGGGGGCGATGGCTATCAAATTAGATATGTCAAAAGCCTATGATCGTGTGGAATGGGATTTCATCTCGGGTATGCTTGTTCACCTTGGTTTTTCGAGCAACTGGATTACTAAAATTATGATGTGTGTTAGGTCGGTGTCTTTCTCGTTTTTGTTAAATGGTGAGGTGTGCGGTAAAATTAAGCCTTCGCGTGGTCTTCGTCAAGGGGACCCGCTATCCCCGTATCTGTTTCTTATTTGTGCGGAAGGGTTATCTCGTTTGATCTTTTCTGCTGAAAATAGGGGTGCGCTCGCTGGCTTTCGGTGTAGTAGAGGGGGGCCGAAAATCACTCATCTTTTCTTTGCTGATGATAGTATGCTTTTCTCTAAAGCTTCGGAGTCGGACTGTTTGACTATTAGAAAGGTCCTGGACTGTTATGCTTCTGCTTCTGGTCAGGTGATTAATTTTCAGAAATCGGCTATGTGTGTTAGTAAGCGTGTGAGTGCTGCCAGAGCTGCTTCTTTGGCTGGTATTCTTGGGGTTCGCTTGGTGGACTGTCATGAGCGTTATTTGGGTCTTCCTAGTTTTACGGGGAAGAATAAGAAGGAGCTTTTTGCGAGTATTCGGAATCGGGTTTGGGACAAGGTGAAAGGGTGGCAAAGTAAATTTTTTTCGGCTGGTGGTAAGGATGTTCTCCTAAAAGCGGTGATTCAGTCCATCCCAACGTATACTATGTCCCTTTTTCGGCTCCCTGTGGCCCTTATTAATGACTTGCACAACCTTAGCGCTCGTTTTTGGTGGGGGTCAAATGAGGAACGGAAGAAGATTCACTGGGGTCGTTGGTCTCATCTGTGTAGGAGTAAAGAGAAGGGTGGGTTAGGCTTTCGTGATCTGAAGATTTTTAATCAGGCCCTCTTGGCGAAACAAGTCTGGCGTTTGCATCATAACCCGGATACTCTTGTGGCTAGGGTCTTAAAACATTGTTATTTTGCTGAGACTTCTGTTCTTCTGGCGGACTGTGGTGCTTCGAGCTCGTTTGTATGGAAGAGCTTCGTTTGGGGTATGGAGCTCTTGAATAAGGGGACTAGGTGGCGCATTGGTGCTGGAGATACGATTAGTGTTTACCATGATCGGTGGATCCCTCGGCCTGCTTCGTTCAAACCAATCTCGCCGGCTGTTCTTCCCGCTGGTTCGTTGGTGAGTGATTTGAAGATGCCGTCGGGGCGCTGGAACGAGTCTTTGATTCGCAGCTCTTTTTTGGCGGCTGATGCTGAGTGTATCCTTAGTATTCCCTGCTCGTCGGCTGTTAGGAGGGATTCTCTTTGTTGGCACTTTGAAAATTCGGGTACCTTCTCTGTGAAGAGTGCTTATCACGTTGGTTTTTCTCTCTTGGATAGCTCTTTGGCCTCTAGCTCTGGTTTGGGGGGGTCGGAATCCTGGTGGAAGTATCTATGGCGTATGAGGTTGCCTTCGAAGATTAAGGTGTTTATCTGGAAAGCTTGTAAAGAGTGGCTGCCTGTGAGAACAATTCTGGTGCGTCGCAGATTGAATGTTGAGAGTTGGTGCCCTTTTTGCCTCCATAAGGCTGAGACTATTATCCATGGCTTGTGGAAATGCCCTTTCCTGAAACAGATTAGAGCCTCTTTTGTGAATTTCAGGAGTTTGGCGGTTTCAGAGGAAATGCACTTCCTGGACTTTATCATTTCGTGCAAGAATAATGGGTTAGCCACTGAGTTGGAGCTCCTCTGTGTGGTGTTGTGGCGCATTTGGTATCAGCGAAATTCTTATGTTTTTAACCCTGGTTCTTTTATCAGTGTGGATGTTGTTTCTTGGGCTGAGGATTTTTTAGACGATTTCAGAAGTGCCATTGGTGTTGTAGCTGCTGTCCCTGGTGGTAGAGAGGTGGTCACGCCTGCCTGGAGACCTCCTGATTTGGGTTTCTTTAAAGTTAACACTGATGCGGCGATCGATGTGCAGAGAAATCGAACTGGCTTGGGGGCTGTTATTCGTGACTGGAAAGGACTGATCATGGCATCGTGCACTCATTTTTCTGCGGTTAGTCTGTCCCCACAGGTGGCTGAAGCGTTGGCTATTCTTCAGGGCTTCCGGTTTGCGCTTCAGGCTGGTCTTTGGCCTTGTGTGGTGGAATCTGACGCTCAGGGGGTGGTTGCTATGATTAATTCTGGTGAGGCTCCCTTGGCTGATATTGGTCTGATCATTGATGATATTTTAGAATTACTTCGTGGTTCCCCGAGCTGTAGGGTGGTTTTCGTTTCTAGAAAAGCTAATATGGCGGCTCATTGCCTTGCCAAGCTTAGTTTAAGTTTTAATTCTGATCATTTTTGGATGGAGGAGGTTCCACCTTGTGTGGCTCCGATTGTGTTGGGAGAAATTCCACCACTGCTGTAGTCCTTTTGGTTTTTGCTTAATAAATTGCTTGTTTCAAAAAAAAATATTCTCCTAAAATTATGGATGTTTTTTTTTTTTTTTCATTTATATTTATTTATTTTGAGAAGGCCAACCAATAAAATCCATCCACTTGACTTGAGTTTATTATTTTAGATTGCTTTCATCAATACCTCTTTATTATGGAACAATTAAAGGTTGCAGCCTAGCGACTTTTAGATTGTCCTCTGCTTGTATTCCTTTTTGGCTTCTGGGATTCAAGTCGCTTGCAGGATCGGGGGGTGTTTAACTTAGTACACACAATAAAGCACTATAAAAAGATATTTAGAATGTATTTATTCGGTCTTTCTATTATCAGTTCAAATTGACAATAAATATATCAGGACAAAGAATGTAGAACACAGATTATGGAGAAGTTTTGACAAGTGCATACTAAACACAGTGTATTTATTGTGTTTATGGATAATAAACACAATGTCATTCTTTTCATTTATAATGTTTTATCATGTGCTCTTAGGATACAAGTTAACACTACCATTTTCTTTATTTTACTATTTACAATTATTTTATATATATTTGGGAAAATTGTAAATAACCCCATGAGTTTTGGTCAAATGCCAAATCAAATCTTGTGGTTTGAATAATCAATAAAAAAAAATCATTAGTTGACCGTTAGTTGACTTTAATTAAATCTAGACTAATTGCATAAACACCCCTCACAATTAATTTAATTGTTAATGGACAAAATTATTATTACTTATATATATATATAATATTTATTTTTAGAAAAATAAATGGATGGGGAAGTTATATGATCTTCTCCATCCATCAGATCTCTACCGTTGAAAAATATTTTTTTTAAAATAATTTTAAAAAAATATATATATATAAAAAAAAAAAAACTGAATTTAGAAAACAAAATTTTAAAAAACAAAGCAATTTAAAAATAAAAAATAAAAAGATGGGGGAAGATAATTAAAAGTTTCCAGGATGGTGGAAGTGCATATCAAGAAAATGAAGCAAGAGGTGAATGCAGGAGTTGAAGACAATAAATGTGTTTTTGATGATTAATTGACCAATATCAAAGACAAAGAGCGACATGTAAATACAACATTGAAAATGAAAGTAGTTGATTTTTTTTTTTCCAGATCGAAGAAAAATTGTGTTCGATTGAAGATGACTTTTCTTTCCCCCAGTTTGAAGATGTAGAGATAGAGTTGCAGATCTTTCCAGATTTCTCCCTTGTCTTTTTATTTTTAAATTGTTTTGTTTTTAAAATTCTGTTTTCTAAATTCGTTTTTTTTTTTTTTTTTTAATATTTTAAAAATTATTTAATTTTTTTTTTCAACGGTGTATATCTGATGGATTCAGAAGATCATATCTCTTCTATCCATTTATTTATTTTTAAATAAATATTATATAAATAAGTAATAATAATTTTGTTCATCAACAATTAAATTAATTGTGAGGGGATGTTTTTGCAATTAGCTCAGATTTAATTAAGGTCAACTAACGGTTAACTATCTGTTAACTAATGGTAGAGTTTTTTATTTATTTATTGTTTAAACCATAAGGTTTGATTTGGTATTTGATCAAAAGTCAAGGGGTTATTTACGATTCTCCCTATATTTTTTGAAATATCACAATAATTTTGGATTTTGGTGGAAGGAGATAGACTAGAACACACAACTAGGTGTGATGTGAGGGGTAAACCACTTGACTAACATTATCCTGCTATTTTTTTAATAAGACAATATGTCGAAAATAAAAAAGAGAGACATTTCTATTTACTTGTGTGTCTAAAATATAAATAACATTTATTTTTTGAAATGAACAAGGGTGCAGATATTACCAAAAAAAAAAAAAAAAAAAAGATTTATAAACCCAATTACACCCACCATTGAAATTTTAAAAGCACCCAATTAAATGACAATAATATCTTTATGAAAATAAATTTATATACACATACTTACATTGAATTTACATAATAAAATCACATGTTTCAAGCGTAAAATTTTTATGTTCTTTCTTGGAGTTCTTTCCTTTTTAATTTTTATGAATAAAATTATTGTATCCTGTAAAAAAATAAAAAATAAAATAAAAAATAAAAAAATAAAAAATAAATAAATAATAAAAAAAATAAAGATGGTCTTGGTTGGAGAGTTCTTGTAAATAGAATTAGATAATTTCAATTTCTAAGACCTAAACAACTGGACCTCTTTGCTATAGAAAGACGTAAACCAACTAGACAATTTTGCAAAAAATGTGTTTAACTAAATTCAGCCAAAAAAATGTTTTCTAAATTTAAGAACAAATTTTGTATTCTATAAGAGGAAATTCTATACTTATAGTTATGCCATTATATATCTCATCAACCAAACAGCGAATAACATGAATCTTTTGAATGAAGGAAAAATTCAAAATGTGATTGAATTTCAAATATATACTTGTGATTGATGTTGGTGCTGGGAAAGTATTTTGATTTATTTTTAATTATGTTAATATTTGTCCTTTTTAGTCATTTTATTCAGGGTTGTTTTTGTAATATATATATTTTTAAAGAGGGATGCTATTAACAATCCATAAATTAACTGTTTACACTCCATTTTAATTTTTTTTTATTGACAATTTTAATCTAAATTAAAATTACTAAAAAAGACCCAAAAAAAATAAATTATAAATACACTACAACTGTTTTTCCAGCTTTAATTTTTTTTTTCCTCTTTTGTGTTTTTTTCCTCCTTAATTTTTTTTTTTTTTTCATATGAGTTATGCCAGGTTTTTTTTTTTTTTTTTTTTTTTTTTTCAATGAAAATTTTTAGTGCAGATTTGATAAGATTTCAATACATTAAAAAAAAAAAAAAAAAAAGTCCAAAAGAATATACAAGTCAATCAATTTCCCACCTAACGCCATCTTAGTGTCCGTTTGGGAGAGCTTGTCTACTGGCTAAAAGAGCTTTTTTAATTAAAAAAGCTCTTTTCAATTTTTTTGTATTGTTTGGTTGTCATCTAGTAGAGCTTTCAGATGATTAAAAAAGCTGTTTTACGTCTACTTGGAAAAGTCCAAATTTAAAGCTTTTCCAAGTAGATCTTTTGGAGTTTTTTTAATAACACTAAAATCTCCAATATAACCCTATAATTTAATATTTGCTAGAGTATTTTGGTAATTCTATCATTAAAAAAGCTCTCTTTTAATTGACAACCAACGACTTTTATTTAAAAGCTCTACCTCTAAAAGATCTACTTCTAAAAGATCTACTGCAAAAAGATTTACTTGAGAAGCTCTCCCAAACATACTCTTATTCATGTTCAACAATGGTTCATTTGATCAAGAAAACCTGCTGCATTTGAAACAGCAGTTTGGAGGAATAATTATATAATAGGTGACAAAAAGAAAGTATCTCTTAAAGTAATTGACTGATTATCTAAATTGAACAAAATTACAGTTCCTACTTCTGTGTACAGAGAGGAAACTAATTGTTAGAACATCAGTTTTTTTTTTTTTTTTTTTTTTTTTTTTGAGTTGGGGTGGGGAGAGGGAGGTGGGGTTTGAATATATGATAAAATTTAATTTTTTTAAATGGAGTGTGTTTATAATAGGAGTGTTAAAAGATGAGAGGGATAATTTTGGAACAAAATGAAGTCTCTTTAGATTTTTTTTAAATTTAAATTGTTAGAATGGAGTGGGTTTAGAAAAGGATCGTAAAAGAAAAAACTAGATTGTAAGGAGAATTTAAAAAAAAAAAAAAAAAATTTGAGTGTGAAAATCTGGCAATATCGCCGCCCACTAAATAACATTTTCTTGTTTGAAATTCATAATAAACCTCTTTCAGTTACTGAAAATTACTATAAACATTTATTTAAAATATAAAAATAATTTCTTGAAATTTTATATATTTTATAAATAAAATGTCCCTTTCTAATTTCTTATAACAACAAACGATATGAGGTTTGTCCGAAGGTAAAATCCCTCGTACCTGTACCACGAGGATGTGGGTTTGAATTTATAAACGAAGATATAATTTAAAATTAAAATAAAAACCGCAAAAGTAATTAGTTATAAAAAGCCACGAGCCTCCTCCCCCACCATAGTCTATTGAGAGTGAGCTCCCCAAATGGCCAAATCTAGTATTTAGTTTAATTTTTTAATTTTGTATATACAGTACTTTTTTTTTTTTTTTTTCATTTTAATTTTTTTTTATATTTAATTAATTATGTCAAAAATGTTAGAGTAATTGGCACAAATCCCCCCCAGACTATATCAGCTTTTGCATGTTGCCCCCTAAACTATTTTATTAGGCACTAAACCCCCTGAACTATCATTTATTGGCAATCCTTTGGGTTTTTTTCCCCCTGAGGGGGCATCTTTAGTCTTGGTCTGCCAATAAGTGATAGTTCAGGGGGTTTAGTGCCTAATAAAATAGTTTAGGGGGCAACATGCAAAAGCTGGTATAGTTTGGGGGGATTTGTGCCAATTACTCAAAATGTTATTTTCATCGACATATTCATATTAGGAGAGAAACTTGGGTGCAGCAGATTCCTGAAGATGTGTCTGGTAAGCTGGAAGTTGATGCCGCCCTGTAGACTGTAGTACTAGTATCACTGCTTGTTAGAGATAAGGGTGTGACAACCGACAAATATAGACATAATCTATTGGACCAAAACATGAATATTATCGCCGCCATACCAATAATTGACCATTTCCAACTGACCCAGATTGACATAGATGGCTGATAAGGGTTCATAGAATCTACGCATAAGTCATATTTTTGAAAAGTTTTCACCTAATAATCCTCATAAACTTTGAATTAATCAACCTAACCATTCCGATAAAACAACTAATGTGTTAATTAGCTTAATTTAACTTGTTGGATGTTACCAAAATCCAATGTACCTTGATGGTAGAGAGTGTCCTTTTAGTCCGATAATGTTTCAAGTTTGAGTCGTTATATAGTTAATATATAAGTAAACGAGGCTTAGTTCAAACGTCCATAAATATAAAAATTTTAGTATAAGTAACCAAATAAAAACTTTGATATGCATTATAAGTAATTGTCAATATATTATTTAATATTTTTTTAAATAAATAAATAAATAATTTCGAAAAGTATAAACCGATAATCTCTCTATTTGAATGTGAGCATATCGAATTTGAATTTAAAACTTAGTGTACAACAAGAAGAAACCTAAACAATAAGCTATAGCTATTACTCACTCAATACTAGTGTCCTAATAGAAGCTAGGCATCAGTCGTACGGTAGATTGGTGCCTAGTACCTAGGCGGTGAAGCCAAAATGATGCTGTTTTGGATCAAAATGACATCTTTTTTTAAAATTTTTTTTGCTAAACATAGTCAACGGCTTTGATTCCGCCATGCTCGCCTAGGCGGGCGTCTAGGAAGGCTGATTAGGCCTTCCTCACGGCGGTCGGGTCCACCTAGACCGATTACTATAGAAATGCTCAATACAATCAATTATGGTTGTTGACTATGCAATTTTATATTCTGAAAACAGTAATGCTAATCCCACCTAAAATCCCCATTTTTCCATCTCAATCCATATGGCAATTGAGGTGTCAAATGGTGAGTAAATACACATTAATGATGATTTATCTCACCTACCATATGTATCCACGCACCATTTGGCACATCAACTGCCACATAGGTTGGGATGAAAAATTAGGATTTTAGGTGGAATATTTAGCATTACAGTTAAATCGTACCAAATTTCTATAGGATCTTGAACCAAAGATTTAGGGCTGGAACCAAATTTAAATGTTATTGATTTATTTGAAGAGGTTGAGCTTGCCATGGGCCTCTCTCCCTCGGCCACTAGGCACAAGAACGATTTTCAAAAGACTATAGCTGGCAATGAAAAGTACTTGAAAATTGTTAAGGGAGATTTTTTTAATAAAAAAAAAAAAAAAAAAAAAAAAAAAAAAGACACCAAATTTGATCAAGTTGGAAAAAAAAAAATCTCGCAGTTAGAATTACATGAAATATCACCTAATAGAAAAAGGTTATTGATGACAAATTGACAACAAAGACTTTTATTTAATAGTTGTATCACTTTTCGATTCTAATCAAATTTTAAGGGTGTTTCATAATTCTCTAAAATGATTTATATTTACCGGTTAGTTTTTCGTTATTGGATTTCAATCCAAAATTCTAAAAAAATATAAAAAAATTGAAAATTAAAAGAAAATAACTCTGTCTCTCTATGATAAGTACCCCTACAAATACTATACAGGTTATGTATATATATTAACTAAATCCTATAAATAATTACAATCATCCTTTAGTTAATTACATACAGGTCATAGGACTTTCAACCTTTTCATCATTTATGACGGCATTGTTTCTACCGTCGAAAATATGAGTAACATTGACAGCTTATTCGACTATTTCCGAAGGTTATTGAGCCATCGGAAATGTGATGTTACTTTTTTCCATCATTTATGACAGTGTTAACACGGCCGTCAAAAAAAGTTGAATTACCGAAAGCACTAAGGAAATAGTTCATCACTAATAGACCTTTGTTGGTTAGTGGTTGTTTGTGCAAGGCTTCTTACATGCATAGTTATAGTTATAATCACCCATTCGTCAACATAAACAACATCTTCGTGTAACACCATTTGGCTTGATTTTAACAATGAACTTAACGTAAATTAATGAATGAACATTCCAAAACCGGCCGTTGGCCTGTCTCGAAACATTGTTTTATAATGATCAATTGAAATAATCAGCAACTTTGGCCTAACTAAATGATATAATTATACATGCTAATTTATTTGCTCTACTTTTAACAGATAACAGATCCAGCTACATCCAGTAAACATATAATCAGTGATTTATAACTTTTTTTTTTTTATATATTCTTTTAGGCTCTGCTTTGTGCGTGGGATTGGATTGAACTATTTTATAGAATTAAATATGATTGAATAATAAATAATTGAAATACTTTTTAAATAAAATAAATAAATATTTATATATATATATATATATATATATATTATTAAAGTAACAATATCCAAAAATGTTTCTAAATTATAGATTTATATTATTTTTAAATAAATTTAAATGTGTTTTGATTTTATAATTTATTTATTTAATGAAATATTTTTAATGATCTTTCATTAACTGCTAGAAATATTTAGTCTACCATTTTTTTTTCTTCACAGAAAAATAAGGAAATGGCTCCATGTGCTCGGACTCATTATTTGGATTGTGATATACACTACAAGAAAAATGACATTCTGAGACGAATCCACTTGTCTCCAAATCAAGTTCTTTCGACACAGAAAGTCTTTCGCTACCAAATTATGTTGGTCGCGCAATGGTAGCTAAATCCCCTTCCCAGAATAGCTACTACGACTAATTTATAAATGTGTCTCCCAATGTTGATAATGCGCGACCAACTATTTGGCAGCAAAATTCCCTAAAAGTTTGTCTTAGATATCAGTCATACAGCAGTTGGGTATGATATTTGCCTACCAAATATATCGTCTCCAATAAATAAAGTTAATATTTAACAACGATTTTTACCATTATATTGATTATTTAGATCTTGTTTATCAAACACATAACAATATAAATACAGTTAACAAATGTCACCATAAAATGAAGAATAGAAAGTTTTGCACCATATTATAAAACATTGATATGTTTCTGAAGTTGCACATTGCAATTCTTACAAGGTAATATTCAACACATATATATAAATACATCCCAAAATAATATCAAATAGACCAAAAGAATACTTTTCAGGTAACCCCAAATGACAAAAGTTCGCCGGAAACTAATTATTCCTAAATCAACCTAAGTCTTCCAATAGCCTTTTCTTAGCCAAATATAAAGAACTCCAACCTTAAGATCTGTAGATGTCATTCTCCCTTGCAACTACATGAATTTTGTCCGTCGCTCTTCTACAACTACATAAGTATCATGAGAGTTGCCTTGAGTTATGAGAATATTATAATGCTGTGACTACAAAATTAAATAGAAAATATTAATGTATATACAAGTACAAAAACCATATTATATTTACATAAATAGACAAATTCAGAAAATACATTTGTCACATAAAACCTAATTTCTTTTACTTTTGGCACATGTCTATAAGCATAATCTAATTTCAATTTTTTTCACTAATTGATTATTTCAATCATTCTGATAAAAATATATTAATATTCATGGACAAATCATTTTACAACTAAATAGTAATATAACACTTGATTACAAACAACAGTATAAACAAAAATATTATGGAAAACATTCAAACCATTGTTTATCACATGTTTTCTTACCTAAATTACACAAAATTAAAGCTCGACAACTCCACTGTAGCCATGAAAAGAATAAAAAGAATTACTCATCAAGCTTAATTTTAAAAAGTAAATGTATAAAACAAAAACTAAATGCATAAAACTAAACTAAACTAAATTTAGAGTTGGAGCCTTGAATAAATCAATAAATCATAAATAAAGCAATATATATATATGTATATATAGTAATAACAATCTCTAGTTAAAAAATAGAAATTAGAATTCGAAGCAATCTAAGAGAGGCCTTTGAGACATTTATACAAACACTTTATAAGCATGTGCACAATTTCTATCAAAATAACATATTCAAAAACAACTGAACCTATACCACACTCCAATTATGTAAATCCAACCAGCCAAAGAGGAAAACACTGAGAAAATTTAAAACACCAAAAATAATAAAGTTGGGTTAGATTGACATTCAAACATAGAATCAAAAATAAAATACGAAATAGTAAAATATACCTCTTAATACAAATTTGGACGGTGCGATTTCTTGCCCAAATGGTATCGGACAAGTTAGGAATGGAGTGGAAGACATTGTGATGGAGCCGAAGTTTTTAAGAGACAACGACAGAGATGGACAGACGACGTCGAGATGAGGAGCAAGGCAAAGAAATTGCATTGGAATTGAGTGGCTAATGTCGAAAGTTGCGTTGGATTGGTGAGGGCAAAGATGATGGATGTGGGATTTGGGTGGGAACAAATGAGTGAAAAGTTGAGAAATGAGTTGGGAATGAAATTAGGGATTTTGTATTTAAAAGAAATGATTTGGGCATGAATGAGTGTTGGACAAACATAAGAAAGATGTCATGTTGGAGACCAACATATTTGGTCTCCAAAGACATTTGTTTATTAATTTTTTTTTTTTTCCTATAGTCATCCAAGGGTTCCAAGCACAGTTCAAAATATTCATAGTATTTTGGCGGAGTTGGGTACCAAAATTGAAATCATTATTTGGAGGCGAAATGTGTATCGTAGCCGAATGCTTGCTTTGGCGACCAATTAAGTCGTCTCCAAATGTCCAACCCAGTCATGCAACCTTCCAAACACTAAAAACTCATATGTATGGAGACAAACTCCAAACAGCGTTGTAGAAAACAAGATTGAACCAAAATTGAAACCATAATTTGGAGACAAAATGGGGTATCGTGGTTGAATGCCTGCTTCGGTGACCAATTAAGTCGTCTCCAAATGTCCAACCCATTAATTGGAGACGAAATAAAGTATTGTAGTTGAATGCCTACTTTGGCGACCAATTAAATCGTCTACAAATGTCCTACCAAGTCTTACAACCATCCAAAAAATAAATACTCATATTTATGGAGACAAAGTCCAAAAAACGTTGTGGAAAGTAAGATTGAACCAAAATTGAAACCATTATTTGGAGACAAAATGAAGTATCGTAGCTGAATGCTTGCTTCAGAGACAAATTATGACGTCACTGAATGTCTATGCAGGTCAAATGTGTATTTAGAAAATGAAACTCATATATTTTGAGACAAAATTCAAATGTCTTTGCTGAAAGCTTCATTTTGAGACCAAATGTCAATTCGCCTCCCAATGTATGGTAGCTGATACTCAAATTTCTTGTAGTGATATACGAGCACTACCAAAGTGTTTCAAAGAAAGGTTATCTTGACGTGGGTTTGCTTCTAGCCTAGATTAACCTAAGTTAAATGGAGTCTCTATCATTGTGATTAAAGAATCAAATATGAAACTTCATATGCCTTAAGGTTCATAGGACAAAAAGAGAATTTTTGAGGTCCTTATACTCATTATGCCTAGCATTGAATAGACTAGGTATTCACCTTATCAATATCTCAAATCAATGATTGATGGATTCCATTTGGTTCCTAAATGGGAACCCGAATCGAACCGAACCATTTGTCAGACTATTATTCTTTTGTTTTAATTTGTGCCCTAAAAATCCTAGAGTCAGACATTGATTCTCAAAAAGATCAATTCTTTGATTGCATGATGGACTCTTCTGAAAAACATTGGCGCATGCGTAAACGAGGTGCTCTACCTAACTAAGCTATTGCCCTTGTGCTTGTGATACATATTTTATCATATTATGGAGATAATTTATTGTCAAGATGAATATTCCAAGATCCAACATTGTATCTCTTTGATTGACCAGTGATAAAAAAAAATAAAAAAATAAAAAAAAAAAATAAAAAATAAAAAAAAAAAACCAGTAGATAATATAATATTCTAATGTTTAGAATACAAACTATGTTTTGCGACCTGCTAAGGGTTTCGGCACCGTTTTACAATTTCGAGCCTCTTTCGGTCCGATTATGATCTTATATTCTTCATCAAAGTTGTAGATCGTGAAATGTCATGCAACTTGGAATCAAGAATCTCATGATTTAGAGTTGTTAGAACAGAGTTACATTGGTTTCAATTTTATTGTTCTGGTTTGTCTTTTAAATTAGGGTTACACCGTCGTTTTGATATTTTAGCCCTCTTTCGGTACGATTTTGTTGTTCTTTCCTTCATAAAGTTTGTAGGTCGTGATTTCGTATGCAACCAGAAATCAAGAATTTTGTGATTTGGGGTTTTCGACATTGAGTTACGTCTGTTTCAAGTTTTCTATTCTGGCTTGTTTTTTTCTCTAGGGTTCTCCGGTTCTATCATGTCTAGTAACTGTCATAAGAGCCATGCGGCTCTCTTCTATCATTCTAGGATGCATTCTCAACCCTCTTTGAACACTTCTGGTGAGTTACTTCATCCCCCTACGGTTGGTAATGTTGTTGGTCATGAAGATAGGTTGTTGTTGGATAATGACTTGAATGCTTTCCCTATATAGTTCTCAAAAAAATAAATAGTTGGAAGCTCTCTTTTTGGTGCTTAATGTTCTGGAACAGAATCATTGGATTTCTAAAGATGTGGCAGATGTTCAAGGTTTGAATGGTTCTATTAAGGCAGATCCAAAACCGATCGAGCGACCGGCATTGGGTCACCCGATCACCACAAACGGTGGGTCGCCTGATGGCCGCAAACTCATTGTATAGTACTCGATGATTTTGCATATAAACTCAAATAATAGCCAAATAAAAAATAAAACTGATAATAACAGCAAACAAAACATGAGCAGTGAGGAATTGTACACGCTAAATAAAAAACCTTGAATCCAAAACATTAAACATATTATATTCGTACTCAACCAAAAAAAAAAAAAAAAAAAAATACACCCCACATACAAGTAAGATCTGAAAGATAAAACCAGAGACAGTAGATCCAAATAATAAAAATAAAAATCCACAAAAATCAAAGAACCTTAGAACCCGTAACTTACAGATATATATATATATATATATATATATTTTAAACTTAAAATCCAAATCTCAAATTCTCAAGAATTGATCATGGGAGGCTCTTATACCAATTGTAAGTAATTCGATTAATACTTAATCTAACATGTATAGGTACATAATTAATCCGAAAGTTTAACCTAAACATGTTTCTATATCATACTTAATCAAACCCTAGATTCATGTTACTAACCCATGTCAATTCAAGAGAAAGCGGAAATAAGCGAAAGCGGAAGTGGAAGCGTACCTAAATCCATTGCCGGAGGTTGGTGGACGGGTTGTGATCTTCCAAATTATCACGATCTTTATAAACCCTAAAGTGTTCTCTCTTGTTCTGTTGATGGGATGGAGACAAGTAAAAGTTATCGTGTAATTTGGGGACCATAACCCTAATATATAATAATGAGATTATTATAGGTTTTGCTATTTCTAATTTGGCCCCTCATCAAATTAGATATAGCACTCTGGTATCTACACATTAATTCCATGACAATTATACCCTTAAACCTTAAAACTTTAAATCTTAATTAGATCACTTTAATTTAGGCTTAACCAAAGATAGCATAACACATTTAATATTTATATATGTGGCCCCACATGATGGAATTTTCCAACAGGTGAATGGAGATGGTTTGGCGAAGATCTTTTATTTTCGTTTATTTTGTGTCATTTTTAACTTATGTTTTTTTTTTTCCCTTTGTTCTGCTATTATTTAATTGTAGAATGCATTTTTAATTATATATATTTGTAAAATAAATAAACTTAAAATGTTAATTTAAACAAACTAAGAAAAATGTTTAAAAAAAAAAAAAAAGCTGTAAAAACTGGAGGAGACACTTTTTGATCCTCCAATTTTTTGATATGTTTTTCATATTTTTTCTTAAAAAATTAATCTAATATTAAATGATATAAGGGTAAAATTGTACTTTAACAAGATCTATCATATTTGACCATTAGTACTTTAGTCAAATAGACTAAAGTGATGTGTTTTCATAAAACAAGGGATCAAAGTTACTAATATGACAATGACATTTAAAAATGTGACATTTCACGAAAACTTTAATCAAATAGACTAAAGTGATGTATTTTCATAAAACAAAGAGATCAAAGTTACTAATATGACAAAGGCATTTAAAAATGTGACATTTCACGAAAAAGTAAGTACTTTAGTGAAACTCCCCCATAAAATTATTTGAAAACAAGTAATTTGACATTTATATTCTTATTACAATTAAGTGAAAATCGATTAATGTGCCAAATGTTTTGCTTTTAATGTGTTATTTTTTAATATCCAAACAAAGATTTCACATTTGTCTTGTTGAAATATAGAATAAAATGGATTTTTGTAGTGGGAGAAAATGAGAAAAAGTAAACCACAATGGTGAGAGAGAGAAATAAGCAAAAAGATGGGAAAGATGAACCAGAAGGGTTTTTATTATTGTTTATTTACTTTGGGGTGCATTTACTAATCGGGAATGAAATGAATCGGAATCAAGTTCTATCGGAAAGAGAATGGAGGGGAATCGGAATTAAGTTACTGAATTCAATGTTTACTAATTTTAAATAAATAGAAATGAAATCAAATTTGTACAAAGTTTAAAAAATATCCTTATGTACAATATATATATATTAAGCCACGTCTGCAATAGGGTTAAAAAATTAAATAGCACTTTTTAGGGGTGGTCTTGTGCAAATAGCACTACATTAATAAGTGTTGTTTAAATAGCACTAAAATATGTGTTCGGACCAAAATACCCTCATATTAGCATTTTATTCTTGATTTTTTATTTACTTTTAACTTTTGATTTTCATCTATCTTTACTCATCAGCTGTTTGTTTACCCGTTGACTTTAAAGCAAACTAGAGAAAGTTGAAGCAAGACCACATCTGACAACGACAACCATTGACGGCGAGAACTGCGAGCAGTTTGACGGCACCGGTGACAGCCCCGAGGTCTTCGATGGTACCGGCGACAACAGCGAGGTCTTCAACGGCACCGGCGATAGCGAGGATTTCGACGGCAGCCCCACGACTCCGGCGAGTCGTCTAACACCGATCTCGTCAATCGAACACAGTTCTCATCAATCTATTTGAGGTATTTTCGTTTGGGTTTTGTTTTGAAATTTGATATTGTTGATTTTCAGAAATTTAAACACTTATTGGTTGATTTCCATTCAGTTTTTTGTGAATTTGAAATGTTGTTGTTTGAATAAGAATGGTGGTTGATGTTTGTGAATTTCAAATATTTTGATTTTTGTTGATTTGAATTCGTTTAATCAAAACAAAAAAGAAAAGAATTTGTGGTGATGGTGGGTTAGGGTTTTCTGTTTAGAGCAGAAGATGAACAATCAATAGTAAACATACAAAATTACGGATTTTTCAAAGCATCTATCGAGACTTATTCAGAACATTTTCGAGATAAAATATTTTGTTTGGGAGACTTATTTTTTCCTTTTCTAGACTTAAATACTGTTTCTAGACTTGTTTGGTACATACATTTGTAATCCTCCATAGATGGGTGAAGACTGAATTTGGGTGGGATCCTGTAAACCCATTTGTAGTTTTTTCTTCTTTTTTTTTTGTATGAGATAACTTAGTGTCAGGCCATCTTAGCAAAAAAGCTGTACAGAAAACAAAAAACAAAAAACAAAAAACAAAAAAAACAAAAAAACAAAAAAAAAAAAACACAAATTTTCATTGGAGTATATATATAGAGTTTCTTGTTTTATTTTAAATGAGAGTGGTGGTGTTGTTGTTTTGTGTTTTGCTTTTTAATAATTTTGTTGGGTCCTTATCATCACCAACTCAGAGTCACACAGAGGTGATTTTTAGTGTCTGCTTTGGAATTACTTTATTTCTTTTTGTGCATTTTCAATTCGTGAGATTGGTTTTGGACCGTTTGTTGTTGTGCGCTGCAAATTTGCAATTTGTAATTGCATCACACAGTGCAGTAGATTACTAGATTTTGCACTCAAATTTGTAATGGAAATAGATTCAAGGATGGATAACTGTTGTTCTTTGTTATTAAATATAACATAATAAATCTTGAATGGAAAAATAAAAATTAAAAAAACATTAAAAAAATCGGTGCATACATCACGAACCAACAAGTCATGTGAATCACATAACCTATTTTAGGCCTCTTTGTTGCATCAGGATCCACACATCGAAGAGCAACCAACATGAATGATTCTTTTTAAGTGCTTTTGAAGCAGCCAACATGAATGATTATACACCATAGATGTGCTGATGCTAAAGAAAGAAAGAAATCAGTTAGAAAGATGTATATGTGACTATGTGCTGATGCTAAAGAAAGAAAGAAATCAGTATGGTGGCAAAACTTATTTTCGGGACTTAAATCATAATTATCGAGACTTATATCATTATATTCGAGACTTATTTTATATTTTCGAGACTAAACATATATATTCGAGACTTAATTGTGCATATTCGAGACTTACAGGTGTGCATATTTCTGGAAATAGTTGAATGGGAAGTCCTACTATCTGTTTTTTTTTTTTTTTTGTATCCCTTGTATACATTTTCTGCTAAGTGTATCCTTTGTATGGTCACATGGTGGACTGCTTCTTCACCAAATATTGTACTTTTTGATATTATATTATTAAAGAATCTTGGTTTCCTAGAAAAATAGTCTGGATAACAATTTGAAGAAAGTTTAGTGGATGGAAATGTTACCCACATTTACATGTATAGCAGCACCTGAGATGTTTCTCTTATAATTTCTTTTGAGGCAGGAATATGGTGATCAAGTTTTGAGGCAAGAATAAAATAAAAAAACTTGTCTGTTTGTCTAAAGTTAACGGCTCTTTTACTTCAAATTGTGAAGTTTTACATCTTTTGAACTTGATACAATATGAATTGACATAAGTATTATCTTATAAAATGATACTAAATCAATGAAGTAGTGTTTGACAATATCAAGTTGCACACTTTTTTCTGCCCTGAGGTATATGCAAAGAACCAACTTCTAGTTAGATAATTCTGCTGATATAAGGAAATACCACCACAATGAAGAAATGGAAGAGAAACTTACCCAGATGGTTTATTATTGTTATATATACATTTAAATCCAGTTGAAAAATTATGCTGATATTTATGCTTTATAACTGATTAATGTCTTTTTATTTAAAGCTTCTATCAAATTCTCACAGATTTTATTCATTTGGGTTTAGTGTTTGATTCCTTATTTGCATTTAATTTTGGGTTTATGTGGTTTGAAATCTGTGGTTTAGTGGAGCAGATTTGTGTTAATTTTGAGAATAAATGGTGACTAGAGCATTTGATAGATGGGATTCAAATTAGGAAAAGTCTGGATTCTCCCGAGTGTGTATTAGTGTGGCATTGATTCAATCAAGTAGTCAACTTTAAAGTTTAAACATGTTGTGAGTGAAGAAAATGTATGATTTGTGTTAGTTTTGGGACTTATCATACGTTTCGAGACTTATTCAGGAATAATCGGTACTTATTTCAGTATAATCGAGACTTATTAATATGTATTCTCGACTTATTAATATGTATTCGAGACTTAATCATATTTATTCGAGACTTATTCATCCGTATTCGAGACTTACTGGTGTATATTTCAGACTTAATTGTTTCTGTTCGATACTTATTATGTGATGTGTAGTTATGTGATGTGTATATGTTTTGTTTGCAGATGGTGAATCTAAAGAGGCTACTGAAAACTTCTGAGGCGGATTGGAATAATGGAACAATTACTCGCCACAATCATATCGAAATTCTGCAAGTAATAGACGATGTACTTACCGGCATAGATGACAGGGGGGCGGGGTCCAAAAGCAAAGGTTCATGGATTTATGTTTTGGACATTTCTTACATATGCATCGAAGCATGCTATTTTCTGGGACAATTGTGCATCGCTTGCTTTTGATCAATTATGTTGATTACTTTTGAACTTTTGAATGGTTATGTTGGATAGAATTAACATAGACATCTATAGATTGACTATGTTTATAATGAATATTTTTGAATGAATGGAATTGAATGGTCCATTATCAATGGAAAGGGGTTTATTTATTTATTTTATGGATGGTTTTGTTGTCAGTAAGTCTCGAATTTATTATATTCGGGACTTGATATCCAATATTCGAGACTTATTATAATTATATCGAGACTTAATAGGTACTTTCGAGACTTATTATAATATATTCGGGACTTATTTGGTAATTTCGAGACATACTGGGTACAAATGATATTTTGTATTACAAACCTTTACATCTACAATAATGAATTTTATAATGCAATATAACACCTACTAACCATCCACATGCAAATTACAAACCAAGAAATGTCATTTAGCTTTTACAAATAATAAAGTTGATGTCGATACATATCATCTAGAAAGTACGATTAATGACAATGGAAGCATTACAGTCATCCAGAAAGTGAGATAAAGTAAAATAAATTCATTACAGTCATCCAAGGATTTGATCCTTTTTTGGGCAAGTTTTTTTGTTGTGCCCGACTTCATGACACAAACTACATTTCCGACGGTATGCATCTGGAATGGTATTGCTGGAACTAGGGCCCGAATTCATACACCGTCGTGAATTGTGACCTTGTGTTCCACATTTTTTATATTTTTGTTTACTAGGCCTCTCGGAAGCGGAGGCAAATCGAGTTCTTCGGGGCCGACCAGATTATGTATGGATATCAGGCGTTAACACGACCTGATCTCTGATGTCTTCTGGAGCTACCCATGTATTTGGATGACCAACCAGCATGATAGGTATAGAATATGCATCGGCAAGGACTTCCTTTTTGTAGTAATCCAAGTTTCGCTCCCTGTGAATTTAACAACAAATAACATTCACCGTAATTGCAATCATAGAATAATTGTTATTGAAGAGCAGAACAAAAAAATAAAAATAAATAAATATATACCTAGCAGCTGCAAGTGCATGAGCAAAGGTAGTTGATCAAGATCGAAAACCTTGCATGTGCATGTCTTTTCCAACAAGTTAACTGTCCACTGGTCTCCTCGTAGCTTCACTAGAAATATGTTCCAATCAACATGAGTCGCGGTCATATGATTACATTCAGCTATTCGCTCCACAATCTCCTCATGTGCAACGTCGGTGAGTTGAGAACGCATGTTTAACTCGTTTTGGTGACGATTATAAAACCATTTTTGGAGCATGTTCCTAATGAACTCCACCAATGTCATCACTGGTAATTTACGAGCAAATCTTAAGCATGAATTAAGACATTCAGCAACATTGCTTGTTGTTGACGGGAAATTTGGATTGCCACACACTCAACAATTATATCAATTCAACGTAAAACGAGAAAATAAACAATGCATGCAAGAGACAGATTTTACGTGGAAAACCCTTGAATGGGAAAAAACCACGGCACCCAGAGGGTAGAAAGATAATACTAGGCTTATTGCTTTGTTTACGCACTTAGATCTCTCATACAATTGCTCTCTTCTCTCCGTTTTTGAACCCCTTCCTCGTGGGATAGGTGGTTCTATTTATACATAATAATTAGGGTTTTCCCTTTGGTCTTTACTGTTTTGGTAGTAGGATTCCCTCTTGGACTTGTATTGGGAATCCCACGTTGCTTCGGGTTAGGATTTCCTGTATTTTCACCGAGTCGGTTCGTGCCCAGTACGCTGATTCAGCGAACATCCCCGCTTCTGGGTATTATCCTTCGGCGACCATGTTTCTGACTTTGGCGAGTACATATCTTGGCTCTGGCGACTACACCCTTGACTTGGCGCGCTTTGTAAATAATTCCCCCTCTTTTCATTTTCACCACGTGTGGAATTTATTAGTTGATCCTTCCGGTGCAAGCTTTTATTCTTGGCCACACAAACTCTGGCGCTTCCACTTACTTGAAAGGTGAAGATATGTTTTGACTGCTTGGTTATCCCCGAGGTGCCACATGTCCGTCGTTTGATGGGTGTCATTGCGGCTATTCACCGTGACCGTCATTCACCTTAACAACATCTTATTCTGATTTTTTAAATTTTGAAAACTCCCCAATTTTAATGCTCAAACGTTTCTCCTTCTCCTTTATCCTCTCACATCTCCATTAATCTCTTCCTTCTCTCAAAACAGAGTTCCTTCATTGTCTTTCATTCTTCTCCCTTAGAAATTTCTGCCACAAATTTCTTCTATTTTATTTCATTGTCGGACGGCTCACCTTGAACTCGATCGTGCTTATTTTTTGGCATCCCCAAATCTCCTACTCATTCTCCGAACCTAGGGTTTTTCTGGTGAGTTTTCATGGATCCCTCCTTACATTCTTCTCTTTTTAATCAAATGATGCAAGCTATAGAGCTTGGTGACAAACGTACTGCGGACAAAATCGAATCTTTGATTCGTAATTTTCACTCAGATTCTCCGGTCCCAATTTATGTTTACGTTCCATCTTCTAAAGATGATTTTATTCCTAACATTTCTCCTCCTTCGTCCTCCGATAGTGATTCTCCAGTGATGCCGAGATCTTCTAAACCAGGTGGCAGCAAACGGCGTACCTTTAGGGTTCCTCGTGGGTCCCTACTGGATGCACAGACAACTGTTGACTCTGACGTTGAAGACCATCAACGGGATAGGCTGTATTTCTCGTTAGATCGTTCGTGTTCCTTTGACACCGAAGTTAATGTGGTTGGCAAGGATGAGCTCCGCAAGTATAGGAGTCGCTTTGAAATTCCAGACTCAGTGACTTTGATGCTATCTGGTAATCGAGCAGCATGGAATCCTCCCGAAAAGGCGGTCGCCATTTATGGTGCCATGCTCAGCTGTGGGGTAACCCTTCCTCTTCAGCCTTTCATCGTCAGGTTTCTTGCGGAGGCTCGAATTGCACCCGCTCAACTTGCCCCAAATAGCTATAGGATTCTTATGTGTTTGGGTTTAATGTGGAAGTTGAAAGGTTATGAACCCCCTACGCCTCGTGAGATTCACCATTTCTACACCTTAAGGCAAGCGGGCAACAGTGGAACTTACTTTCTTCTTTCTTCGCCCATGGAGAACTGGATCCCAGAGGGTGTGGCGAACCCTGGACAAGTAGAGATTTCTGGTGATGAGAAAAAGAAAGGATTTATTTGGGGTTTTCCTACCTCAAATAAGAGATGGAAGAACAGCTGGTTCTTTGATGGTGGCGAGTGGGGTAGAGACGTGTCCGCTTGTGGTCGCCTAAATCTCGGGGCGAAGAAAGTTCCTAGGCACTTCACTTCTCCCGACGCTTGGTCGAAGGCTGTCCCCATTTTGTTAGACGAAGAGATATCTCATCTCGCTACTGCGGCCGTCCTCCCTCTAGATGAAAAGGGGCCGTCCATTTCTTTTGAACGAGGATAAAATGATCGCTCAGCGGCTTTTTTCACACTTACCCGCCAGACTTCCTCGCCGTAAGTTTTACCTGCTTTCTTTTAGTTTTATAGTTTCACTTTTTCCATTGCTAATACTTGGTGTTTTTTCTTGCAGTGTGTGACTTCGATATTGTCTGTGACTTGCAAGCCCGGGCAGTGAAGAATTCTGAGGCTGCTAGTAAAAGACACACTGTTGGTTTGTCCAATGAAGGAATTGCTAACCCGGATGGTGGCGATCCCTCAGATGGCGAGGAAGCTGGTGATATTACTGAAGGAGGGATCGAATCGGGGCAGCCCCCTGTGCATACAGAGGCTGCTACGAATACTCCTACTGTGACTACCCTCAACCGTAAAGGTAAAAAGAAAGTTGGCGTTTCGGGGGGAGGGGGGGGGGGGGGGGGGTCAGCGACATCCCTATTTTTGACGCGGATGTCCTTGAGACTCTTCTTGATCCTGCGAGTGACCTGGCCCCCAGAGCTAGTAGAGGTAAACGCCCAGCTGAGGGTACTACTGACCATGCTGCTCGACTCCCAAAACGGGCGTCAATGGTTGTGCAGTATGTTGTCTCTTCAGATGAGGAGGGTGCTGATGAGCTGGTACTCGCTGAAACTCCCTCTACTCAAACGGCTACCCACGAGGGTTCTGCTGAAGGGGCAAATGCAGCGGTGCCTTCCTCCGAGGAAGTTAATGAATTACATGTCTCTGCTTCTACTCCACCCCAAACAGCCTCTCCGTCCCGAATGGCCTCTTCTCCGGTGGCCATAGGCGAGCCAAATGTTTCTTCAGGTTATCCTCAACCGACTGGTCGGTCAGGAGTCGGCTGATCGACCAGGACCATCGAAACAACCTCTGGCTCAGGTGTTGCTCATGAAGCCCCTCTCGTGGGATCAAATGAAGCCGATGAAGGAACCGTGTCTCTTTCTGATTTTTCGGCTACCGAGATTTGCTCGCATTTAATTAACAATGACGTGTACATTGGTGAGGGCTGGGAGCATGTTAAAGGCAAACCCTGCAACAGGAAGATGTAGTTTTTCTTTAACTGCCACTCTCTGGTAAGCTTCTCGCCGCAATCCTGTTATATCTGTATTTTATATTTACTTTCTAATTCGGATGTTTCTCTTTTCAGATGATGTCTGAGTTGGCTGAGAACTATAAATATGGGAACAAAGTTTCCAGGGAGATCAAACATTTGCGAGAGCAGGCTTCTGTTTTGGCCGCCAAGAAGCTCTTTACTGAAGAATCTTATGCTCAACATCTCGCTCATCTAAGAGAGTCTGCAGATGGTCATCTGTCCGCTCAAATAGCTGCCGAAGAGAAATTGTCTGCTGTTGAGGAGGAGGTTCACTCGCTGAAGGAGCAGTTGTCTGCTAGCCAAGAATCCCTTGCAACGCGTTTGGAAGCTGAGCGCTAGCTGAGGAGGCTAAGGAAAAAGCTGAACGTGAGGCGCTGGATTTGCGTAATCAGTTGTCTTCGCGCGAACTCATCTTTGACAATTTAAAGGCTGTACTGGAGGCTGAAGCAGTTGATCGTTTCAAGAGATCCCCTGCCTACGATGCACTTTTGCTGCGTGAGTTTGAACGAGGCATGAGGCAGTCGAAGAAGTTCTTCGCCATGAAAGACCAGTCGAATGAAAAGGCTTTGAGGCATTTCGACAGGTCTCTCATTCGACAGGTCTCTTCAACAGCATATGGCCAGCGGAGTGGGTTCGATTAAAGAACAGATAAAACGATGGAAAGCCCACTGCCGTTATAACAGGACTGAGCCTCATCCCATGCATTTAGAAATTCCCAGTAAGCGTGCCTTCAACACTTACTACTCCGGTCAGAAGGGCAGCTTTTCTGGTTCTGGTGCTGAACCCGATTTGGGTCTTGTTGCTGGTAGGGATTATGGGCTTTTCATATCAGATGGGGACAAAGAAATTACCTGGCCTTCTGAAGAGGAGATCGAAGATGAAGAAGACAGCGAGGGTCCTCCTGCAACTAGTTGAGATTAGGTCTTTGATTGTAAATATCTATATCTTTTTGCACCTTTAATTGTAAATGACTTTTATTTTATAAGTTAATAACTCTTTTAGCTTTATTTTTGTTCAGCTGCCTTTGTTGAGTTTTCAGCTTACTCAGTGTTTCACCAAGATTTTAACATATTTTATAGCTTTATTCAGCTGCCATTGTTGAGTTTTGGTGTACTCAGAGTTTGTCAGGACGTATCCGACTATACACCAAGTTTTTAACATATTTTATAGCTTTATTCAGCTGCCATTGCTAAGTTTTGGCGTACTCAGCGTTTGTCAAGACGTATCCGACCATACACCAAGTTTTTAACATACTTTATAGCTTTATTTAGCTGCCATTGCTGAGTTTTGGCGTACTCAGTGTTTGTCAGGACGTATCCGACCATACACCAAGTTTTTAACATGTTATTTATTTATTCAGCTGCCATTGCTGAGTTTCAGCACATTATTGGGACGTCTCCCTCTTTTGCTCTTTGCTTGTCTTTTTTGTTTTCAGCTGGCTTTCTCGACTCCCTTCGTTTGAGATTCATGTATGTTTTTGATTGGGTGTTTCTCGCGTCTCTCTAGGGACTTTATTTTTCCCGTAGTGGCGATCGCCGATTTTTATAACTTGGGATCTTATTTTTCTCACCAGTTCTCATTGCTACGAGTATGAAACTCGTTTTTACGTGATGGTAGTGGCGTACGACGGCGAATGCCCTTTGTAACTGGCGAGTCAAATCACGAATTCTCAGTAATAAATTACTCTTTATTGAATACTTTCTGCAACTTTTGTTAACATAGTCACAGAGAAAAAATGCTAAAACGAAAACTACCTAAGAATAAAAAGGTTGAAATAAATCCTAAAAGCAACGAAAAAGGTCAAGGGTAATATATCTTCAAGTACTGCGCATTGCATGGCCGAGGTAGTTCGCCTAAACCCTCTCGAGTAATGCGATATGCCCCGTGACCAGCTATGCCTGTAATTTGATAAGGCCCTTCCCATTTGTCTGCGAGTGATCCTGCAGCTTTGTCTCTTGTTCTTGGGTTCACCCTTTTCAGCACCAAGTCGCCAAGCGCGAACCTTCTTTCACGCACATGTGAGTTGTAATACCTGGCTACCCTCTGTTGGTACGCAGTGTTTCTTATTTGTGCGTGCTCTCTTCTTTCTTCTAATTCATCCAGACCGCATTTTAACATATCAATGTTGAGTTCCGGTTGAAAGAGTTGTACCCTTGGTGAAGAGAAAGATGTTTCCACGGGAATGATAGCTTCAACTCCGTAAGCCATGGAATATGGGGTCTCACCTGTTGAACCCCTTTCTGTGGTTCGATATGCCCAGAGTACCTGTGGTAATTTATCTGCCCAACTACCCTTTTTCGCCTCCAATTTGGCTTTTAGGTTGTGTTTTATGATCTTGTTCACTGCTTTAGTCTGGCCATTCGTCTGCTGATGTGCTGGGGAGGCGTAGTAGTTGTTGATGCCATACTTGTCACACAGCTCCCTGAATTTCTTGCAATCGAATTGGGTCCCATTGTCTGTGATGATGGTGTTTGGTATCCCGAATCTGTATAGGATATTTTTCTTTACAAAGCTTATAGTGTTTGCTTCTGTTATATGTACCAATGGTTCAGCTTCTACCCACTTCGTAAAATAATCCACGGCAAGTATAGCGTGCTTCGCTCCTTCGGCTGCTATTGGCATTGGGCCGATCAAGTCAATTCCCCACATGGTGAATGGCTAAGGCAAGGTAATACTCTGCAAGAGTTCAGGTGGTTGGCGGATGTTATTGGCAATTTTTTGACACGCCTCACATCTTGCTGCCACCCTTTTAGCGTCGGCAAATAGTGTTAGCCAGTAAAAACCTTGTCTTTATGTTTTGTGGGCTAGGCTGACACCCCCAGCGTGATTCCCATAGTTTCCACTATGTATGCTTCTCAGAATACCTTCTGCTTCTTCAGGCCCGATACATCTCTACAGTGCCCTTGAGTACCCCTTTTTGTATAGTTCTCCATTGAGTACTGAATATCTCGTAGATCTGTATTTCAATCGTTTTGCTTCTAATGGATCACTTAGGAGTACATCATTGACGAGGTACTCTTTGATTGGTGTAATCCAGCTGTCTCTCTCACCAAAGACTGCCCCAACTTCCTTCAATGTGACTATACTTGGCGGCAGCAGGCAGATCATAGAAATAGTTCTATGCCAGACGTTGATTGTGGCGGATGCCAACTTGGCCAAGGCGTCAACCTGCTCGTTTTCTTCTCTGGGGACCTGAACAATTCTGTATTCTTTGAGCAGCTCCTTTACTAATTCCAGGTAGGCGATCATGCTTTCATCTCTCGCCTGGTATTCATCTAGCACCTGATTGACAACAACTTGAGAGTCGCTGAATGTTTCCACCTCATCTGCTCCTAGGACTGTGCAAACTTTTAACCCTGCTATGAGTGCCTCGTATTCAGCTTGATTGTTAGTAGCTTTGAAGTCAAAATGCAAGTCACATTCGACTGAATCTCCTTCTGGAGTTGACACCACTACCCCTGCCCTACTGCCGTGCGTGTTTGACGACCCGTCAACGCGGAGTTGCCATTTGAATACTTTCTTATTTTGCTCCACCATTATTCTCGCCACCTCTATGCTTGGCTCGGTGAACTCTGCTACAAAGTCTGCCACCGTTTGGGCTTTAATTGCTGTCCTTGGAAGATACTCTACATCGAATTCACTTAACTCGATCGCCCACTTCGTTAATCGACCGGATACTTCTGATTTTTACAGAATTAATTTCAGTGGGTAGTTGGTGTATACTCCGATTTTATGAGCCTGGAAATATGGCCTTAACTTCCTTGCTGCTGTTATTAGAGCGAGTGCCATTTTTTCGGCCGGTGAGTACCTGGTTTCAGTCGGTAACAGTGCTTTGCTGGTGTAGTATATTGGTTTCTGGATCCCCTCCTCTTGTCTTACCAGCACGGAACTTGTGGCTGATTCAGAGACGGACAAGTACATATATAGTGTTTCTCCCGTTTCTGGTTTTGGTAGAAGCGGTGCTTGCCCGAGGTAATCCTTCAAGGCCTGGAAAGCCCTTTCACAATCCTCGTTCCACTCGACTCCCTTTCCCTTCTTTAGGGCTTTGAAGAATGGTAGGCATCGATCTGTTGATTTAGCTATAAACCTGCTTAGCGATGCCAGGCACCTCGTGAGTTTTTGGACGTTCAAAGTTCTTGGCGAAACCATTTTTACCAGTGCTTGGATTTTTTCAGGGTTCACCTCTATTCCTCTTTGATGCACTTGATATCCGAGAAACCTTCCAGATGGTACGCCGAACATGTATTTTGCTGGATTCAACTTCATTTCATACCTAACCAACACATCGAATGTCTCCCTCAAGTCATCTATATGCTTATCTACTGTGATGCTTTTTGTCAGCATATCTTCAACGTAAACCTCCATATTTCTTCCTATCTGTCTGGAGAACATTTTGTTGACTAAGCGCTGGTAAGTTGCTCCAGCGTTTTTCAGGCCGAATGGCATGACTGTGTAACAGTATAACCCTTGATCTGTGGTGAACGATGTCTTCTCCTCATCTGGCTTGTGTATTTTTATCTGGTTATATCTTGAGTATGCATCCATGAAGCTCAACGTTTCATGTTCGGCTGTTGCATCGACCAACTGGTCAATTCTTGGTAGCAGGAAGCTATCCTTGGGGCAGGCCTTGTTCAGATCGGTGAAGTCGATGCACATCCTCCATTGGCTGTTCTTCTTTTTCACTAGAACTACATTCGCCATCCATTCCGGGTACTTAACCTCTCCGATTGATCCTGCGGCGAGCAACTTGGACACCTCCTCTTTTATTGCCGCACTTTTCCCTGGGTTAAAGCTTCTCCTTTTTTGCACTACTGGTTTGCATTTTTCGTTTACAGCCAGGTTGTGTGAAATTACGCTTTTTTCAATCCCCGGCATGTCTTCATGGCTCCAAGCGAAAATCTCCTTGTACTCTTTCAACAAGTTTGTCACATCTCTCTTAACTCGTTCAGTCAGCCTTGCTCCGATCTTGACTGTTTTGTCCGGTTCTGCTTTGTTTAAAACAATCGACTTAGTTGGCTCTTCCTTTTCTCTGCTCGTTTTGTCCCTTGGGTCCAATTCAAAGGTTTCCGGATTATCTTCCTGCACTTCCTTGTTTACCTTGAATATGCTTAAGGTCTCCATCCCTGCCTTATCTTTGAAGATTGATAGGTTGGCACGGTGAGCCATCTCCTGTGACCCTTTCAATTCTCCGACTCCAAATTCTGTAGGGAACTTTATTTTCAACGCGTGGGTTGAAGTGATGGCTCGAGCTTTGTTAAGAAATGGTCGGCTAAGCAAAGCATTATACGGCCAATTATGGATGTCGACTACAACAAAGTTCGCCGGTATGGTGTTGTACCAAACCTCACCGGCAACTTCACAGTTCCCAATGATCTCACTTCTGCACCCCCAAAACCTTTCAACGGCACATGGAAGGGTTCTAGATCTTTTCTATCCAGCCGCAACTCATCGTATACCCTAGCACTTAAAATATCAACTGAACTCCCGTTGTCAATCATTACCCGAAGGACATCCCTGTGTGCTATTCGAACCCCTCACTACGATTGCATCATTAGGCTTTGCATCAATTCCATCTGAGTCTTCTGCTGTAAACGTTATGAGGTCATGTCCTTCTCTTCCTTTCTTGGGGTTTCTTTTCACAGAATTAATCTCCATGCTTCTGCTTTCATACATTACTTCTCGGACTTCTGACATCCTTTCTTGATTGCTTCTCCCAGTATGGGGCCTGCCAAAAATGGTGTTTATAGTGGCGTTAGGGCTGTTTCTCCTTAGATTCTTCCTTTCCTACCTGTTTCCTTTGCGGCTATCCTGGCGACCATCGTGCTTGTCCCCTTTCAAAGCAAAATCCTTCAGGTGCCCATCTCTGATCAAGCTCTCAATATGATCACGCAGCTGGAAACATTTTGAAGTTTCATGCACATGATCTTTGTGAAATCGGCAGTATTTAGTTGTATCTCTCTTGGCATTTGCTGATTGCTGCCAAGGGTATTTGGCGAGTCCTTTGTCTTAGTATATCCTCTTGATCGCCAGTTAAAAGGGTGTAATGGTTGTACCTTCCTCAAAACCTATTGACTCGAGCGTTTCCCCTGCTTTCCCTTGGATGTCCCTTTTGGCCCTTCTCGTCTCTCTAGCGGTCGCGTGACTGCGTCTTTTTGTCATCCTTATGTTTTGATTTTGAGTCAGGCTTGTGTCCATGTACATAGCTACCCCCTTGTGCTACTTCTTCTTCTTCTGCCAGTGCATAGTCGCCACCTATTTCCATCATCTCCTCATAAGTTTTCGGTCTATCTTTTCGCAGGTCAAAGGATAATCGCCTGCTTTGTAACCCATTGGTGAAATTGGCGATAACAGCTACATCACTGGCGTCCTCAATTTGAGCAACCTCCTTCCCGAATCTTGTTAGATACTTCTTGATCGACTCATTGCGCTCCTGCTTCAAGTTTGATAGATGAGCGAGTGACTTTCTTCTCTACACACTCCCCATGAATTGCCTTATGAATGCTTTGCTGAGGTTTGAGAAACTGCTTATACTTCCAGGTGGAAGTCTTCCAAACCACCTGGAGGCGAGGTCGCCGAATGTTTATGGGAAGGTGAGGCACAACAGCCCGTCATTGGATGAATACTGGGCCATAATATTGCGGAATCGGTGAACATGCTCCTTCGGATCCCTATTCTCCTTATACTGCTCAATGGTTGGCATTCTGAATCTGTCTAAAAATTGGGTGCGAGCAATATTTTCAACGAATGGGCTATCTGACTCATCATCCGAAGATACGTTGCAACCATACCTTCATGCCATCGCTGAAACCTTTCTTGATAGCTCTTGTAGGGTGACATCTCGCTAACCAGTTGGCTCTCCTACTAGATCAAGTCTGCTCTTGATTGTCATTCTCCTATAATTGCCTCTATCATTCGGGCTCCTTCGATCTTCTATGCTTTCGGATCTTCTCCGCCGTGCTCTTTTGGATCGTAATTCCTTTCGTGGACGAAGACTCTTATCTTCGGACGAGATAGAACGGTGTCTCCGTCGGTTCCTTTGGTATGTGTCACTGGAATTGACCCCATGTGTTCGTATCTGGTCTCGCTCCTCCCTAGATTCTTCATTCATCACACCTTTTCCCTTCCTTTGTTTTCTCCCTTCGAAATCCTCAAGGTGGTCTTAGGGAGTCTCTTCAGTGGATTGTCTTGCTTGAGCATCAGGGGTTGCAATGTGAACTTCCGACCGTAGTCTTTCGGGTGGCTGGATTCCAAGAGTGGTTAACTCATAGGGAGAAGAAACTCCCAATCCTATGGGAAGCGAAAGCCCTATTTTGCTAGCCTCGTTGATTAAGTTTACCAATGCCGTTTGGAAGTGCTGCAGAACCCCGAGGTCGGCTGCCCTAGTTCCTGGCGTTGCTGCCGATTGTTCCCTGATCGTCACCGCCCTATCTCCTGTCGGCGCGGTTGGTTCAACAATTAGATCTCCGCTGGACTTACCATCTTTGTCACTGTCATTGTTCATATTTTTCAATTCGCAAGGGTTCCTCGAAGTTTTTGTTCAAAGAATCCCCCTTCTTCTAGCGCCAATTGTTGACGGTGAAATTTGGATTGCCACACACTCAACAATTATATCAATTCAACGTAAAACGAGAAAATAAACAATGCATGCAAGAGACAGATTTTACGTGGAAAACCCTTAAATGGGAAAAAACCACGGTGCCCCAAAGGGTAGAAAGATAATACTAGGCTTATTGCTTTGTTTACGCACTTAGATCTCTCATACAATTGCTCTCTTCTCTCCGTTTTTGAACCCCTTCCTCGTGGGATAGGTGGTTCTATTTATACATAATAATTAGGGTTTTCCCTTTGGTCTTTACTGTTTTGGTAGTAGGATTCCCTTTTGGACTTGTATTGGGAATCCCACGTTGCTTCGGGTTAGGATTTCCTATATTTTCACCGAGTCGGTTCGTGCCCAGCGCTGATTCAGCGAACACCCCTGCTTCTGGGTATTACCCTTCGACGACCATGTTTCTGACTTTGGAGAGTACATATCTTGGCTCTGGCGACTACACCCTTGACTTGGCGACTACATATCTTGACTTGTTGACTTAAGACTGACATACTGACTGGTCCATGTTTTTTCCTTTGACCTGGTCAACGAGTGATGTGGCAACCTTTTCCTCAGTATTTATTAACTCCCTTAATGACGTGTCTGCTTGGCGGAATTATACATACAACACTTGTCATCATAGAAAATCTCCTCTGTGGACAATAGACACGTGACCATTTCTGAGGTTTGATTTCCATAACATATTCATATGCGTTCTTATACAACTTCTTTAACTCTTCCATCTCCCGTTCATAATCCAGTTGCCTGTATGCTCTAGCAGCCTGTTGAAATATGTCTGCAACATCCTTTCTGTGGAACCTTTTCCTTACATTCTCGGAAATATGCCAAATACAAAATACATGGGTTGCATTTGGGAAGACATTTTGTATCCCAACTTCAATGCTTGCATGACAATCGGATACAAAAACCAAATCATCAATGCAGCCAAGTGCATCCTTCAATGTCTGTAGAAACCACTCCCATGAACTATTGTTTTCGAAATCCCCATATCCAAATGCTATAGGATAAGTTTGTTCATTTCCGTCCTGTGCTGTGGCCACAAATATTGTACCTAGGTATCTCCCCTTTAAATGTGTACCATCAACAGCAATAACAGGACGCATACATCAGCAGAAACCTCTAATTGAAGCTCCAAACGACATGAAAAAGTACAAAAACTGATTTTCATCCGTGCATTGTATATCCGTGATTGTGCCATTATTTTGTTCTTCCAGAACATAAGCAAACAATGGAAGCAACTGGAATGACTCCTCATGTGTTTCATATGTCAATTCCAATGCATACTGTAAGGATGTGTGTGCCTTACTGTACAATAATTGGATGCCATACATAGACTTCATATCTGCAATTATGTCTCTAGGACACATGATACGTCCGTTGTGGTCTTGAAGTTTAGGAGCTACAATTTCACCAATGATGATTGCACTAGCTTGCCGGTGGCACCGGTGAACTTGTGCCAATGGACATGTGTGCTTGTTTTCAAAACTTTGTACGTGAAAGTATGTCCCCTCAGACAACCTAATTGCTCTTAATTTCCAATTACAATTTTCATGTTTGCAAACCAAATGTAAAACGGATTTGTTCGACCGTTTCACCTTCCATTCATAATTCTCTCTTAATGCATGCATGCCTACTAACCGTTTTAAATCCTTCTTCCTTAGGAAAAATTGTCCCTTGTAAATCAGACTATTAGGTGTTCTTGGACCCATGGTGCTCATGTCGCCAAATGAAAATGACTCTGATCTAGGAATAACCCACGTTGTTGTATTGTTCGAACTAAAAATGAACTCTCCTTCCACACATCTTCTTGATGTATGATGTTGTTCAGGACCATCACCAATGTCAAAACGGTCATCTAACGGTTGTTCCAACTCACAATCAACACGAGGTACGGTATGAGGTGCATCACGGTCAACTGCCTCGTACGAATCATGGACAACATTATTAGATTGCCGTGTTTCTATGGGATTTTGATTCATTTCAATGTCATCACCTATGACATTTTCCTCGCATCTTCTTTCAACAAGTGTAACACACACTTTTGGAATTACCTTCTCTTCCTCTAGTAGAAACTGAACGTCATCATCATCCATTATCATAGTGCGACATGTACTGTTTGGACCAACGGATATTGATTGTATGTCAATTTCATACTTGTTCAGATCATATTTCACAATGGCCTTTACAACCCCCAACAGTTCTTCATATGTCAAATTCTTCCGGACATATACACCTTTATTAACGGCGCCGACATATCTCTGGCTTCCATCGGGTAGTTCATTCCATCGTCCATTATATGATATCAATATTTTAACACGATCCATCGTCCTGGAAAAAAAATAACACTATCAAAAAACCATATGAAAACTAGTTAAAAAATTACTGTCAAACTAATTCATCCCAGTAAGTCTCGAATTTTTCCATTTAAATCTCGAAATAGATAAAAATAAGCCTCGAAAAATGTATAAACAAGTCTTGATAATATATAAATAAGTCTCGATAATATATTCATAGGTATCTAACATTATATAAGTCTCGATTATAAAATAAAAATATGTCCCAAAAATAACAACGTTAAGTCTTGAAAGAATCAAATAAGTCTCGAAAAACAGACACTATTCCAGCAAATCAGATCGAAATGGAGAATTAGCTTTAGTTCAGCATAAACATCAAACAAATTGAAAGTGCAAGTTTCCAAACCAAAACTAAAAAAAATGTCATTCACGAGTTAATTCCATACTTTATGGAGGAAATGTACCTTATCAACTCTTCCAATAATCCAAATAGCTTGTCAAGATCTGAAATTAAAAATGGAGAAATTGCATTAGTTCAACATAAACATCTAACAAATTCAAAGTGCAACCTTGAAGACCAAAACAGCAAAGCTGAAAAAATTGTCTAACAAATGAACGAGTTTCTTCAAATTTACCTTCCAAAAATCCAATTAGCTTGTCTGAATCTGAAATTACTGCACGAAATTACTCTTCAAACATGGGTGGAAGAATGGGTTGTCATATGGAAGAAAGGAGAGGAAGAACCTGGGTCGACTTTGGTTGAAAACTGAAAATTGAAGATTGAGCTGAAACCTGGGTCGACTTTGGTCAAGAATGGTGGTTGAAAAGTGAAGATGGAAGAATGAACTGTGTCTTGGAAGAAAGGAGTTCACTGTTTGGCAAAGTGAGGGAAAACAAAAATTGAAAATGAAAATGAATAGTGGACAAAAGTAATGAAAGTGGACAACAGTAAAAGTGGGGGCATTTTGGTCTGAATTCTCTTTTTGGTGCTATTAAAACTAGACTTATTAATGTGGTGATAGTTGCACAAGTCCAAGTTTTAAAAGTGCTACTTTGCCCCATTTCCTCTCTGGCAATAAGTGAGTTTACAATAGCTTACAATTTTATTTTATTTTTTTGTCACAGTTCTGTTTTTTTTATACCAAACTTTTTTTTTATTTTCCTAATAAAATCGTGTATATATATATATATGAGTGAGTCTCTCATAAGAGAGCCCTTACTTTAACTTCGGTATGGACTACCATAAAATTACATCGATTTTAATGTATTTTGATCTGAATTTTTTTATGTGGATAATAAGTTTATTGAAATCTATGAATAAAATTTGAAAAATTTTCAAGTACTATAACTATTTATCTCGATTATTTCAAATATGAAGGCATCAGAAAAATGAGCGAAATATAGGAAATTCAAGAAAAATAGTTTTAGTACTTGAAAAATTCGATGAAAAATAGGCAGATTTCGATGAACTTATCATCCATAAAAAAATTCAGATCAAAATTCATTTAAATCGATGTTATTTCAGGGTGGTCCTTACCGAAATTAAAATAAGGGATCCCTTATGAGAGACTCACTATATATATATATATATATAACATAATTTCACATGAGATATTAATGAAAATATATATACAGTGTTGTTTTTTATTTTTTATTTTTTATTAATTTTATGTGGGAATATTTTAGACTTTTAGTAAACACGTCATTGGTGTTAAAAAAAAAATCTCAAGATATTAAGGAGTGACAGTAATAAAAAAAATTTAAGAGTGGTTTTATATTGACACCCCTTTATTGACCTAATAATTCCCTATATTTAAAAGTTGTTTAATAATATATTTACATCCTTTACCAAATTTAATTTAAGAGTAATTGGCACAAATCCCCCCTCGAGTGTATATAAATTTGCATGTTGCCCCCTGAACTATCACTAATTGGTGGAACAAGAGTAAAAATGCCCCCTCAGGAGGGAAAAAACCAAAGGATTGCCAATAAAGTGATAGTTCAGGTGGCAACATGCCTAAAAAAAAAGTTTAGGGGGCAACATGCAAATTTATATATACTCGAGGGGGGATTTGTGCCAATTACTCTTAATTTAATTTAATAATACTTCTTCAAAGTGAATTCTAATCGATCCTCACATCCACAAACAATTAATATCGATCATATCTTTACTTGAAAAAGTTTTTTTTTTAAACCATAAAAGTTATAGGTTGTGTTTTAACCTACGACCTTTATTACGAGAAAATCTGTGAAGGACATAATGCATCTTGATTCTTGAAGCAGTTTCTTATTTAGAATTTGAAATTACTTTCTATATATAATACTTTTCTTTCCATTGTTATTAAGATTTTTTTTGTGCCTCTCCGATGCAAACAATATCAAATTTCGATTTGTTTGTATTGAACAAAAAATTAAATTCAGGTTGAAGCATCTACAGAGATGGAGAGGGTCAGTTTTTTTTGTTTTGTTTTGTTTTTTTTTTTCCAATGAAAAAAAAAATCTATGAGGGGATGCCATGAACCTGGAGGTGAGTAAAATATATGAAGAAAAAAAAATATGAATAAGTGCCCAATATGTGGGGTGCATTATATATGTGGAAAGTGAGTAAAGAAATGAAGGGAGGTGAGTAAAATATGTGGGTTGCATTAGTTTTAGAAAGAAATTAAAAAGGGAAATTTTAGAAATAAATAAATAAAATTACTTACATCTTTTAAGTTTTGAAAATGAGATATTATTAGATATTTTTTATTTTATTATTATTTTAAATATTACATAATTCGGATATTTTTGGAAGGGGGAGAATTCGAACCTATGATCTTGTAGCGTAGGTATGATGGGTTTAACCATTTGATCAAACCCATCTTATTGATTATTAGATGATTAGGATGGTGCCGATATATAGCACCACTCAAAAATTAAAGGTCAAATGGTGCTAGTTAGAGTGATTAGACCCGTTTTCTCATTATTATATTTTTGTCAAGTTAAGTAAAAAATAAATAAATAAAAATAAGGAAGACAGCGATGTAAACATGATGAATTGATGATATGTTGCATTATTATTATTATTATTTATTTGTTTTTTTTTTGGTTTCAAACCATTGAATACTTAAGTTGAATTAAGTTGTGAAAATTTTAAGTCATAAATATAAGTTTTTATATATATAACAACTTAAATTTGTGACTTAAAACTTTGATTTTAACATCTAAACAATCCATGTGCTGTTAATCCAATAATTACAAATGCATTCAAATCTCAACCATTTAATTAAGAACTTGAGATGTTGAAGTCAAAATTTTAAGTTACAAATTTAATTTGATTACTTTCCACGACCCAACATTGTACTATGGCTTTTCTACTTGTGAACCTATCTCTTAATTATGTTAAACTTATTCATGAACTAACTTGCATGCATATCAAATGTCATTATAATTGAAAAGCTATCGGTTTAATTTTAAATCTGTTTGAGACGAGATGAGGTAGGTTCGGTGGTAAATCTCTCACATCTGGATTACGAGGTTGCGGGTTCGAATCCTGCATGAAAAAAATTGATTTTTTAAATTAAGTGATTCTTATTGAAAGTATGTGTTTATTTTTTTTAATAATAAGATGATAGACACCAATTCAATGGTGGATTGCTCACTAAATGAAATACATTGTAAAGTTGATGCAACGCGGTTATTTAAATTCATAAATGAGTTATTCTTTAAAATATTGCTATATACAACAAATATTTTGAGTGTTTTTAATTACAAAATTCACTTGAAGTTTGAATAATAAAAGATATTTAACTTTGACAAAAAAATAGTTAGTTGCAGGTTCGAATCATTCCCCTCCGAAAAAACCCCAAATTTATATAATGTTTAAAAAAAATAATAATATAAGGTTAAACTTTTATAAATTGCACAACCCAAATAATAGAGATTGTTTTATTAATGAAATTTGCATTTCATTTTTTTTTTCAAAAAAGCTGACATATGCATGGGCTATAGCCTGGATCCGTCCTCCTTATTGTCTGTCCATAGTCATGGGTTCGAGTCTTTCCTTTTCTAAGACCCCAAATTATTGTAATATTTCTTAAACAAAAAATTAATTAAAAAGACAATTGCTAATTAGGCATTTCACTATCATCTAAAATAATACAATATCATCAATTAAATTTTTTTTTTTTTTTTTTTTTTGCACTGTCATAAATTAAAGATATACGTTGATTGTTGAATTAGATGATAATAAATTAATAATATTATGTTAGTGATCATAAAAAGATTAAAAAGATATGAATTTCTTTGCTTTAAACTCGTCTTTTCTTTTTTTTTTTTTGTTGAAATCAATTCGTCTTATTAAATCAAATTATTGATTCTAAAAGAAAAAGTGAAAAAGGGGGTTTCTGATGAAAGCAGAAGAGAAAAGACTTGTAACGAAAAGATTAAAGATTAAAGAAAGTGATTTATTGACAAATTTTTACAATATAGAATAAAACCCCTACCTTTCTACACCTCTTTATGTAGTTGTGACTTGTGAGATTGAAAAGTTAAAGAAATACTACTGTTTGTGATCTACTTATAATATAAAAGAATCTCAAACTCGTATTTAAATGAGACTATAATCTTTTTATTTATAAATCAAAATCCTAACACATATTTTAAATAATTGAATCAATCTTATTTTACATATATATTTTTAAAAATAAAACTTCTCAAAAAAAGAAAAGACTATTATCTTTCCGGTAGTAAAACCCCTTACACCTACACCATGAGATTGTGGGTTCAAGTTCTCCCCCTCCTCTGAAAAAAAAAAAACCTGAATTTAATTATGTAATAGCATAATACTTCCTATTATCTTTTTATGTGCTTACATATAAATTAAAATCCTAACACAGTTTTTAAATCATTGAATCAAATCTTTTTGTTTAATAAATAAATATATAAATATATATACTTATTTATTTATAAAACAATTCCTATTTATGATTGATTTTTTAAAAAAAGTAAAACAAAGATTGAGTTTTCTTTTTTTTTTCTTTTTTAAAAAAAAAAAAAAAAAAAAAAAAAAAAAAAAAAACCTTTTTAAAACCTACTTTATCTTTCGAAGGCTACATGCTTAAATGATGAAAAACTGAAATGTCAATGTAAGAGGAGGCAATAAAACCTTGCATATGGTTGGCATAAATAATGCATTAATTAATTTATAAGTTGGTGGACCTCTTTCTCTTTATTTTTTCTTGTCCTTTCAAACCCTCACTTGTTAAATGAAAGGTCCATTTCTCTATTGTATACTGCTCATTCATACCACATTATTTCAAATACGCATGGCATCTATAATATTCTCAACTATATTCTTTATTTAAACCATTTCCCAATTTGGCTGGGCCGAAAAATAACGTTAATTCAGTTTGGTAATTTTTTAGGTTCGAATCACCATCACTGCAACAACAATATTTATATATATATAATTATTTAAAATCATTGTTCAATATAGTTTAATACTAAGATCCAGGGACAGAGGCATGTGAGGACGAGAGGGGGCCATTGCCCCCCTGAAGTTTTACAAATTTTAAATTTATCCTCTAAGTTTTCAGAGTTTTATGTTTTTACGCTTGTTTTCTATTCCTTGAAGTTTTACAGTTTTATAAATTAATCCACTAAAGTCTTAGATTTTTATGTTCTTACCCTTATTTGATATTTAGACTTTCTAATTCTTTTAAAAATTAAGTGTTAATAATTTTTTTCGTAATCACATAGAAAATATATTTGATTCTAAACATATTATTATTATTATTATTTCTTTATATCTCAAATATAAATCAAATCACAACATATATATTTTGTTATGTCAATTGTAATTTTTCCTTATCAAAATTACACTTACTCAATTCTATCTTAACTAATTTTATTATATCCTTAAAATATTTTCTCTCTCTAAATCTTACTTCTCACCCTATTACTATAATACAATGTCATACTTTTGATAAGTTATTTATATAGATTTTGCTTTTATTTTTTTTGTTGATTTATATAATTAAAACATATCAAGTAAACATAGTCGTATATTTATGTTTAATTGTTAAGAAATTTTATTTCGCAAACTTTCATAATTTTTAACAATTAAAATAGTTTTTAGATATTAGAAAAATACTAGGATAATTTTTAACAATGAAATTTCATCATCTTATTTTTCATATCATTATTTTATGCCCACACACACACATACACACACACACCCACACACAAAACATAATCCTGGATCCATCTCTGCTAAGATCCCTCATCCAGTCTAACAATGTACTAGATTTAAATTGTCGCCACTGCATATAGTATTTTAAAAAAAATTCTTTATTTAACAATGAGAACAATTTTAATCATCATGTGAAATATAATTTAACCTTTTTAGTTAGCTAAAATCTACTATTATGTCTCTCAGTCTCATTCTCATATACTAAAATTTAATGTAATATTGTATATTAAATATAATAATAATATTTAATAAACCTCAAATTATAAAGAAGTGACCTTGTGTCGATAGCTAGAAAGCGTGGCCTTCGATGGGACCCACATCTTATGAGTTATGAGATGGTTAGATAGATCCCGTTAACTAATTACCGTACCAGGCGCGTGCAAAATCGCGTGTCGTGCCCTGGGGTCAACATTCAACGATCAACATTCAACACCAACAAGAGTCTAAAGAGGAAAAAAGAAAGCACTTCCCCGAAAACGTGCTTTTGGCTTTGCTTTGCCCCATACTTCCAGCAACTACTTTTGCTTCATCTAGCTTTGTTGACCTAACATTATCTACAGAAAATCTTTTATGGGATCATCTTATTGGAGGTTGAAGCCCTTCAATTACGATTTAGAGCATCTCCAAGCTTTCTATATTTTAACTAAATTTTAGTTATTTTAGCTAAAAAGCTATTTTAGTTAACAATTTACTCAAACTATCCTCTTTATTATAGCTAGTCATTAATGTTTTAATATTTTTGAATTTAAAATATAAATAAATTTATTTTGTTTTAAATTGTAAAAATAAGAGAGAGAAGATTAATCAACTTAAAAATATTAAAAAAAAATAAGAGAGAAAATATAGGAAGCTTGAAATGGCTCATTACATTGGAGAGTCTCTTGGTGGTTCTCTAAAATAGGGAGCCCCTTGGAGTACTCTAAAATCATCCCCACTACATATTTTAGCTACGGAGGGGGGTTTGGGGAGTTTCCTTGGAGATGTCTCTTATCCAAAACTCTATTATGCAGCAACTTTCACACTTCCATCTCCAACCAGATACTCCAAATCCAACTCTAAAAAGAATATTCCCTTAATATTCTCTTTTCTATTATTTCACAACAATTAACATTTCACCCATTCATTAAAATAATATTACGATAAGTTAAGAAATTAAAAAATTAAAAAATTAAAAATTAAATGAAATTAACTAAAATATTTTATTTATTATTAATTGAACTTCAACATTACATTTCATAATATATATATATATATATATATATATACAAAACACAATTAAAAGTACATATTAATCTGAATTTAATTCTCTGAATTAATATATTCATCCCACAAATTATCAATTAATGCATCCCGGAGTGCATTGTGAGCTTTTTTATCCTTAATTTGTCTATGTCGAGCTAGGAATTCTTGAAAGCGGGAATTTTCATCTACCGCTCTCTCAAAATCTGGTGTTGGCGCTTCCATATGATCATCAATAGATGCATTGACATCACGCTCGTCCTCAATTATCATATTGTGCATAATAATGCACGTAGTCATTATATTATGTAATACATTTGTTTTCCAAAACCGGGCCGGTCCTGCCACAATCGCAAACCGTGATTGAAGAACTCTAAATGCACGTTCTACGTCTTTTCTATATCCTTCTTGTTTCATTGCAAATAATTTCTTTTTCGAACCATGTGGGTCATGAATTGTTTGTACAAGCGTAGACCATTGTGGGTATATACCACCGGCTAAATAATAACCCATGTTGTATTCTTGTTTTAATGCTTTTATTAATGTAGTGTGTTGCTTCAATTGTTTTTTCTTTAAAAAAAAAAAATCCAATTTAGTGTTTACAATTATCATTTAGTAATTTTTGTATTATATACTTAATTTTAGTTTATTATAATTATTAATATAAATAGTAATTAAATTAAAACAAATATAATTTAACCAAAAGCATTAGATAATTGAAAGGATATAATTGGAATATAATTGATTTAATAGGGGTAAAACTGTGATTAAACAACACTTTTTAAAAGGGGTACAAGTGAAAAATCTGAAAATAAGCAAACAAAACTGTAATTTAATGAATATTGAGGGACTTGAAAATAAAAAACCACTAGCACCTGCAAAGTAGCGCTGAATGCTCTTGCAACGCCAGATCTGGCGACTCAATTTGAGAAACTCTACTTTGGCGATGTTTTGAAGGTTGGTTGGAGAGGTTTGCAACTGCATAACGGAGATATAGAGTTGGGTTGGAGATGGTCTAATAACTTACAACTTCGGGTGCGGATATTCCACCTATAAAACTAATTAGTACACCCATTTTTAATAAACATATTTATATCTAAAATTTAATAAATAAATATTACTATAAGCACTCATCCTAATACCAAAAGTAACCTTATTGAAATGAATATATTTATTTTAATATATTTTATTTATAAAACCTCTTAAATTATTAACACACTAAATTTATAAAAAAAATCATATTATTTTTGGAATCAAATCCTCTTTCTAATGATGATCCAATTTACTTTTGAAAAATGAGCCTTATGAAAAGAAAGAAATAGAACTAAATTAATATGGGGTCAAGAGATTTTCAATATGAAATTCTCTTATATATACGGCTATCTTAAAAAATAATTAAAAAAAAAAAAAAAAAAACTCATGATTAGAGTCATCTGAACATTCTTTTTCCATTACCTTGTTATATAATAATCATCACAAAGAAAGTTTGATACTTGAAATAAAATTAGAGTTTAATTAGGGTTTATCATAAGTTTTTATTTTTTTTAATTTTTTTTTTAATAAAAAGATATAGTTGAAGATATGAGTGTAATTAATAAATATATATATTATTGATTTATTTTTAATTAAAGTAATTTGTCCTTATTTGTAACTTTTATGGAGATATTTTTATAATTAAATTTTTTAATAAAATATGGGTGTATTAATTAGTTTTATGGATGGTAATATGGGCACCCTACAAGATATTATTTTACCTTTTAATTTTATTTTTAAATTTGGTTTGTTTGGACTTGAATCCTAAATCCTAATTCGAGATTTAAAGAGAGACAGAAACTCGAAACCCACAATCTTATAGTGTAGGTGTGAGAGGCTTCCTACTAGATCAATTTCATCTTGTAATGTGTAATTGTGTTTAATAACATTAGGTAGGAATCAGATTACGTAGATTCTATAGAGACATTAAGAATTAAGTTTTTGCTGGAATAAGGGAATTTGATTCCTTTTCATTTCAGCAGCAGTGGATGTATTGCCGGGCGCATGAAATATTTCTAGACACACGTGACACGCCACACCAAATCATCACTGACACGTCATCAAATTATTTACATATCAGCTACACACCGATGTGGACCTATTTCGACCAACTATTACGTGGTCCCCACTCACCAGACCGGCAGACCCATACCACCTTGTACAAAGAAGGAAAAAAAAGCCTCCTATATGTATACATACGACACGTGTCACTCCGTTACATGCTTCGTCAATCGTCATATATAGTCGCCGTCAGGCGACACATCTCTCCCACTCGACAAGACGACAACAACTCTCTAGTCTTTATAATACAGTCATTCTAACGTTCAAAAAAATTTAGATTCCATTTTAGAAATTTTTTTTTGACACGTCACTCTCTCTAACTTTCACGCGCGACCATTCCCGTACACGCGCCGCCGTATATCTAAGATATTATTATATTTTCGGGCTTTTAAATTTCTGGTAAGATCTGGAGAAGAGGCGGCTGGATATATGAGCGAGAGTTATGTGACGTGAAGGAGATCATGGGAGGAGTAACCTCAACGATCGCTGCGAAATTCGCTTTCTTCCCGCCGAATCCGCCGTCGTATAAAGTGGTAGCAGACGACTTGTGCGGAGGCAGGCTTTACATTCCTGAGGTGCCGAGGAGGGACGACGTCGACGTTTTGAAGCTCCGGACTCGCCGCGGCAACGAAATCGTGGCCGTCCATATAAAGCATCCGAAATCGACGGCGACACTTTTGTATTCTCATGGAAATGCAGCTGATTTGGGTCAGATGTTCGAGCTTTTCGTCGAATTAAGTAATCGCCTTCGCGTCAATTTCATGGGGTAACTTAAATTTCTTTCTTCTTTTGAGTTTGCAATAAAAATTAACAATTGTGCATTTATTAAATTTGTAGAATCAGATATTTGTTGCTTAATTTAGTGGACTGTTCTTTAAAGCTATTTTTTTTTTTCCTTTTTCGTCGTGGGGTGATAAATTTAATGTTTTTGCAAAACTATTTATGCTTTTCGATTAAAGTCTTTGATTTCCATGTTTGAGTTACTTAGAATATTCTTTTAAAGTCTTTAAAAACTTTAAGGCCGATGACGAATGCAAATATTCGTGGAAGTGATACTAGAAATGAAAGTTAAGTTCACTGGGGTTGCATATTTGATTGTGAGAGATTGTTTGTTTTTTGGTGAATTTATTCTAGCGCTTACTCAGGAGCCATATTTGATTGATGTTGGAATCTGGGTTTGGTCATTGTTGAAAAGTCTTCTGGAAGGTAGACTTAGCATGTGATTAGGTTGTTGAAGATCTTTATTCACATAAAGAGCAAAGAGATGCCAAATTCGGAATCTTCATTCTTTCTCTTGAGTTTTCCTTTTAGTGCTTACTAGCCAAAAGGCACATTCTTTTTCTGCGAAAAAAAAAAGAAGAAAAAAAAAGAGAAGTAATAGAGAGATTCTGAGGAATCTTTTGGAGGAAATGCAGATGCTAGTTGATAGATGAAGTTTGATATGTGTTGGGGGTTAAGTTTACCATAATTGCTCAGCTTGTTCAGTGTTCACTTCGTCCTCTCAATTTTTCATGCTTATGGGTATTTAGTGAATATATATGATGAGGTTCTCGGTCGAAACCTCCGGAGGATTTTCATTATTTCTATTAGAGCTTAGAATGAAAAGATGAAAACTGTTTGATCTAATAGACTACAGAGAATGACCTTAGGACTTATTTTCAGAGGCAGATGTGAAACGCTGGAAAAGTATTTATTTGGAATTTTTGTAAGGCAGAAGTATCTATAAGGTTAGTATTTCAGAACTGATGACTGTAATTTAAAGAAAAGACACCTTTGTGGCTTTGTAGTAGGGTAAACATTACAAACAGTCTGAGTTTATTGTTGACCATTTTTTCTTGTATTCTTTCCACTGAAACTGTTTTTCTCTTGAGCAATATCACTGCCCCACATGTCCTAGTGAAAGTTTGTGGGGGAATTTCTTTAAATAATGAAATGCTTCTGTGTATTTTGATGAATTTTATAACAAACTTGATTTTATTATATACTCTGAATCCCTGTTAACATAGTTTTATAAATCATGTTTGGTTCAACAACCATTTCCTCATGAGAGATTCTTGTTTCTAATTTGCTTGCCTTTCATGTTCTGTTTCATCAATAGTTTGTCAACTACCTAGTATGTGCTGAACAATTAACTTATATGGAACTTCATTAGATATCAAAATAATGATGGTTCTATCTATTTCATAGAAGATTTTGGCCTTATTTCTGCTACCTATATATACTGCAGTGAATCAAATTATTTCATTTCTTACTTTATTAAACACATCTAACTTTCATTTCCACTAATAACTTCATAAACTTTTATATCCTACCTATATTAAATGATTTTAATTGTGAAATTATGAAACCACTTGTGCTCATTTCAGCCGCCCAAACCCATTATTAGACTGACGGTTGCACCTGGATGGTGTGAATGGAACCTTTTTGGTTTGCTCAGACATGAATATGAGGTGCACACATGACACTTTTGATGGAACTGAGTGATGGAGAATGAGAAATATTATATTTTAGGGATTTATAGCTTTATTATAAATTAGAATAAGGTTTTAATAAACAATTTCCTTTTATTTTATGATTGTCTTATGACTTTATTTCTTTCCTTATTTAAGTGATTTAGTTTCTAATTTTAATAAGTTTAGTTGCCTATTTAAATAGGCCTCTCTATGTAATTTGTTTTTCAACTTTGATGATGATTAAGAATTTACATTGAGTTCTCCTTCCAAATTTGTCCCCTCTATTTTCCTCTTAATTTCTCCTCTTTCTTTTATATTTTCTCCCCTATCCTCTGAATTTCTATCCCTAAATTTCTCCCTCTTTCCTCTGATTTTCTATCTCCTTCAACCTAAATTCTCCCTCCATTCTATTTCTTGTTTCTGTCCTACATTACTGAGCTTGGGAACCCAACATGTTGCCCTCATTGACATTTAATGTTATTCTGGATGCTGCTATTTGAATAAGGATGTTACGGGCAGAAACATGATCAGCTATGGATGCATGTCCATGTATGTGAACAAAAGGGAAAGGATTATAAACAGAATATTCTAAATTTCTTCAGCCAGCACACGTATTAACAGTGGTGCTGGAAATTTGTTCCACAGGCCATAATAATGAGATAATAACTTCAACAAATAGATTGAGTAAAAATCTAACACATTTCTAGTGTTTTCATTTAATACATTTACAGTTGTTCTTGATATGCTTGAAAACAGATATTGAATGTCTTTTCTTTTATACACAATCATGCATTCATCTTTTATTTAATGTTTCCTTCAAAGTTTATAGTTAAAAGTTCTCTCTCCATTTTTGGTAATAGGGACGATGTAAGTCAGTATATTCATTCTTTTTAGTCTAATTATTTTTCTCTTATGATATGATTGTTATTTCATTTTTGTTATGAATACTTACTGACATAATAACTTAAAATTAACAAGCACAACAAATTAACCTTAAAAACACTGATATATAATATATTCAAGCAAAATAATTACAAGCCTTAAAAAGAAAATGTCATTCAAGGTTTTTGCATTTGATTTCACAAGTTTTATTTGAAGGAGTCAATGGCATAACTTAAGTTGAGTTGGAAAAATAATAATGCGGTATAGTAATGCTATATGAGCGACGGCTTGCCTCTCTAGATACAACTACACTCTTATTTCATGTTTAAAATTACAATAACCTTTCTTTGAAAGATGGAGCTGGAGCTGGGCAGGTCAGTGGGGCACATACCTCCACTCCACCCTTCTTTCTTCTGTCCCCAAGTGTTGTTTTTCTTTCATAATTTGTTAGTTTGTCTGTGGATGTGGTTATACAAGGTGAACCCAGTTACTAAACTTTAAAGTTTAATAGGAACTCCAGTACAACAGAATTGCAAGTCACTATTTCCGTCACTATGTTTATCTGTTGAAGTCACACTAATAAAATATGAGTTATTTTACAATTTATTTCATTTAAGTAATATGTTTACGTAAATGAAGAAATTATGGAGGAGCTAGATACCATACCATTGATTTTTTTTTATAGAGAATGTTTTTCATTTAATTTGCAATCAAAGCTAATGGTAAGAATTTTGTTTGACCATAATCTTTTTTGTAGTATTTATGAGAGTTAATGAACTAGCAAATCACCTGTATGTTGTGTTAATTGTTTTAGCTAGTTATATTAATGTCATATGCTTTATATCGTAGTCTGAAAACTACGGGCTTTGTAATAGTTCCATCTAGTAATAATTATTTTCTTCTCCCTTGTTGACTTGCTATATGTCAAACTGATGAATTCTGGCTCAAGTGAACTTTTTTCTCATTGCAAATTTTTAATCTGGTTGTCTGATATTAGGAAAAAAATATTCTTGTTGCAGTGTTCTTACTTCTAAGGGACATAAAATCATGAAATGGAATTAATGTCTCTTATAACCAGAATTGCTATGGGGAAAAAAACAGATTTTCACATAACATATTGTTATGCTTAGTACTTTTTGGAATATACCTGACTCCTGTATTTGATCATTTTTAGGTATGATTACTCTGGCTATGGACAATCAACTGGAAAGGTAAGAAATATAGCTCTTCATTCCTAGTTGCTATTGATGGGAAGAAAGCTTTGATTTGAATTTGCAATAGGAATATATCACATTTTTCTGGATTGCACATGCTCCTTAGTGATAGGAGGATGTATTGCCCTGTTTATTTATTTATTTATTTTTTTAAAGGATGCTCAAGAATTAATTGTTAGGGTTTATACTTTCTTTATAATTGCATCATTGCAATTTTATCTGTTATAATATGATTGTACTGATGTTTCATTGCTTAAATATAAACTAAAATCAAATTTCCAGTTGGCAGAGTCGCTTTGCTTTACAAGTGCATAGACTCTTAGTTTCTCTTTTCCACTCCGTCTGTCTCACTACATTCTGTTTGGTCAAGCGAATGTTGTTTTAGGGGAAGTTTTTGCTTTTTCTATTCCAGTTCATGTGTACATTAATTGATTAACTGTCATGGACCTACCAAATTTTAAAGAAGCATGTCACCTGTGAATTATTGCTTGTAACAATACGATGTTGAATTATATCATCAAATGTAAAATGATTGGAGATCTTAAAGTGCTGGAAAAATGATGTAGCCTTTTATTCTTTTTACTTTTTTTGGTATTGTTTTTATTAGTTACCACTAGAAGCAGAAGTTTAAGCTGGTAGAAAATGGCCTAAATAATTGATTTAAATCTCTCCAACATGAACCTTCATGTGCAATACCAATAGGCTTTCCACGTGGTTCAAGCCCAAACATATAAACACATAATAAATTCATGTATAAATAACAATTTCAAAATATAATCGTGTGGGGGAACTCAAACCAGATACTTCTAGTAAAATTGGCTTGATACTATGTTAGGTTATTACTAGACTCAACATAGTATTATGACAGCACACTAATTTTTTTCCGCTTTGGGTTCCTTTTTGTTTTTTAGGCCTTTTTTTTTTTTGGTTCTGGAAGGCCTTCTTTGTTACCCTATGTCGTTTTTGTCAGCGGAGGTGGACTTCTTGTTCATTTTTGTATAGGGTTGTGTTGCTACATCCTGTTCTTTGTATAGGACTCTTTTGTAATATTTCTATTTTTGCAATAAATTTCTGTTTCCTGTTAAAAAAAAAAAAAAAAAAACATTATGACAGCAATGATTGATCTAGGTTTGACTTAAGTGGAATTGCATACGTACATACATACATACGATTTAAAATGCTCAATTTAGTTTAAAATAAAGTTGTAGTAAGAGCTCTCCTTTCCTAGTAGAGAAAATTGAAAATGGATTGATATCAGTATCCGTTACATTAAAACAGACAAGGCAGTACATAAATTTTTTCATTAGTGCAATTGTTAATAGATTTTTTTTTTTTTTGCTCTTCTGTCTATTGAATCAAACAATTTTTAATGCCCCTTGTGTTTGGCTGTTCTATGAGTTTCCCACTTGATATGGGATTGTATGACATTGATCATATATTGATATTGAATGCAAAGAGAAAAATGTTATATTCCCTGCACCTGCATCAAGCGCAATTGCTTTTGTAGCTCATGATTTGATAGTTAACCGCTCTTGATGTGGAACAGAATTAATTTATGGTCAATTTTAAAGTTTTATTAGGTTTAGATTTGAGCAATATACTTCTATGTTAAGAATTTTGGGAATTTTATTTGTTTGATTTAGGAAATACTTGTTACAAACTTACAATTATGTTTTATTTTACTTGTTAAGTCGATTTAGGTTTAGTCTCCTATAAGTAGCCAACCCTATGTCACATTATGAGTTGATGAATGAATAAGAGTTGATTTCTTCTCCTTATTCTCTCCCCTCCTTATTTCTTCTGTTTTTCTCCCATTTCCTCCAAGTTTTCTCCCATTTCTTCTGTGGTTTTATCCCCTTCGCATTCTCATTTCTATCTTTACCAAGTTAAATTCTCCCATCTTGCATCTCCTCTATTCTCTATCTCATTTCCCCTCTACATGACCTGTACTATAATTTTTCCTTCAATTCTAGGTGAAAGGGTTGTAACAATTTAGAGAAAAGATACCCCAGATACTTTGAATCAGCAAGTCTCTAGAATTTTTTTTTTCCTATGCTTGTTATACTGGATAAATTTGGCTAGTAGTCGGTGTGTATATGGAAATGCATTATAATCTTCATATTGAACCTACAAATGCCTTGTATTCAGTTGCATTATTATCATTAAAACCTTTTGTTATGCAATTACTATCATTCATGCTAGTTATTGTACTCAAATTCATTCTTTCACTACGATTTCTCATAGCATGCAAACTTTGGCATTTATTAAACTTTCTTTGCTCAGAATATTCCCTTTCTAAGTTACGTGTTTGTCAAAATAGAATCTTCCGGTGATAGCTATTTCTATTATCTGGCTGAAGTTTTGCCATTTTGCTTACATTAAAATAGGCTCACAGTTGCTTTTTTTCCTTTGAAACAGCCAACTGAATTAAATACATATGCGGACATAGATGCAGCCTATAAATGCCTGAAGGAGCAATATGGGGTTAAGGATGAACAATTAATATTATATGGTCAGTCTGTCGGTAGCGGACCTACACTTGATCTTGCATCGCGCCTACCAAACTTGAGAGGTGTAGTTTTGCATAGCCCAATTTTATCTGGTATGAGGGTATTGTACCCTGTGAAACGGACTTATTGGTTTGACATTTACAAGGTGATTCTGAGTAGGTTACAATGTTCTCCATTCTTGTTTAGCTCTGTAGATGGGAACTTATGTTATTATTTAATTTTTCAGAATATTGACAAAATTGTCTTGGTGAATTGTCCCGTTTTGGTAATTCATGTAAGTGCCATTTCTTTGTTTTCATTTTATTCTCTTTCTTGTGTTTTGAACGCATGTGGTTTGGACTATAGTGACAAGCGTTTCTAGGTCTATTATGCATTCATGTGCTAGAATGAAGGTCCTAGCATGCCAAAAGTGTTTAACTAAATAATGATTGAGGGCCATTAATGTTAGAAATTTTGTAATTTCTAATTTGGAGAAAGCTTATAGGGTAAAACTCTCCTATAGATCTAAGTTACAAAAAGTGTGACAAATATGGGAAAAGAGTGGTAGAGAGCGCAAAAGCTTCAGATATAAAATGTTTGTAAGAATAGGAGCAACTCAATAAGCATGTGATAATTTTATGAGTATTAATTATGTAGTGCTTGAAAATAGAACTTAGCATTTTATTTTTTTAAATTGGGTTGCTGGTAGTTTGATTTGTTTTCTCTAGTGATCTTATCCACCTTGACATCCAAACCTTTCCACAGCCTAAGAGATGCATAATAGCCCTTATGTTTGGTAAATTTTACTGGTGTTAACTAGTTAAGAAGTTACTTTTGTTTTGTGTTCAGGGAACTGCGGATGAAGTTGTTGATTGCTGCCATGGGAAACAGCTTTGGGAACTTAGCAAAGAAAAGTATGATCCTTTATGGATAAGTGGAGGAGGTCATTGCAATCTTGAACTCTATCCAGAATTCATCAGGCATTTGAAGAAATTTGTACTGTCACTAGGCAAATCAAAAAAAGATAGTAGTGCTTCTAAAAAAACAACAGTAGACCCTGACAGTCAGAGTAAACCATCTGATGGTGGACCTTCAGATACATTTGAATTGGGAGCTGACCTTCCAGAGGTTTCTAGAAACAGTTTAGATAGTCGACTTGAAAAGTCTAAGAAATCGAATAAGCCTGAAAAGTCTCGGATGAGCACTGACCGCGTTGATAGGTTTAGGAGAAAAAAGGGCTTAGTGTGGTAAATACTTATACGAAGAGCATCTTCAATAAGTTATATGCATCGTTCCACTTGAGAAGGTAATTTAGTTTTCGCTTCAGCTTCTATAATGTTGCATCAGATCCTGCATAAAGTGTTAGATTTGAGTGTGATTCTTCTCATAAATGTTCTAATTTTTCTGTATGTACGAGTCAGATCAAGCAAAATCTTACTTTCAAATTTTCTTTATAAACAGGATCCCCATTTGAGATAAAAAAACAGAATACTGTAGTAGTTTTATCTTTCACTGTCTTCCAATTTGTATAGTTGAATCTTCAATTATTTCGTGCTTTGTCAGTGGGGGCAAAGTTTATGTGATATTAATGCTAATGGGCTTACTATTATGCCATTCATTGTGCCAGTTTAAAGGATGTGTGAAAACAGATGAGTTGTTTTATGTTCTGAGACTCTGAAGGAGAAATGGGTGATATTTCAATAATCGTCACCAAAACTAGTGCGATGGGAGGGGAGTTTGCTTCTTGTATCTCTTGTGCCACTATAACTAGGCTATAGTTCTAGAGTGATTTAGCTACATAGTTTTTATGAAGTATTATATTATAAATTCGGGTTTTTTTTTTTTTTTTTGGACGGGGAGGACTTGAACCCGTAACCTTGTGGTATAGGTGTGAGAGGCTAGTTTCTTTTAATTTTCAAATAATTGATTTTTGTAGACCCTTGGATTGAAATCCAATAACTAGAAAGTAGAAACTAACCCAATAGTATCTATATGGTAGCTGAACCTGGATCATATCTAGCTACAATATAGTAATTATATTATTAATGGAGTGAAAATTAGGCATTGGATTTTAATTTAAGGGTTCACAAAATTCAAATGTTTGAAAAATAAAAATAAATAAAAAAACTAAAAACAATATTTCCATAACTTCTCATTAATAATATCCATTCTCATTTCTCCAATGTACATCCCTAGTTGAGAAAGAACATCCTTTAAGTTGAGATCAAATAATAAATGTTGAACCATCTTCATAGCAAGTTTAGGTGAGTCAACACTGGCGTAGCTCAGCTGGTAGATGGACGAGCTTGGGTTTGGACAAATAATTCCTAGGTTAGCGGTTCGAATCCTACCAATGACGAAAGCTTTAAAAAAAAAAAAAAACTGGTTCCGAATTAATAGATATTGTAAAAAAAGAGAAAAAAACAAGTTTAGGTGACAGAAAGAAAAGTAGTGAAACTTGACCAAGTTGTTTTGAAGATTTACACAGATTTGGATTCTTTGTTGATCTAATTTTTTTTCCTGACCTTTTTGAAACATGTGATTGGTTGTTGATAAAGTGGTTGTGGAAACTAATCATAATTTAACCACACATTCATTGCAATGTTTATGTTTCATGAGATTATATGAGATCAGGAAAAAGATCAGATCAGTAGAGAATCCAAATTCAATTTACACGTATTAGGTTTAACTGTTCAAGTATTCGTTCTTTGAGCTTATTTTATTTATCCAATTGACTTGTTCAAAACTGGCCTTGACTATATATTGTTCTATATTTATTATTCAATACAAAAACTGGATTGTCTTTATGTGTTTTAACATATGTTAAAGCTGAAAAAAATAAAATTAAAGTATATATTTAAAATTTTCAAGTCAAGTCACAAGTTATTGTAAAGAAATTATTGGTTATGGTTTTATTCACAAAACATTGTAAAAAACAATGATTGGAACAAAATTAAATTAATGGTTGGATGACTCTTCCTTCACATCTGAGTATCTCTCTTATCTTTCACAAAATAGAGCACATGATCCACCACCACATAGATGATAAAATACGAAATCTGCAGCGCCCCATTTCGGTGCAAAAAGATGGATATTAGTTATCCTTTCTGGGGAGGGGATCGGTTAGAATATTGTGGATATCCCGGATTCAAGGTGGACTGCAACGGTGGTGTCCCGCAGATTACCATCGCGGACAGGAATTATCAAGTCCTTAAATTCGATAGGGAATCGAAGATTGTGAGTGTTGCTATACAAGATTACTAGGACAGTAATTGTCCAACGAAACTTGGTAACAGTCCTTTGAATTTCACTATTTTCGATTATAGTTCCCATACTCAAAACATCAGCCTGTACTATGTTTGTCCCAGTAATGGGAATCAGCTGCCTCCTTATCGATTTAATTGTAGCTCAGACACAAACACTATTAATTACTTCTTCACAAGTAGCGGCATCGTATCAGCCAACAGTGCATATTTAGAAGCATGTGGTAGCACCGTCGAAGTTGCAGTGTGGCAATCAACAATTGAGTCCATAGACAGAGATCCACTTTTAGGATTGAATCAGTTTCTTCGTGATGGCTTTGGGTTGCAATGGTAGGCAAATAATAGCTTGTGTGATAGATGTCAACAGTCGAATGGAGAGTGTGAATATGACAGTGATACTAGAGAATTCACTTGTTACTGCCCTGATCAGCCTTATACCTATACTTGTAAATCTTCAAAAGGTAAATTATTCATGTCCAATCTCTTATAGTATAGTTGTTGATGCATCTTCACAAGTATCTTTAGTGTAATTGATTCTTATAACCACATTTTGATATATTCCATTTTATCATATACAGTATATATTTTTAAATAATATTCATATCATATATTTGATATGTGGCTAAATTAAACATTTTATATAAAATATTATCATAATTTTCTATTACTTTAAACTACCACCTCTAATTAACTACATTATAGTTTGGCAAATCACTATATATTAATTCTATCTTTTTTTTCACACATCCATCATCAATTATCATTTAATTTTCTACCATAGCTTGCAAAATGATTGGGTATATTAATACATGTTCACCATTTGATATTCTGATTCCTCAGCCACTGATGACTCATGACTCATCTATCAAAACACATCCACATGAACCCAGGTGACTAAATATATGACTAGACGTGTTGGATCCCACACTAATTAAATGGGATATGTGCATTTTTTTTTTATTATCTTTATACACGTAACAACTTAAACCTACAACTTCAATATGTGGGTGTGAGGGGCTTACCACATAGCCACCTTAATTTTTATCAATGAGATATGTGCTTGAAGTTGATTATATTGTGCATTCTTTTATTAGGTTCTGTAAGGTCCTCAGATTTTGATTGGCTTATTTCGTTGACAAACCACATTTGGGGATGATTTTGTAATAGGTAGCTTAGGTCCTCGTTGGCAAGCTTCCAAGCATCTCCATGATTTCAAGATTAAGTGCAAGAGCGAAAGGTAATTTACTTGACTTGATTCTTGAAGAGATTTATAGTTCACACACACACAACTCATGCATTTTAGTATTTGTGTTTGTTTTGGTATGGTTGGTAAAATCTCATTGTATTTCAAAGAAATATATTTTTGAGATTTTTTGTATTTTTACGAGTCCAACCGTGTGTAGATTTGTCCCTAGATAAGTTCCGAGCGATTCGAAAACTTATCTATGTGTTTCGGATGATTTCCGAGATATTTGGGACATTCCGTGTTTTATCGGAAACCGGAATTCAATTCCAAACTTAGAGTGGAAAGTTATGTAATTTTCCATATTTTTATTGTGTGCATTAAATTACATGTGAGCTCGTTTGTGTGTGTTGACTTGTTTCATGAGTGGAATTGACATGATAAATAATTGGACCACTTGAAGCCTCCCACGTGAGCTCACCACACAAGATTCTCTCATTTTCTCTTTCACTATTTCTCCTCCAAATACAGTGCGTTTTGTGTGTTAAAGAATATATATATATATATTAATACAGAAATTCTATTATCAGTTCGAACTGACAAAAGTTATATTAGTTCCTTGCATGTGGGCCACTGGATTTAAATACTTTGACTTGGCTGTATGCACTTGTCAGTCAAAGTATTTAAATCCAGTGACCCATATACAAGGAATTGATATAACTTTTGTCAGTTCGAACTGATAATAGAAAGATTGTATATTAATATATGTGCGTTTTGTTTGATAAAGTGTATATATATATATATATATGGGATTTAATCATTCCCACCCCACCCCCCCCCCCCCCCCCCCCCCTTAAGGTTTGCAATTAGTTTGAAGAGATGGATTTGGTGGAAGTCCAGATTGGATCTCCACCGTCCATCTCATGAGATGGACGGTGGAGATCCAATCTGGACTTCCACCAAATCCATTTTTTTTTTTTTTTTATGTTTTTAAATTCTTTTTAAATTATTTTAATTTAAGTTTTTAAAAATAAATAAATAAATAAAATCTCCACCATCTATCTTAAAGATGGACAATGGAGATCCATCTTTATTTTTCAATTATGTTTTTTTTTTTTTTAAATTTGTTTTTTTTTCTAATTTGTTAATAAATATTTTATTTAATAAATATTTAAATTTAAATAATAAATAAAATTAGAAATATCTCCACTGTTTATCTTTGAGATGAATGGTGGAGATCTATTTTTTTTTTGTTTTTAATTTTTTTATTTAATTTTTATTTAATGAATATTTTAGAGGGTTGAATGGTCATTTGTATTGAAAATTGAAGGATAAAACGGTCATTTGACCATGGTCAACCAGGGTCAACGTTTGTTTGGATGGAAAATGTGACAAAAGGGGGTCTTTGAACATTATTTTCACTTCAGGGGCAGATCGGCCAATATGAAGAAACCCTGTCCTCAACTTTATAATAGGGAAAATGTCAGGGGGGAAAACGATCTTTTCCCTATATATATATATATACAGTTTTTCTATTATCAGTTCGAAACTGATATAAAATATATCAGTTTCTTACATGTGGGCCATTGGATTTAAAACATGCTTTGACAAGTGCATGTAGCCAAGTCAAAGTACTTAAATCCAATAGCCCATATGCAAGGAACTGATATATTTTTTGTCAGGTCGAACTGACAATAGAAAAACTATATATGTATATATATATATGTGCAGTTTGTTTTGTTAAAAAATATATATATATAACTTGCAGCTTTGTTAAAACTTCAAAATACCTAGACATATATATATATATATATATTCTCTTCTTCATTTGACAGCAATCAAGAGCAAGAAAAATAGAATTTTGAGAGAGAAAAAGATTTTCAAGAGAGAGACTCCAAAGATCCCATCTTTATTCATCCAAACCTAAAACCCATCATCTTCATGCATCATTAAGCATTCTTAGGCATGGGTCTTCATCATTAAGTTGACATGGTAAGTTGAACAAAAACCCCATCTTTGTTATTTATTCATACCTTCCAAGATTGTGTTTTTATTGCATTTTTAGTTGATTCAATGCTAGGATTCTCTTTATTGCACATCTTTATGAGTTTCCTTGTATGATTGGGTTTGTATTGTGATAGCTAGCGTTTAGGACCATTTTTCTCTCTAGCAAAGTCTATATGCTTTGCATTTAGACATTGTTGATTAGGACTCATTTATTGCATTTCTTGATCGCATTTATTGTTCTTACCATGTTTGATGACAACTGTTGTATGTATAAACTCGCCAAACTGACACGTCATCAAAGGAGCTAACAAAAGATTGCCACGTCATTCATTGACCGGGTCAAGGGAAGGAGTTTGACAAGTCAGGATGATAAAATAGCTTAGACCAGAAGGAAGTCGAAGGCATGGTCGCCAAAACCAAAAACCTACTCGCCGAATATAGAAGTGTGCTCGCCAGATACGCAATACCCAGAAAATAAAGGTACTCGCTGGACCAGCACACTGGGCTCAAACCGACTCGGCAGAAACACAGAAGCAACAAGGAATCATAAAAAGGAAAGAAGACCCAATCCGCGACAGAAAAGGATCCTAGTACAAATCAACAAGGGGAAACCCTAAATAAACATGTATAAATAGAATCATCTATCCCACGAGAAAGGGGTTCAGAAATATATAGAGAGAAAAGAGAGCAATTGTGAGAGATTGGAGTGTGTAACAAAGCAACGAAAACTTAGTATTATTCTTCTGCCCTCAGGGGCGCCGTGGTTTTTTTCCCATTCAAGGGTTTTCCACGTAAAACTTGTCTTTTGCATGTGTTCTTAATTTTCTTGCTTTATATTAAATTGATTTAATTGTTGAGTGCGTGGCAATCCAAATTTCACCGTCAACAATTGGCGCTAGAAGGAGGGGGGCTTTTGAACAGAAAACTTCGAGGGACCCTTGCGAATCAGACAGCATGAATAACGACAGCGACAGAGATGGTAACTCCAGCGGAGATTTAGTTGTTGAACCAGCTGCGCCAACGGGAGACAGGGCAGTGACAGTTGGGGAGCAGTCAGCAGCAACGCCAGGAACTAGGGCGGCTGATCCCGGGATTTTGCAGCACTTCCAAGCCGCATTGGTAAACCTAATCAGCGAAGCCAGCAAAATAGGACTTTCGCTTCCCATAGGGTTAGGAGTCTCATCTCCTTACGAGTTAACCACCCCTGGAACCCATCCACCCGGAAGGCTGCGGTCAGAAGTTCACATCACAATTCCCGACACTCAAGCAAGACAATCCACTGAGGAGACCCCCCAGGATCACACTGAGGATTTCGAGGGGAGAAAACAAAGGAAGGGAAAAGGTGTGATGAATGAAGAATCTAGGGAGGAACGAGACCAGGTGCGAACACATGGGGTCAATTCCAGCGACACATACCAGCGAAACCGGCGGAGACACCGGTCCATCTCATCTGAGGACAAGAGTCCTCGTCCGCGAAGGGAGTTGCGATCTAAAAGAACGAAGCGGAGAAGATCCGAGAGCACTGAAGATCGAAGAAGCCCAGATGAGAGAGGCAATCATGGTAGAATGACAATCAAGAGTAGGCTCGATCCAGCAGGAGAACCAACTGGTCAGCGAGATGTCACCTTACAAGAGCTATCAAGAAAGGTTTCAGCAATGGCGAGAAGGTATGGACGTAATGTATCCTCGGATGATGAGTCAGATAGCCCATTCATCGAAACTATTGCTCGCACCCAATTTCCAGACAGATTTAGAATGCCAACTATTGAGCAGTATAAGGAGAACAGGGATCCAAAGGAACATGTTCGCCGATTCCGTAATATCATGGCCCAGTATTCATCCAATGACGGGCTGTTGTGTCTCACCTTCCCGCAAACATTCGGCGACCTCGCCTCTAGATGGTTCGGAAGGCTTCCGCCCGGAACCATAAGCAGCTTCTCAAACCTCAGTAAGGCATTCATAAGGCAGTTCATGGGAAGTGTCCAAAGAAGAAAGTCACTCGCCCATCTGTCAAACTTGAAACAGGAACATAACAAGTCAATCAAGAAGTATCTAGCCAGGTTCGGGAAGGAAGTAGCTCAAATTGAGGATGCCAGTGATGTAGCTGTAATCGCCGCTTTCACCAATGGGCTACAGAGTGGACGATTATCCTTTGACCTGCGAAGGGATAGACCTAAAACTTACGAGGAGATGATGGAAATACCTGGCGACTATACACTGGCAGAGGAAGAAGAAGTAGCACAAGGGGGTAGCTACGTGCATGGGCACAAGCCTAACTTGAAAACAGACCATAAGGATGACAAAAAGATGCAATCACGTGATCGCCAGAAGGATGAGAAGGGCTAAAAGGGATATTCAAGAGAGAGCAGGGGAAACACTCGAGCCAATAAGTTTCGAGGAAGGTACAACCATTACACCCCTTTAACTGGCGACCAGGAGGAGATATTGTCTGTGGTAGAAGACAAGGGACTCGCCAAATACCCCCGACAGCAATCAGCGAATGCAAGGAGAGATACAACTAAGTACTGTCGATTCCATAAAGATCATGGACATGAAACTTCAAAGTGTTTTCAGTTGCGCGATCACATCGAAAGCCTGATCAGAGATGGGCACCTGAAGGACTTTGCCTTGAAAGGGGACAAGCACGGGGGTCGCCAAGATAGCCGCCAAGGAAACGGGCAAGAAAGGAAGAGTCCAAGGAGGAACAGTCCTAGCACAGCCATAAACACTATTTTCGGCGGACCTCACACTGGGAGGAGCAATCGAGAAAGGATGTCGGAGGTTCGAGAAGTAATGTACGAGGGCAGGAGCATGGAAGTCAATTCTGTGCAGAGAAACCCCAAGAAAGGGAGAGAAGGACATGATCCCATCACATTTACAGCAGAAGACTCAGACGTGATTGATGCAAAGCCTAATGATGCAATTGTCGTGGGAGTTCGAATAGCCCATAGGGATGTCCTTCGAGTGATGATTGACAATGGGAGTTCGGCTGATATTTTAAGTGCCAGAGTGTATGATGAGTTGCGGCTGGACAGGAAAGATCTTGAACCATTCCATGTACCATTAAAAGGATTTGGTGGCGCAGAGGTTAGGTCGTTAGGAACAGTGAAACTGCCTGTAAGATTTGGAACAGCACCATGCCGGCGAACAATCCTGTTGGACTTTGTCGTGGTTGACATCCATAATTGGCCGTATAATGCTCTACTTGGCCGACCGTTTCTTAACAAAGCTCGAGCTGTTACTTCAACCCATGCACTGAAAATAAAGTTCCCTACAGAGTTCGGCGTCGGAGAATTGAAAGGGTCGTAGGAGATGGCTCGCCGCGCCAACCTATCAATCTTCAAAGATAAAACAGGGATGGAAACCTTGAACATATTCGAAGTAGACATGGAAGTGCAGGAAGATAATCCGGAAAACTTCGAACTGGATCCAAGAGACAGAACAAGCAGAGAGAAGGAAGAACCGACTGAGTCGGTTATTCTAGATGAAGCGGAACCAGATAAAACAGTAAAGATCGGAGCAAGGCTGACTGAACAAGTTAAAAAAGATGTGACGAACTTGTTGAAAGAATATAGGGGGATTTTCGCTTGGTGCCACGAAGACATGCCAGGGATTGATAGAAGCACAATTTCTCACAATCTGGCTGTGAATGAGAAATGCAAACCGGTAGTACAGAAAAGGAGAAGCTTCAACCCAGAAAGAAGTGCAGCGATAAAAGAGGAAGTGTCAAAGTTGCTCGCCGCAGGGTCAATTAGAGAAGTTAAGTAACCGGAATGGGTGGCGAATGTAGTCTTAGTGAAAAAGAAAAACAATCAATGGAGGATGTGCGTCGACTTCACCGACCTGAACAAAGCCTGCCCCAAGGACAGCTTCCCGTTACCAAGGATTGACCAGTTAGTAGATGCAACAGCCGGACATGAGACGTTGAGTTTCATGGATGCATATTCAGGATACAACCAGATAAAGATGCACAAGCCTGACGAAGAGAAGACAGCATTCACCACAGATCAGGGGTTGTATTGTTACACGGTCATGCCATTCGGCCTGAAGAACGCGGGGGCAACTTATCAACGCTTGGTCAACAAGATGTTCGCCAGGCAAATAGGGAGAAATATGGAGGTTTATGTTGATGATATGCTGACAAAAAGTGTCACCGCAGATAGACATGCAGATGACCTGAGGGAAACGTTCGACGTACTGGTCAAGTATGGAATGAAGTTGAATCCGGCAAAATGTGTATTCGGCGTACCATCTGGGAGGTTTCTCGGATATCAGGTACACCAAAGAGGAATAGAGGTGAACCCTGAAAAAATCCAAGCATTAGCAAGAATGGTCTCGCCAAAGACTCTGAAAGATGTCCAAAAACTCACAGGGTGCCTAGCATCGCTGAGCAGATTCATAGCCAAGTCAACAGACCGATGTCTACCATTTTTCAAAGCTTTAAAGAAGGGAAAGGGGATCGAATGGAATGAGGATTGCGAAAAAGCCTTCCAGGCCTTGAAAGATTACCTTGGATGGGCACCACTGCTATCAAAGCCAGAAACAACCGAGACATTGTACATGTACTTGTCCGTCTCTGAAGCAGCCACAAGTTCCGTGCTAGTACGACAGGAAGATGGAATCCAAAAGCCAGTATACTACACCAGCAAGGCACTGTTACCAGCCGAAACAAGGTACTCGCCGGCAGAAAAAGTGGCACTCGCCCTAATAACAGCAGCAAGGAAGCTAAGACCATATTTCCAGGCTCATAGAATCAGGGTATACACCAACTACCCACTGAAGTTAATCCTGCAGAAACCAGAGGTATCCGATCGGTTAACAAAGTGGGCGATTGAATTAAGTGAATTCGATGTGGAATACCTCCCAAGGACAGCAATTAAAGCCCAGGCAGTGGCAGACTTCGTAGCAGAGTTCACTGAACCAAGCATAGAGGTGGCGAGAATGATGGTGGAGCAAAATAAGAAAATATTCAAATGGCAACTTCGCGTTGATGGCTCATCAAACACGCACGGCAGCGGGGCAGGTATAGTGCTGACAACACCGGAAGGAGACTCAATCGAATGTGCCTTGCGTTTTTGAATGTACACAAACGAAGTTAAATTGCTTAAAGCATACCTAGAGGGGGGGGGGGGGGGGGTAAATAGGTTTTTACACCTTTTTTCAAACCCTTGAACAAACATCCGTTTGTCCCTCAAGGTAGCCTTACACACAACACAATAAGCCAAGGTAGACATACATAGACAATACAATGACACAATCATAAGAGAAATGTCTAAGTATATCAACAAGTCATGTGAGGTAAAATATCAAATAAACATAACAACAAAATAAGCTTGTATTTCATAAGATGTTCAATGTGTTACAAGAGTGAGCAAAATGTCACTAAACAAATATTACAATATACAAAAGAATCAAAGATACAAATTGATTTATAGAATGAATACACTAATCACACTATACAAAGACTTGGTTCACAATACATCACAAGTGAATATTATGAATCAAGACAATAAAATATACAATTAAAATATAAGAGAAGAGATAGAAAGAATTAACACAAGGGATTTTTTAACGTGGTAAAACCTCCAAGGAGGAAACATCCACGGGTTGAACTACAACCATTGGGTACTATATTATTGGAGAGTAAACATAGAACATTCACAAAGTGACCAATCTTTAGCTCACCCAACCTAGTGAAGTCTAAGCCTACCCAACCCTATTGGAAAGTATGAAATCCCTCAATGATGCGGAACCACCATATATTGGACAACACACTCAACCAACATCGATGGTAGATTAGAAATTCCTCAAGAGTGCATACACATCCCGTGTACCCCGCTCTATCGGAGTCTATGTCTAACCATACGCCTAGGCCTACCAATATGTTAGCCAACTCCCTATCCAAGGCACTCTTGCCTCTAGGGAGCCTCCCATGCATGACTATCCAAGTCCTCCCGACTCTAGCCATGACTCCTTGCTTACCTATCCGAGTCATCTCGACTCTAGGCAAGTTTTCTTGCTTGGCTATCCGAGTCACCCCGACTCTAGCCAAGACTTCTTGCCTTTTACAAGGACTTCCTAGTGTGATCATGTGAATGCAAATGATGCAAACATTCATTTCAACATAGAACATGTGATCAATACATTCTATGGCACAAATAGACCTAAACATGTGAAAACACAATTAATCAAGTCTAGATGCAAAAATACATGAATAGAAACCTAAGCATGTGAAACACCTAACACATACACTCAAAGTCTCATTCACACACATAACACTTGAATCACAAAATGTTCATTAAGTCCTAATTCAAGATGCTATCAATATACAATCAAAGGCTAGATATATGAGATTAAAATCAATCAATATACTAGACAAAAATATAGAGCAAGGTTTTGAGATTTACATCAATCAAAACCTATATTCTCTAAATCACAAACAAATACACAAATCCTTGATTTCTTCAATCAAAGGATCAAATCAAATCTCAAAGTCATTTAAACACAAAATTAATTCAATTAAGTATCAAACAACCTAAGATGCCATTCTAATCACAATACAACTCACAAACAAATGTAAAACCTAGAATCATAAAATCTAGTCAACATAAGTCCATAAATTGAGTTTCAATTGGAATGATAATCAAGCTACCTTTTCAAATAGCTTTCATAAAACAATAACATAGATATAGAAGAAGAAACCCCAAGCATTTGGAAGGTCAAATAACAAGAAATCCCTAAGATGAGACCATTACCTCGGATTATGAAGCTGGTTCGGAATTCAGTGGTCAACCACTGGAAATCACGATCAAACAGCTACCAAACCACTTGGAGATGTTAGAGGACTCAAATACGAACACTCTCCAACTTGAATCACTCAAATCCGACTCCGGATGAGGAAGATATGGTGTTTCGAAAATCTGAAAATTCAGAGGAGAGGGCTGACGGGAAAACTTGATTTTTCTTCTTGGAAATTCAAAATGAGAGAGAGAGGGAAGAAATAGGAGGAGAGAGAAGCAATTTTTCGACCAATCACGTGGTGCCACGTCACCCCCAGGCCGTGGGGGGCGCGTGGCCCACACGGGAGCAGAAGGTGCTCCAGGCCGTGGGGCCCACGGCCTCAACCACGGCCAGCCCATGTGGCCCACGGCCTGGGCTGTCCTCTCCCGCGCACCCTCGGTTCGTCGGCCCGTATTTCGAGCGTCCGAACTCCGAATTCGAATCCGTTTTTGGATTACGAACCGTGACTCTCTCATGCACGAAAACGACTATACAACTTTGAAAAACGGTTGAGAAATCATCTCGGAAATCATCGATGAAGTCAACACAACGTAAGAGAACGTAAAGTGGCATAGTCAACACGTTTGGACTCGAAACCTTATGAATGAGTAACCGAAACGACCGGAACTCAATAAGGCATTGAATAAGAACATGTTCAAGTCCTAAACACAAAATATGGAAACATACAAACACAAATACACACACATATGCTAGTTTCCGGACATAGTCCTAGAAAATGCAAAACACAAAGTTTATTAACTAAATGTGAATGCATGAGCATATTTTGCCAAGTGTGTGAAAGTGAAATGTAAATGAAATAAAATCATTAAGGGACACACAAGAATGATATGTGTGAGTGTGTGCCTAGCCTTGTAAGAGATAAGAGGTCATGTATACCTTTGTAGACTGATAATGTCCGAAACTCTTAAAAGCCGGCAACTTGAACGAATAATGGTTGAGACGTCCTTCGTCTTCGAAATCCTTCATTTACTAACCACTAAACATTACAAGTAAAACACGTTTTGATATGGAATTAATGCCAACACTAATTATCAACCTAACAGTTTTGACTTCAAAGCCACCAACAATCAAGCTGAGTACGAGGCACTCATAGCAGGTTTAAAGATTAGCACAATCTTAGGAGCAGACGAGGTGGAAATTTTCAGCGACTCTCAAGTTTTTGTCAATCAGGTGCTAGATGAATACCAGGCGAGAGAGGAAAGCATGATCACTTACCTAGAATTAGCAAGGGAGCTGTTAGAAAGATTCAAAGAGTACAGAATTGTTCATGTCCCTAGAGAAGAAAATGAAAAGGCTGATGCCTTAGCCAAATTGGCGTCTGCCACGATCAACATCTGGCCCAACAATATCCCTATGATCCGCCTATTGCAGCCGAGTATAGTTAAAACAAAGGAAGTCGGGGCAGTCTTTGGCGAGAGGAACAGCTGGATCACACCAATTAAAGAATATCTCGTCAACGATATACTTCCGAGTGACCTATTGGAGGCAAAGCGGCTGAAATACAGAGCTACAAGATACTCAGTACTCAATGGAGAACTATACAAGAGGGGATACTCGAGGGCACTGCACAGATGTGTCGGGCCTGAAGAAGCAGAAGGTATCCTGAGAAGCATACACAGTGGAAATTGTGGGAACCACGCTGGGGGTGCCAGCCTAGCTCACAAAACATTGAGACAGGGTTTTTACTGGCCAACTCTGTTCGCCGACTCCAAAAGGGTGGCGGCGAGATGTGAAGCATGTCAGAAAATCGCCAATAACATCCGACAACCACCTGAGCTCCTGCAAAGTATTACCTCACCTTGGCCATTCGCCATGTGGGGAATAGACTTGATCGGCCCAATGCCAACAGCAACTGGAGGAGCAAAGCATGCCATAGTAGCCGTGGATTATTTTACAAAATGGGTAGAAGCCGAGCCATTGGTACATATAACAGAAGCAAACACCATAAGCTTTGTGAAGAAAAATATCCTATACAGATTCGGGATACCAAACACCATTATCACGGACAATGGGACCCAATTTGATGGCAGGAAATTCAGGGAACTATGTGATAAGTATGGCATCAACAACTACTACGCTTCTCCAGCACATCCACAGACGAATGGCCAGACTGAAGCAGTGAACAAGATCATCAAGCACAACCTGAAAGCTAAATTGGCAACCAAAAAAGGCAGCTGGGCGGATAAGTTACCACAAGTGCTCTGGGCATATCGAACAACAGAAAGGGGTTCAACAGGTGAAACCCCGTATTCCATGGCTTACGGAGCAGAAGCTGTTATTCCCGTGGAAACATCATTCTCTTCACCAAGGGTACAACTCTTCCAGCCAGAAATCAACGTTGATATGCTAAAGTGCGGCCTAGATGAATTAGAAGAAAGAAGAGAGCGCGCACAAATAAGGAATGCGGCGTACCAACAGAGGGTAGCCAGATATTACAACTCGCATGTGCGTGAAAGGAGGTTCACACTTGGTGACTTAGTACTGAAGAGGGTGAATCCAGGAACAAGAGACAAGGCTGCAGGATCACTCGCAGACAAATGGGAAGGGCCTTATAAGATTACAGGGATAGCTGGCCATGGGGCATATCGCATTACTCGAGAAGGATTTGGCGAGCTACCCCGTCCATGCAATGCGCAGTACTTGAAGATATATTATCCTTAAGGGACAAGTCAGATTCTTTTGAATTCCTTCTATTTTTCTTTTTAGCTTAGAGCAGTTGTTCGTTTTAGCGTTTTTTCTTTATGACTATGTTAACAAAGTTGCAGGAAGTATTCAATAAAGAGTAATTTATTACTAAGAGATTCTCGATTCTGACTCGCCAAACGCAAAAGGCATTCGCCATCACACATAGCTATCATCACATGAAAACGAGCTTTATGCTCGCTGCAGTGATAACTGGCGAGAAATAAAAGCCGTAAATCAGCAATGGCAGCTGAACAAACAAAAGCATGTTAAAAACTCGGGGCATGGTCGAATAAATCCTGCCAAAACACTGAGTACGCCAAAATACAGCAACGGCAGCTGAATAAAAGATAAAAACATGTTAAAAACTTGTGTATGGTCGGATACATCCTGACAAACACTAAGTACGCCAAAATACAGCAATGACAGCTGAATATAGCTATAAAACACAATAAAAACTTGGTATATAGTCGGATACGTCCTGGCGAATACTAAGTGAGCCGAAAACCCAGCAATGGCAGCTGAATAAAAACAAAAGTAAGCTGAAACAACACTTGGTGAAAAACCAAGCAAAAGCCAAAAACTCAGCAAAGGCAGCTGAATGAAGAAAAAAATATATATTCATAAACTTTGTATTATTTACAAATGAATGGACAAAAATAAATTTAGTCTTCCAAAAAAACAACAGAAGAATCAACCGGCTGCAGGAGGGCCCTCGCTATCTTCTTCGTCTTTAATCTCCTCATCTGAAGGCCAAATGACTGCCTCATCCTCCGTTGGCATAAAAGGCTCATAATCTCTCCCAGCAACGGGACCCAAATCGGGCTCAGCGCCAGAGCCAGAAAAGCTGCCCTTCTGACCTGAGTAGTAAGTGTTGAAAGCACGCTTGCTGGGGATCTCTAGATGCATAGGATGAGGCTCAGTCCGGTTATAACGGCAGTGGGCTTTCCATCGTTTCATCTGATCTTTAATCGAGTCCACGCCGTGGGCGCCATATGCTGCTGGAGGGATTTGTCGAAACGCTTCAGAGCTTTCTCATTAGAATGATCCTTCATGGCAAAGAATTTCTTCGCCTGCCTTATGCCTTTCTCGAATTCGCGCAACAAAAGCGCATCATAAGCAGGAGATCTCTTGAAGCGATCAACTGACTCAGCCTCCAGCACGGCTTTCAAATTTTCAAAAATGAGGTCGCGGGAAGATAGCTGGTTACGTAAATCCGCCGCTTCCTGTTCAGCTTTCTCCTTAGCCTCCTCAGCTACCCGCTCAGCCTCCAAACGTGCTGCGAAGGATTCTTGACTCGAAGATAGGAGCTCCTTCAACGAGCGAATTTCCTCCTCAGCAGCAGAAAGTTTTTCTTCAGCGGCTAGCCGAGCAGACAGATGACCGTCCGAGGATTCTCTCAACTGAGCGAGCTGTTGAGCATGGGATTCTTCGGCGGAGAGCTTCTCGGCCGCCAAAACAGAAGCCTGCTCGCGCAAGCGCTTAATCTCACGAGAAGCTCTGATCCCGAACTTATAGCTCTCGCCCATCTCAGACATCATCTGAGGAAGAAGACAGCCAAAGTTAGAAAAAAAAAAATGAAAAATAAAAATACATAGAGATTTGCGGCGAAGAACTTACCAAGGAGTGGCAGTTGAAGAAAAACTCCATCTTCTTGTTGCAAGACTTATTTTTAACATGCCCCCAGCCATTGCCGATGTATACATCATTATTAGCCAAGTGGGAGCATATTTCAGTAGCCGAAAAATCGAAAAGGGACACGTTCTCTTCATCGGCTTCAACCGGTCCGGTAGGAGGAACTTCACGGGCCAAGCCCGAACCGGAAGCAGAGGTCCCCGCCTGATTTGATGGGCCTGGCCGATCAGTCGACTCAGATGGGCCAGATGGCCTAGGTTGATCTGAGACACCCGGCTCGCCCGCAACCACTGCAGGAGAAGCTGGTCGAGGAGAAGCCGATCGAGGAGGAGTAGCAGGGAGAGTCTGTTCATTAACCCCCTCAAAGGGAGGCGCCGCTACATTCTCCGCTTCAGCAGACCCCTCAGGTTGGGTAGAAGGGGCCTCGGCGACAGCCGGCTCCTGAACATCCTCCTCATCAGAAGAAACAACGAACTGCACCACCCGCGAAGCCCGTTTGGGAGGTCGAGCTGAGTGATCAGATGCACTCTCAGCGGGACGTTTATTCCTAGCTCTGGGAGCCAGGTCACTCGCAGGATCGAGAGGAGTCTCAGGGACATCCGCGTCGAAAATAGGGATGTCGCTAGCCACGCCTGAAACCCCCACCTTCTCTTTTCCTTTACGATTGGGGGCTGTGGCAGCAGGAACAGTCGCAGCAGGAGTAGAAGCAGCAGCAGGAGTACTCGCGACAACCTTCGGGCGAACAGGCAATGGCCCTGACTCGACACGCCTCCCCTCAACACTACCGACCCCCCTTGAGGCACCTGCTTTCTCCTTGCCTTTACGGCTGGGGGTAACAGCAGCAGGTGCAGCAGGAGTATTCACAGCACCCCCCCTAGAAACATCACCGGCCTCCTCGCCGCCGTCTGAGTGATCATCACCGTCAGGACTAGCAATTCCATCCTTAGCCAAACCAGCAGCATGCCTCTTGCTGGCAGCCTCGGAATTCTTCACCGCCCGTGCTTGCAAATCACAAACGGTGTCAAAATCACACACTGCAAGGAAAATAAAACCAAGTGTCAACTAAGAGAATAAAATAAAGCGAGAAAACAAAGGAGGAACAGAGCAAGACTTACAGCGAGGGAGCCTTGCATGAAGCCGTGTGAAGATTTCAGAGGAAATCATCTTCTCCTCATCCAAGAGGAAGGATCTACCCCTCGAATCCAAGGGGAGAACAGCCGCCGCGGCCAAGTGAGAAACCTCCCTATCCGTCAAAGCAGGGGCTGCTTTCGACCAGGCTTCAGGAGATGTGAAATGCCTGGGAACCTTCCTCGCCAAAAGATTGTGGCGATTGAGAGCAGGTACATTTCGACCCCACTCGCCGTCGGTGAAAAACCAACTGTTTTTCCACCTTTTGTTTGAAGTAGGGAAGCCCCAGATGAAACCCTTCTTCTCATCACTGGAGACCTCGACCTGACCAGGGTTCGCCACACCCTCAGGAATCCAGTTCTCCACCGGCGAGGAGAGAAGAAAGTATGTGCCACCATTGCCCGCCTGTCTAAGAGTATAAAAATGGCGGATCTCGCGGGGTGTAGGAGGCCCGTAACCCTTCAACTTCCACATAAGACACAGGCACATCAGTATCCTGTAGCTATTTGGGGCGAGCTGGGCCGGTGCAATTTGAGCCTCCGCCAAGAACCTGGCAATAAAAGGCTGAAGAGGGAGAGTTACCCCATAACTGAGCATAGCCCCGTAAATGGCGACCGCATTTTCGGGAGGATTCCACACAGCCCGGTCGCCAAGTAACATAAGAGTCACCGAGTCTGGAATGTCGAAACGACTCTTGTATTTACGAAGCTCACCCTCGCCGACTACATTTACTTCTGTGTCAAAAGAACACGGGCGAGCTGGCGAGAAAAGCAGCCTATCCCTCTGATGGTCTTCAACATCAGAGTCAACAACCGTCTGCACATCCAGCAGAGATTCACGAGGAGCCCTAGTGGTGCGTCGTTTACTGCTTGTGGTTTTAGGAGATCTTGTCATTGCTGGAGAATCACTGTCAAAAGATAGAGGAGAGATGTCAGGATTAGAAGTATCCTCAAAAGATGGAATATAAACGGAAATTGGGACCGGAGAATCTGGACGAAAATTGCGAATCAGAGACTCAATTTTGTCCGCAGTACACTTATCACCAAGCTCCATAGCTTGCATCATCCGATTAAAAAGAAAAGAGCGCAAGGAGGGATCCATGAAAACTCACCAGAAAACCCTAGATTCGCAAAATGTGCAGAAAAGATCGGAGACACGGAGAAGCAAGAAGAGTTGAAATCCGGTGAACCGACCGACAATAAGAGGCACAGGAAAAGGACTGTAGTTAGCTCTCGAAAAAATAAAAAAGACAAAAGCAAGAGATCAAACTGTTCTTTTTTCTGCTCTGATGAAACACGATGAAGCAAGTAAAGAGAAAGAGGAGAAACGATCGGGCCTTAAAAAGAGGGAACTTCGAAATTCAAAAAAGGAGCAATCAAGTACAATGATATGTATTTAATGAGAATGACGGCCACTATTACCAAACCGCAACAGTCACCACCCAATAAGTGACATGTGGCATCTTGGGGATAACCAAGCCGTCAGAACGTCCCTTCACCTGTCAAACAAGTGGAAACGCCGGAAGTTATGTGGTTGAAATTGAAAGCGTGCACCGGAAGAATCAATTAATAAATACAGCGCGTGGTTAAAAGGAGTTATTGCAAAATGCGTTGAAATCTCATAAACGTAAATATAAATACTACTCGCAGAGGCAAACGAAGTGGGAAGGACAAGTCATTCGCCCAGCTCGAAGTATTTATGGGGGTATTGTTGTATGTATAAACTCGCCAAACTGACACGTCATCAAAGGAGCTAACAAAAGATTGCCACGTCATTCATTGACCGGGTCAAGGGAAGGAGTTTGACAAGTCAGGATGATAAAATAGCTTAGACCAGAAGGAAGTCGAAGGCATGGTCGCCAAAACCAAAAACCTACTCGCCGAATATAGAAGTGTGCTCGCCAGATACGCAGTACCCAGAAAATAAAGGTACTCGCTGGACCAGCACACTGGGCTCAAACCGACTCGGCAGAAACACAGAAGCAACAAGGAATCATAAAAAGGAAAGAAGACCCAATCCGCGATAGAAAAGGATCCTAGTACAAATCAACAAGGGGAAACCCTAAATAAACATGTATAAATAGAATCACCTATCCCACGAGAAAGGGGTTCAGAAATATATAGAGAGAAAATAGAGCAATTGTGAGAGATTGGAGTGTGTAACAAAGCAACGAAAACTTAGTATTATTCTTCTGCCCTCAGGGGCGCCGTGGTTTTTTTCCATTCAAGGGTTTTCCACGTAAAACTTGTCTTTTGCATGTGTTCTTAATTTTCTTGCTTTATATTAAATTGATTTAATTGTTGAGTGCGTGGCAATCCAAATTTCACCGTCAACAACAACTTATGTTGATTGACTTTTGTTTGATGACTAGATTTTAGGTTTCTATATCTAGTTAGGTCTCTATGAGTATTCATTTAGACACATTGATATCTAGGATTGATTTTATTGCCATCTTTTAATCTCTAGTTAAACATTTAGTGTAGCCTAATTTTATTGCCATCTTTTAATCTCTAGATAAGCATTTAGTGTAGCCTAGCATTATTTGCATTTTGGATATTGTCATATATTCACAAAGGTTATTGATCTCTTCATTGAGAATTAAGTCTTGTGTGACTAGGTTGCTTAGTGCACAAGCAATTGGACTAGGTTCACTTTTAAAGGCTTGCAGGTAGTAGTGGTGGGTTATAGGTCGAGAATGGTTGAGGTCAACCTAGGATGTAAACACCATTACAATTAGTGGATTCGAGGTTCGTGTGTGGTGCACGTAATAGCCCGCGGTTTTTCCCAGTTTGAGTTTCCATGTTAAAATCAAGTGTCATTTATAATTCCGCACTCATTACACTTGATTTATTATTTTGACTAGTTTGGGGTATTTTCGTAAAATTGACTAAATGTGAAAATTTGGTAATAAGGGTTCAAATCTATTTACCCCCCCTTTAGATTAGTATTAGAACATGCCTTAATTTGTTTCAATTGGTATCAGAGCGGGTTCCTAGATATACTTAGGTGATCCTAGCTCATTTTGGTGTGTTTTACATGTTGTATGTATTTGATTGATTTCATACATTTTGCATTCTTCTCATTTGCATTTATTTAACTCAAACACTATGAGTGAATTTGAGAGAGGAGAAATTGACTCTGATGAGGAGGTGACTCTCTTTATTGAGAGATTTAGGAGATTTGTGAAATCTCAAAAGAAGATGACCTCTAAGGTGAAAGAGGAGAAGAAGATGACCCCGTCAAAGAAGAAAGGGGAAGCTTTGATCGCTACTTGGAGAGATAGCGAAGTTGAAGTAGTTGAAGGATGTTCCACAAGCTCGGTTAAGTGTGAGAACAACTACTTCACATTTCTGGTTTCCTACCAAGAAGATTTCAAGATTGGAAACCGATATGGAGCATGCTTGAGAGAAGCAAGCCTTGAAGAAATGACTCTCACAAGCTCAAGTGAGAGATACTTCAATCATGGTAGTTCATGCTCCGAGAACTCTTGTGTTAATTTGGTGGACAACCAAGAGTTCATTGACTCCCTTTAAAAGTCTTTGAAGGAGAAAGAAAATGATATCCTTAAATTGGAAAAGGATAATCTTCAACTTCATGCCAAGATGACTCACTTGAATGATGAAGTGAGGTGTGTAAAAGAGATTGAAGGCAAGTTGAAGATGGAACTTGAAGAGGCAAGAACTTCCCTTGCTAAGATGACTTCGGGTTCGGAGGTGGATTACTCCTTGAAGGTAGGCATAGTTGATGTGTCTAAGTACAAGAAGGAGATTGAAGATTACCATCAAAGGTTAAAGGCAATAAAGGATGAACTTGCTTGCAAATAGAATTCCTTGAAGATGGTCAAGGAAAGAGAGACGAGGCACCTTCAAGATTTGAAGAAGGGTAAGATATTGCAACCTCAAGCTCAAGACAAGTGCAAAGCTTTACCTTATTGTCATCCTAGGAGGAAGATTGATCTTGGAAAATCATCTAAGAATGGCCAAGTGAAGATGTCAACAAAGGGCGGTGCTCAATCTCAACACCAAAGAGCTCCATGCCTAGGGGTGGCAATGGGGCGGGTCGAGGCCGCCCCAAACCTGTAACCCAGTTTTGAAAGGTTGCCCCAAACCCGACCCATGACCCGGCCGGGACAAAAACTTTTGCCCTAAACCCACCCCGATTGGGGCAGGGGTGCCCCAAACCCGCCCCGTTTGACCCGTTTCATCAAAAAAAAAAAAAAAATTGATAGCAAATTTAAATTTAACATAGCACAATAACTGAGTTTAACAAACACTAAATTCATAGGTAAAGTATAAAATACAAATCCCAAAATAACTTAAACAAAAATACAAAATACATACAACATTTTCGGTATCAATAAAATCCATTCAACATCTTCACTAAAATAGTTTAAACACAAAAATTCAATAACAAAATCCATCTAACATCTTCACCATCACTAAGAATTTTTTTCTTTCAATTTTTTTTTCAGCTAGGGTTTCTTCTCTTTTTCTTTTATATTTTAAATATATATATTTAAAAAATATATATATTCCGGGTCAAACGGGGCAAGTCAGGTCAAAACGAACCGCCCCATACCCGACCCGATAACCCGGTTAGGTCAAGAAATGTGCCCTAAACACACCCCGTTACCCTTTTAATAGCCCCAAAACCGTCCCAAACGGACCGGGGCCCCGCGGGTTTGGGGCGGGTCGAGGATTTTTGCTCCCCCTATCCATGCCCAAGCCTTCATCAATCATGGTCTAACCAACCAAGAAGGCATGACATGCTACCTCAACTAATGAGGCAACCCAATCCGGTTCAACAACAAAGAAGATGTGAACCAGATCAACACCAAATGAGCCATCAAATGCATGATGAGTCTCCAACGACTTCACGAGGACATGGTATGGATTCTCACTTTATACCAACTTGTCATTATTGTGGTGTAAATGGGCATATTAGGCCTAAGTGCTTTATGTACATTAAGCATTGTAGGATTGATAGCACGAGAGAGAGAGAGAAAGAGGCTAAGAAGAGCCCATTTGCATGTACCTAGGAAATTCTTAGTCATTAATCCTAGGATCTTTAATAACATACAAACTTTGACCACTAGGATTGAACATGTGTCACCTAAGTGGATAAGAAAAGATGAACCCGCTTAATATGAGACTAACAAGTCTCCCATAGGTTCAACTAGGCCCAATGGACTTGATTGGTCTATAGGACCTCATGCCCTTCATTGAAGAGGTATGGAATTTGACCCCATATGGGGAACTCAAGCAAAGAGAGCTCTTGCATACTTGTTGCATGTAAAAATTTAAAATTTTTTATGCTTCTTTATTAATTGCTTGAGTAGCTTGGTTGCACATATGCTTATATGTTTTTACTTCAATAAGTGTGAACCATGCTTGTATTGCAATCCATGTCATATTTATGTTCAAACATGCATTTTTGAACTAGGAGATATTTATAGGAATTACTTTTTGAATGACCTAAAATGATCTCCATGACACGATGATTGTTAAATGACATGCTTAAAAATTGAAAAGCATGAATTCAATTGACATGCTCAAATGAAAAAGCATGAATTGATGATTGCATATTCTTAAATGCAAAACAATGTGTGAAAAGCTTATAAGACTCAAATGAATAAATGATCTTATACCCGTTCAAAGGATTTTATAATCCAAACGTCTCCCTTTCTTTATTGGTTGAACATGGTTACTATCATACTGGTATCTTACCCGGAAAAATCAAATATGGTGCAAAGATGCTCATGCCGTGTTTCGCTTATAAAGTTGGATATAGTTGCTCAAAAATTGATTTCAATGAAATTTCTATATCCTTGCTTTAATTCATGACAAATGATGAAATTGGTTTGAATTCTTTAAGGAAACCTTTGTCATTTGCTTTGCCAAATACCATTGATTTTTGGACTTGAATGTAATATGTCTTGCATGCAAAACATTTCAATCACACATTTCCAATGAAATAAATCTCTTTGTTTCTCTCCAATTAATTGAGTTGCATAAAGTGCATTATATGATTATGCAAATAACTTGTATGCTACTATCTCTCTTTGCTACAAGTGACCCGGTTAGGGGATACTCCTTTGCCCATCTCATGACAAAAAGGGGGAGTAGTATGTGGTAAGGGAGAGTGCTAATTGAGAGTAGCTATTTCGCATTGAGGGAGTAGTATGTGGTAAGGAAGAGATTTATAGTGCACATACACACAACTCATGCATTTTAGTATTTGTGTTTATTTTGGTATGGTTGGTAAAATCTCATTGTATTTCAAAGAAATAAAATTTTGAGATTTTTTGTATTTTTACGAGTCCAACCGTGTGTAGATTTGTCCCTAGATGAGTTCCGAGCGATTCAGAGACTTATTTATGTGTTTCTGATGATTTCCGAGACATTTGGGACATTCCGTGTTTTTATCGGAAACCGGAATTCAATTCCAAGCTTAGAGTAGAAAGTTATGTAATTTTCCATATTTTTATTATGTGCATTAAATTACATGTGAGCTTGTTTGTGTGTGTTGACTTGTTGCATGAGTGAAATTGACATAATAAATAATTGGACCACTTGAAGCCCCCCACGTGAGCTCACCACACAAGATTCTCTCATTTTCTCTTTCACTCTTTCTCCTTCAAATACAGTGCGCTTTGTGTGTTAAAGAATATATATATATATATATATATACATATAATTTTTCTATTATCAATTCGAATTGACAAAAGATATATCAGTTCCTTGCATGTGAGCCATTGGATTTAAATACTTTGACTTGATTGCATGCATTTGTCAAAAAATCTTTTAAATCTAATGTGACACACATGTAAGGAACTGATATATTTTATATCAGTTCGAACTGATAATAGAAAGACTGTATATATATATATTAATATGTGTGCGTTTTGTTTGATAAAGTGTGTATACATATATATATGTGCAGTTTGTTTTGTTAATATATATATATATATATATATATATATATATATATATATAAAACGTGCAGCTTTGTTAAAACTTTAAAATACCTAGACATATATATATGACATCGTGACTCCTAGTGAAGATTGACATGTGAGGAGTTTGTCCAATCAGCTTTGGCCTGGATGAATTTACACAAGTGAAATATTTTTGGGCTTTGTATCTTTGAAGATATTCAAGACATATATCCTCGCCATATTCATGAGGATAGTCTTCTCGTATAAATTCGACAGGAAAATTGTATGGTACTATCACTATGAAGTGATAAGCTGGTAAATAGTTTGACAACCTGTAAGGCTAGTTGACAATCCATTTACATGGGACTGAATCAATGTCAAGACAAAAACCGTGCTTTCCTCCAAACATCCTGATTGATTGTTGAAGCTTTTCAGGAAGAAAGGAGATTTTTAAAATATTTGTTGCATGAATCCCGTCAATAATACCATAGCTAAATAGCTCTTCAATACTCACTTTATCAACAAAATCCGGGATTTCAAATTCTAATGGAAAAACGTTTAAATTTATTTGGGCTGAAACAAACTTAAATATAACTTTGTTATTAATCTTTTTCTCTTGTAGAAATGTAGTCATACCCTCAGGTAGTCATACACCGATGGCTAAAAACTTTTGGATTTTGAGAAAACGTTTTAAATTCATTAAATGTTTTAAGCCAATATTTTGTAGAAAATAACAAGTTTTCGTGTTATGTAGTTTATAGAGGAAGAAAAATTAGAATATATTCAACATGGCAAGAGACTGCTATGTATGTTGAAAATTTTCCAAATCCTAGTTTTAAAGGTTTTTACTCATTGGAAGAAGCCGATAGATCATTAAAAATGTTTTTACAAAACCAAGATGACTTTGAACCAATTTTAGAGTTTAATGGTATTATTTATGACCGTAACCAAGTGATTAGCTTATATATTCTCTTCTTCGTTTGACAGCAATCAAGAGCAAGAAAAATAAACTTTTGAGAGAGAAAAAGATTTTTAAGAGAGAGACTCCAAAGATCCCATCTTTACTCATCCAAACCCAAAACCTATCATCTTCATGCATCATTAAGCATTCTTAGGCATGGGTCTTCATCATTAAGTTGACATGGTAAGTTGAACAAAAACCCCATCTTTGTTATTTGTTCATACCTTCCAATATTGTGTTTTTATTGCATTTTTAGTTGATTAAATGCTAGGATTCTCTTTATTGCATATCTTTATGAGTTTCCTTGTATGATTGAGTTTGTATTGTGATATCTAGCATTTAGGACCATTTTGCCCTCTAGCTAAGTCTATATGCTTTGCATTTAGACATTGTTGATTAGGACTCATTTATTGCATTTCTTGATTACATTTATTGTCCTTGCCATGTTTGATGACAACTTATGTTGATTGGCTTTTGTTTGATGACTAGATTTTAGGTTTTCATATCTATATCTAGTTAGGTCTCTATGAGCATTCATTTAGACACATTGATATCTAAGATTGATTTTATTGCCATATTTTAATCTCTAGTTAAGCATTTAGTGTAGCCTAATTTTATTGCCATATTTTAATCTCTAGATAAGCATTTAGTGTAGCCTAGCATTATTTGCATTTTGGATATTGTCATATATTCACATAGGTTATTGATTTCTTCATTAAGAATTAAGTCTTGTGTGACTAGGTTGCTTAGTGCACAAGCAATTGGACTAGGTTCATTTTTAAAGGCTTGCGGGTAGTAGTGGTGGGTTATAGGTTGAGAATGGTTGAGGTCAACCTAGGATGTAAACACCATTACAATTAGTGAATTTGAGGTTCGTGTATGGCGCACATAACAGCCCGCGGTTTTTCCCAGTTTGGGTTTCCACGTAAAAATCAAGTGCCATTTATAATTTTGCACTCATTACACTTGATTTATTATTTTGATTAGTTTGGGGTATTTTCGTAAAATTGACTAAACGCGAAAATTTGGTAAAAAGGGTTAAAATCTATTCATCCCCCTTCTAGATTAATATTAGAACACGCCTTAATTTGTTTCAGGTTCATATCTTTTTACATAAGTTCTAAGTATTTGTTTCTTGATAATTAAATAATGCCAACTTTCTTGGTTTTCTTTGTTTCAATGGAGAGGATATTGTTGGAAAAAGTGACACGGAAGTACATGTCTAATATTTACCACATAACAAATAACATATATTAGCAGAAAAATAAGATGAGAAAATCCAATCTCACAATACAAGATTTACATAGAAAACCCAAAACATGGAAAAACCATGGCGCTAGGATGGCAGGAGAAAAAAAACACTATGTAGAAAATTGTTACAACTACATAATTCAAATATTCTTTCTCTAACCCCAAACCCCAATTACAACGGAGCTTTACCGAGACTAATCTCATAACCGAGCTTACATCCTAGCCGTCAACTCACAGCTCTCTCCAGGTCCCTCATGAGTGCACCCCCATATATTATATTGATCTCCTCCCGGGTCTCCCTCCCAGACATCCCTTGGGTCTCCCACCTCCGAACTTACCTTGGGGTCTCCCCCGGATCTCCTCGGGGTTTCACTCCTCGAATTCAACCACTCTCTGATGTTTCCAGGTGTCTCTCTGGTTTCTCTAAGTGTTATCAACCAAATAATAAGCATCTATATTTATATAGTCAATATTCTTGGTTTTTAAGGAATCATACTCCTATAAGTAGTTGGAAACCACCTAACAAGTCTTTCTTAAACAAGTAATCCTAAAACAAAATCTTCCCAAACAAGAAAATCAACTCCCACACGTTTTCCCCATGTATTCTAGGAGTTCCACACACCAAACTATGCCTAAAAAACCCTATCCATGCGTCCTCACACACCAAAATACTTCCGGTGCACAGCAACATGCGGGTTCTACATAGAAATCTTTCGGTGGGTCGGATTTCGTCATTGTTTTCTTCATTGGCTTTGTCTCAGACTCTTCTTCTTTCTAATGTTTCCAGGTGTCTCTCTAGTTTCTCTAAATGTTATCAACCAAAGAATAAGCCTCTATATTTATATGGTCAATATTCTTGGTCTTTAAGGAATCAGACTCCTATAAGTAGTTGGAAACCACCTAACAAGTCTTTCTTAAACCAGTGATCCTAAAACAAAATCTTCCCAAATAAGAAAATCAACTCCCACACGTTTTCCCATGTATTCCAGGAGTTCCACATGCCAAACTATGCCTAAAAAAACCCTATCCATGTGTCCTCATGCACCAAAATACTTCCGGTGCGCAGCAACATGCGGGTTCTATGTATAAATCTTTCGGTGGGTCGGATTTCATCATTGTTTTCTTCATTGGCTTCGTCTCAGACTCTTCTTTCTAATGCCATCTGAATCGCAATCATCTGAATTTGTTTAGATCACTTTCACATCAGTTGAATATGTTTGGTTCATATAGGAATACAAGCCAAATCCAAACAATTCTCCCCTTTGGCGAAAATTCCCAAAACTTTTGTCCATTCTCTGACAGCATACCATGACTCTCTACACCGAGAATCACCATGACTTTCTACACCAAGAATCACCATACCCCACCATAAATGTACAACCACTTAGGAATAATCCGTCCTAATATTTTTTCGGACATATGTCATAAAAATTATGTTGCAACTCCTCTTGTATATTTTAGGGAGTTCTTCAGCCATTGACATTATGTCCACCACACATCTTGCATCACCTTCTAACCAGTACTCATGTGCAAACCTGTGGACCTATTAGCATCAACATATCCTTTCCATAACAACTTTTACATGCCAAAATGATACACATGTCCTTGCATCACCCAATCAGGTGAAAGACATACTGCTAGCAACACTTGGTGCTCTTTGTCGCACCAATTCCACACCTCACTAGAGTCTATCAAGCTTCAGGAGTTCACTTGTCCCTCATCGCCTTGTGTAACCTATATTGGATTCATGACTTGTACTTGACACAAGCCAAATTTCCTTCTCTATCAAATTCTTTAACAGCGCCTCCAAGATGTATCTTTTTTGCTAAACCGATACCAGGCAACCATGAGATCAACATCCCAATCTACCAAGTCATTATACAATATCCCATACAGACTTAAAACCACCTTGGCCAACCTGGCTATGATACCGATTGTTGGGAAAAGTGACATGGAAGTGCATACCTAATACACACCACATAACAAATATCGTCTGCTGGTAGAAAAATAAGATAAGAGAATCCAATCACAATCATCAGAATTCGTTTAGACTACTTTCGCAACAGTTGAATACGTTTGGTTCACATGGGAATACAAGCTAAATCATAATAGATATAGCTAGTGGTGACTGTGGTTTTGGTTTGGTTATGTTCCGGTTTCAATTCCTGCTTCCGATCGGTTTGATTTTTTTTATTTAAAAAATTCAAATTTCAAGATCTGAATTTCAGCCTCTGGCCCTGGCCTTCTATAGACTGCTCTCTCTCTCTCTCTCTCTCTCTCTCTCTCTCTCTCTCTCTCTCTCTCTCTCTTTTTCTCTCTCTCTCTCTCTTAATCAATCAATCAAATCAAATCAAATCAAATCAAATTCAAAGAATCAATAAATCATCAAAAAAAAAAAAAAAAAAATCATCTTGCAAGTTGCAACTGCTTCTACTTCTACCTCATCTTCTTCAAAATCATTCAAAATCACCAGCTAGCGCTTCTACTTCTACCTCATCTTCTTCATCACCTTCTTCACTTTAGTCTTCACTCTCACTTTCTTAACCACCACTCTCAACCCCACATTCTCCTCCTTTTCCACTGATGTATAAAATCGTGTTATAAAAACCTAACTCGCAAGTGCACGAATCGTGAGATAAGTACAGCGATAAGTAGAGATCGTTCCCACGAGGAAAAAATGATTATTAACTAAAACTAATTCTAATTAAAGCTAAGCAATTAAAAGTAACCAAGTGATTTTGATATTGATTGATTGATTTAGAACCGAATTATCTAAGAAATCAGTTAACAAGAATGTGTGAATGTGATCAAGAGGTGAGAGGACTAGATCATCAATGCTCCCCAACTATGTTTACTCAATGCTTCGAATTGACTTTGATGAAAGATGTAACTCAAGTTAAGGATTCGTTCTTAAATTAGATATGATTGTTACCGTATGATCCTGGGATGAATCATGTGTTCTTAATTATAATTTACCCATAAATCAATGACGCAAACTACAACCGAGAACCCATTAAGCGCAAGAACTAATGAATCAAAACCTACTTGCATAAATCAATGCTAAGATCAGTTTTACCCATTCAATTGAATATTAATTAAGGTTACGTGTAAATCAACACTCCAAACTTAATTGTTTAATTATCAAAACCCTAAATTTATGTCAGCGTATGACCATGCATTAACACAAATAAAGAATTAAGACTTAGAATGAATTGAATGAATCAAAACTTGAATTAAGAAAATATAGTCAATTCTCACAAAGTATTCATAGAGGTTCATATTGACTCCCTAGTATGGAGTTAGTTACATATATTAGAAACAAAAAGACAAGAGTAAGAAAATATAAAACCCATTGAAAAGCTTCAACAAATTCTTCAAATCTTCGATGTTGGAATCTCCTTCGTCTTCGAATCTTCTATGCGTAAGATGAATGAAGGAACTATCTGATGGGATGTTGTGTGTTCCAAAAGGATGAGTCTTGTATCTGAAAGAGAGTGAGCAAATGCGAGAGAGCCCAAAAACCTATTAATCTTTCAATATATATAGGCTCTCAGATTCCAGATGTGAAAGACGCCTTATATGAGACGGAGAAGCCAAACCGCTGCCAAAGTCGCAGCGGTTTGGGCAGCGGTCTTGACGTAATAAGGACAACCGCTGCCGCATTGAGAGTGGTCCTGCAGCGGTCAAGGCAGTGAACACCACTGATGTTGGAATGCTGCTGACCCGCTGCCAATTAATTAGGAGCGGTTTTGACAACACTCTTTGGCCTTTTGCAAGAAAGTCCCTGGAATCTTCTGAAATAGCAATTTTTGCCTGATATTCTTCAAACTATTCAGTTGGATCCAAAATCCTGAAAATGCTCACACACACACATTAAATCCCCAAAAGACCCGAGAAACAAGCAATTGATTGGAGTAATGGGGATCAAAAACATATACAATAAATGACCGATCAAATACCCCCAAACCTATCTTTTGCTAGCCTTCGAGCAAAACTAAGAAAACAAAACCTAAAAACTAAACTAGAAAATATAAAACCTAACAAAGCCACTTTCGTAGGGAACACGATAGCATTGAGCGCATGCTACAAGCCTTTAAACCTCTAGGTGTCCTTAGTAGGAGGAGTTTTGTCTCCTGAGGGTTTACAGCTATGACACCCACAAACATATCCTGCGACAACCATTCATCCAAAATACAACAATATGTGCCCATGTTGAGACAATGCATGCATAAGCCAATAAGTAAAGACTAATATTAAGTCACAAGTCTGAAAACATTACTCAATTTGAATTGAAAAGCCCAAGCTCAAAACATTCTAGCTTCCAGGACACATCATCAAAAAGCCATAGATATAATTCGCCTCGACTCTAATTCTCACAAGATATCTCTCATTAATTCTCACAGAACCTAGGTAAAATCACTCATCAAGCATATGCGATTGGGAAGTTATGCACAAGAAATTCAAATTATTATCGCATATAGATATAACATTGAAGAAATGCTTGATTTGTATGCAAAAGATCTCATGAAACGAATCGAACATTATGAACAAGATAATCACACATCACAATTCTACTATCATAGCAAGGATAACCAGCAGATCAAGTAGACTTCATTCAGGTTGTAATGGGGCCATTGGGTGAGGGTTAAGAAAGAAGGGAAAATTGAAATTCAAAAACCTAGGATCATACCATGAGAGTCTTCTATTACCCTTTCGGCATTGCACAAGTCTTGTGGTCTCCTTTTCAAGTGGAATGTCACCACTTATTAATTAATTCCTCAGAATTTTCCTTTCTCCTTTTTTGCCATCTTTTTTGAATAGATTCAAACTTGTAGTCTTCATTTGACTTTATCGCACCCCTTTACATTCTATTCTCTGATTTTATCAACACATTTTTTTTTAATTGAATTAGAGATTACATCTATTGTATTACTTTCAGCTTCAGAACTTTTGGATTGAATGCAACTCTTTGTTTCCTTGATTTTAGCAGCAATTTATGCACACAGTCACGTGCAAAAATAGTACATCCTCTTCACCTTTCTCAAAGTATGATCCTAAGCTATAAAGTATGGCTAATCATTGGCTTATTTGGGTTGCAGTTAATGTGGTGAAAAAAAGAAAAAGGCTATCAGTGTTTGGCTTCAAACAGGGCTATGGAGCACACACATATAGGTAGAAAATATTTAAGGCCTTTTAAGTAGCTAAAGCACACATAGTCTATATCACTTCCATTGGTTCGACTTACTCAAGATCAAAATGCAACATGCGAAATCTTTTATGATGATCGTTCTATAATGCTCAATGTACAACCTATAGAGATCGAATCTAATGCTAAGAACCTACTGAGTGTTTAAAGAGTAGAAACAACATGACCCTCATAGTATGTCATTTATGTACGCTTTTTGGCTTAGTGAACTCACAAGGGTAGTCTCCACTATTAATCATGGCAATTCAACTCAGTATTCTATCCATTATCATATTAAGAGCATGTCATAAGTTTTGAAAAATGCAATGTATTACCCTAAATGGCAAGATGTTAGTGTAAACTCATTGATTAATGCACATCATCTCAAGGCACACACCGAAGTGTCTCGTCTCGAAAGCCGTAGGAACGACAAACTCTAAAAACAAAAACAAAAAAATTGACTCAAAAACAAAAACATACTATCACACCCCCAAACCTAAATCCAATATTGTCCTCAATGTTATGACATCAAAGCACACGACAAATAGGAAAATGCCAAGGTAGAGTAATAAAGACACAAAATAAAATAGTAGAAAGTTATCATAATAAACTGAATTCAAAGCAAATCTTGAATACCACAATTTTAAAAGAAAGGAAATAAAGAAAATAAAAGAAATAAACGAGAAAAGAAACATATCCTTCTGTAGACTCAGGTCCGTCTACAGTGCCTCTAGCAGTCATCATCTCTCTGCTGGCTCGGGCCAGGCGTAAATCTGTCATCTCCACCCTGTGGCCGTGCTGGCCGGACTGTGGCCTGATGGATCTCATCAATCGAAAGCTGCATGGTATCAAAGCAGGAGATCATCTCAGTCCTCAGGTCAGCTATCCCTGTATCTACATAACCCTTCATTGTGGATAGCATGTACTCTACCCACTCAAGTCTCTGCTGTGATGACAACCCAGCTCCTGAATCTCCATAAGTGTGTTGAGCTGGACCCTAAACCTGCTGCTCCAAAATTTGTTGGTCTGCATCATCCAATGGCTCATCCTCATCATTGGTCTCACCTGCCTGATGTCTCTTACGCGCGGGGAATTCACCAATAGTGGGTAGGCCATGAATGCTTGCCTGGGTGTTCCATGTGGCAAGCATCAGAGCCGGACCCTGGCGTCGTCATCCACCTCCAAACCTACCGCAGCACACATGGCTGTGATCAAGCAAGGAAAAATTATAGTAGAACCTGGCAGTCACCTACAACCTCAGATCTCTTTCTTAATGAAGCTCGCAATATCATAGTATCTCCCCGTCTTGATTGAATACAACACCTGAGATACTTCCTTGAAAATCTCCCCAGTATGACTCGACGACTTAAGAGAAGCTGAGATAAATAGGTTCCAAAAAGCCATGTCCAGATGCAAATCTCCCCTATTTAATTTCTGCCCATCCCATCCAGCTCCGCCCTCTCTACGAAGCGCACATCCTAACTCGTACCTGCCTGGGTATGCCGCCTCAACAGTCTCATGTGGTGGTAGGTCATAATATTCCCTAATCGTCTCCATAGAGATCACCACAGACACTCCTCTCACCATAACTACTCTATGTGAAGAGTATTGTGCGTCCACCATATTGGCATAGAACTCACGGGCTAAGTTAATGTTGGCATTACAAGGCTGACGCACATATCCGGCCCATCCTCTGGCCTCAACAGTAGCAGGTATAGATGTCTCTCCTAATTCTTCCACCGCTATCCCCCTTTCCAGAATGAAGTTCCGGGTCTTCTTCACCCTATCCTTGTACTCCGGATGACCTTTGAATTGATGTTCAACCGACCTCTTGTCTCGTCTTCTGTTGGGATCCGACGGAACATGACCTCCTTAGACTACCGTCCTCGCCATAGCTGGTTAAAAACAAGCAAACAAGCAAACAAGCAAGTTACAAACCCGAATGGGACAACGATTTCTAACAAAATTTCAGCAGCATGACGGCAATACAATTAATGAACCCTTGTGCCTACATTGCACATATTCCATCTCTTTACATTCAGCATAACACAACACAAACAGTTTATAGAATATCAATTATGTTACAATACCAAATATAACTTCTCATGTAATTGCTACACCATATTATTGACAATTAATAGCTCAAACGTACTTCCACCTATTGCCTACACCCTATGCAATCAACAAACAACACATGCAATGGCCGAAACTGCCCCAAACCCGAAATCGCCCCAAACCCGAAATCCCCAATTTTCGGTCTAATAAACCCTAACAACATCAAGTGAAGAGAAAATGGGAAAAAGGAATGGAAACACACAATTAATGGCAATATTCAACATAAAATCGAAATAGAATAAGATTGAAGTTCATACTTGGTGGTGGAATCGATCGAAACTAAAGAGAGAAGAAGAGGGAAGAAGAAAATTTTTGAAAGGGAGAAGAATGATAGTGACAAGCTCTCGCTGAAACTATTCTTTTTATAATTAGGGCATGACCGCTACCATTACCGCTGCCAAAGCCGCAGCAGTTTGGGCAGCGGTCCTCTCCTATTGGGCAGCCAACCATCAGATGTGAAACGCACCGTTTCACTTTGGTACCGTTGTGGCTTGCGCAGTGGTTGTGGCATCGCTCCCACATCGGTTTGCCCAGTAAATATCACTCTCAATTTATTCACAGCGGTATGAGGACAGTAGGTACCGCTACCATTACCGCTCCCTATTGCAACAGCGGTGTGGTAGCGGGTTGCCCAGTGAAATTCGCTGTCCAACCGCTCCTAATTAATTGGCAGCGGTACGGCAACGGATCTAGGATAGAAGACACTGCTTCCAATACTGCTTCTAATATGCTGCGAGCATGACAACGATTGGACCTGACTTTTTTTTTTAAAAATTTATTTATTTTAATAAAGACAACACCCCCAAACCTGTATTTTAAGCAAAGGGAACACTAATTTAAAACACGACAAAAACAAAGTGAAAGGAAAAAGAAAAAGAAAATACCTGGGTGGGTTGCCTCCCACCGAGCGCTTTATTTAACGTCTGGGCAAGACGCACAAGGGTCTTACGGCTCATGAAACATGGAAGACCCAATGAACACAGCCTCGGACACACTCAGGTAAGGCTTCAGCCTCTGACCATTAACTTTGAAAGTACCACTGTTTCGAAAATTCTAAAGCTCCACAGCTCCATGAGGAAAGACTTTAGTTACTCTAAACGGACCAGCCCACTTTGATTTCAGCTTTCCTGGAAACAACCTCAGACGCGATTGAAACAACAAAACTAGCATTCCTAGATGAAACTCTTTCGAAGGATTTTGTTGTCATGTAAGTTCTTCATTCTCTCTTTGTATATCTTCGCGTTCTCATATGCATTGTTTCGGAGCTCCTCAAGTTCACTCATTTGCAAGCTTCTTTTCTCCCCCGCCTTGTTTAAATTGAAATTCATTTTTTTCAGAGCCCAATAGGCGTTGTGCACCAACTCCACTGGTAGATGACACGCTTTGCCAAAGACTATCCTGTATGGGCTTATACCTATCGGGATTTTATAGGCAGTCCTATATGCCCACAAAGCATCATTCAGCTTGGTTGACCAATCCTTTTGATTTGGTTGCACGGTCTTTTCTAAGATCTGCTTAATCTGCCTGTTGCTTACTTCAACCTGCCCCGATATCTGCGGATGGTACGGGGTTGCCACTTTGTGTTTGACACTATACTTTTTCATTAACGAGGCAAATACCTTGTTACAAAAATGGCTTTCACCGTCACTTATGATTGCACGAGGTGTACCGAATCTGGTGAATATGTTCTCCTTGACAAACTTCACCACCATCTGACTATCATTTGTCTTGGTTGCGATTGCTTTGATCCATTTTGAGACATAATCCACAGCAACCAAGATGTACAGGAAACCATGTGAGGATAGGAAGGGTCCCATGAAATCTATTCCCCACACATCAAATATCTCCACTACCAATTGGCTTGAAAGAGGCATCTCATCTCTTTTGCCAATGTTCCCCGTTCTCTGGCATCTGTCACAAGAAATACAAAAGGTGTAAGCATTTTTAAATAAAGAGGTCTAGAAGAAACCTGATTGGAGAACTTTTAGAGCAATCTTCTTAGCATTAAAGTACCCTCCATAACTAAGGTTGTGGCAGAATTTCAGCATATCTTGCTGCTCTTCTTCAGGGACGGATCTTCGAATGATCTGATCAGCGCCAAATTTGAACAGGTATGGCTCGTCCCAAAAGTATTGCCTAGTGATGGAGATGAATCTTCTTTTTGGTTGTGAGTTCAGGTCAGCTGGTATGATGCCATTTGCGAGGGAATTCACGATGTCCACATACCAAGGATCATTGACTCCTACAGACATCAGCTGTTCATCTGGAAAGTTCTCATTGATTGGCACAAGTTTAGTGCTTTCCTCCACATTCTCATCCTCTACTAATCGAGAAAGGTGATCAACTACCACATTCTCGTTGCCCTTCTTATCCTTGATTTCCAAATCAAACTCTTGCAATAAAAGGATCCACTGGAGTAATCTCGGTTTCGCTTCCTTCTTTGTTAGTAAATATTTCAAAGTAGCATGATTAGAATAAACAATGACCTTAGATCCAATTAGATATTGACAAAATTTTTCCAAGGCACTAACAACAGTAAGCAATTCTTTTTCAGTAGTGGAGTAATTCAATTGTGCATCATTCAAAGTGCGGCTAGTGTAGTAAATAACATGTGGAACTTTATCTACTCGCTGTCCTAAAACAGCACCTACAGCATAGTCTGATGCATCACACATTAATTCAAATGGCATGGACCAATTAGGAGGCATAATAACAGGAGTATATGTCAATTTATCTTTCAGAGATTCAAAAGCATGCAAACATTCATCATTGAAAACAAATGTAGAATCCTTGGTCAAAAGGTTACATAGGGGGCGACTAATTTTTGAAAAATCTTTTATAAAATGCCTATAAAAACCTGCATGACCAAGAAAACTCCTCACACCCTTCATCGAAGTGGGAGGTGGAAGTTTAGCAATTACTTCAATTTTAGCTCTATCTACTTCTATGCCTTTATCAGATGTCACATGTCCTAGCACTATTCCAGATTTCACCATAAAGTGACTTTTCTCCTAACTAAGAGTTAAATTGGTCTCAGTGCATTTTTTCAAAACACTAGTTAAGTTATCAAGGCAGTGGTCAAAAGAATTACCAAAAACAAAAAAATCATCCATAAATACCTTAATATACTTCTTTAGCATGTTGGAAAAGATTGACATCATGCATCTTTGGAAGGTGGCAGGGGCGTTGCACAGCCCAAAAGGCATTCTCTTCGATAAGCAAAGGTCCCGAAGGGGCATGTGAACGTCGTCTTCTCTTGGTCCTTCGGAGATGTGGCAATTTGATTGTATCCTGAAAATCCATCCAAGAAGCAATAATAAGCATGTCCCGCCAAACGCTCGAGCATCTGATCAATGAACGGCAAAGGAAAGTGATCCTTTTTATTTGCCGTGTTGAGCTTGCGGTAATCTATGCACACTCTCCATTCCGTTGTCTTCCTTGTAGGAATCAACTCATTGTTCTCATTAGCTACCACCATTATCCCAGACTTCTTTGGCATAACATGGACCGGACTCACCCATTTACTGTCAGATATAGGGTATATGATACCCACCTTAAGTAGCTTTAGCCTCTTCCTTCACGACCTGTTTCAAGTTCGGGTTAAGTCTTTATTGAGCCTCTCTAGACGACTTCATACCTTCTTCTAAAAGAATGTGATGCATGCAGATGGGTGGGCTTATTCCCTTAATGTCCACTATGGTCCATCCAATGGCGGCCTTATGTTCTTGTAGCACTTTCAACAGTCTCTCTTCTTTTTCCGACTCTAAGTCAGAGGCTATAATCACATGGAGAGCATCATTCGCCCCTAAAAAGGCATATTTGAGGTTAGATGGAAGTTGTTTGAGTTCTAATACAGGGGGAGAACTCATAGATGAGATTAACGACTTATTGATCTCATCTTCTATTTCAGCACTTACTTCCTCAATGTCAGATTCTTCTTCTGAAACTTCACCCTGTTGAGTTTCTTCATCATCTTCTAGTGCATCACAAATCCAATCTAGTAGTTCTTCAGATATGTCTTCGGTCAACTCATCTTGTACTGCCGAATTCACAACTTCAATTGAACTACACTCAACTGAGTAACAATCATCTGCTGCTTTAGGGAACTTAAGAGACTCAAAGACTTTAAACTCTACCATTTCATCTAACACAGTCATCGTTAGCTTTGCATTCTGGACATCTATAAAAGTCTATGCGGTTGCCATAAAAGGTCTTCCCAAAGAATAGGTTTGCAGTTCCTATCCTTAGCTCCTTCATCCATGTCTAGGACAACAAAATCAGCAGGAATGATGAGATTATCTACCTACACTAACACATCTTCAACATAACCCCTAGGGTATCTAATAGAACCATTAGCCAACACAAGTGACATAGTTGTCTTCTTCAGGTCATTCAATCCCAGTTGCTCATAGATATAGAAAGGCGTTAAATTAATACTGACTCCTAATTCTAACATGGCTCTCTCCAAAGTCGTACCTCTTATAGTGATGTTGATGCAAAAACTACCTGGATCTTGTAATTTTGGTGGCAACGACTTTTAAAGGACTGCATTGGCACTTCCGGTCATGAATTCTTGATGATTCTCCACAAATCTTGTTTTGTAGGTATGAAGGCTCTTGAAAAACTTTGCATATGCTGGCATCTTCTGAATCATCTCTAGCAAGGGCAAGTTGACATTGACTTTCGAAAGAATGTCATACATGTCTTTGTATGATTTCTCTAACTTGCTCTTTTGCAACCTCCCTGGGAATGGAGTTGGAGGTATGGATTGGCTGATTTGTGTAGGAGTGGTGAAACTTTGGATTTTTCCACCACTATCTCTTCCTTCTGGGGTATGTTGTTATCTTTTAAAGGACCTGAAACAATAGCATATTTATCAGAAAGTTCAACAGGTCTATTATCAGTTAGAACCTTACCATTTTGAAGGACTGTCATAGCCTTTGCTTGCTCAGTGAAACTTGAAAATTTTCCCTGTTCCATCTTTTGTTGAGCCTCAACTAATTGCCCAACTTGAGTTTCTGTCTTCTTCAATGAGGCATGAATATTCTGAAACTGTACCTCATTACGTTGGTTCATTTGTTGCATTTGTTGCGTTTGTTGCTGAATTTGTTGCTGCATTTGTTGGAGCATATCTTCTATAGATGGCTTCTTGGGTTGGGATTCAGAGTTTTATTAGGCATCGGTGTTAAATTGCCTTTGATTGCTATTGTTGTTGTTGGCCTATTAGTTCCCAGTGGCTTGATTATTGTTTCCCTATTGGTTTCCTAAACTCTGATTGTTGTTGGACCACAAAAAATTTGGGTGGTTCCTCCAACTTGGATTGTAAGTGTTGGAATATGGATCATTCTGTTGTCTAGAATTAAAGTTGTTCATGGCTTGAACCTCTTCTTCTTCTTCTCTAGGTCCAGGACCTCCTAGTTGATGTTCTCCCATAAATACTTTTTGTTGCCAGCTCTTCATTTGTCCCTTATCAGTAGTAAGAGTATCCATCTTCTTTATTATTTCTGCCATCTGAATAGAGGTTTCTGTGTTGGCATCTACTGTATAAATTCCCCTCTTCCTCCTGGAATTTTTATGACGAGAGTTCTGTGACAGCTTTTCAAAGATAGAGTATACCTCCTCAGGTTGCTTGTCATACATGGATCCTCCACAAGCATTGTTCACCAAAAGACCTGATACTTCAGTCAGACCATCATAAAACCATTGACATAGCTAATTAGTAAGAAATCCGTGCTGAGGATAATTTCTAGTATATTTCTTGAAACGCTCCCATGCCTCATAAAAAGTCTCATTGTCTTATTGATAGAAACTTGAAATTTTGGCTCGAATCTCACTAGTTTTCTGAGGTGCATAATACTGGTCAGTGAGTTTTTCCCTTACTTCATCCTGTGTCCTTGAAGATGCTGGAGGCAATGTCAACAACCATGTTTTCGCCTCATCTTTTAATGCATGTGGGATACATCTCATGCGCAGCTGGTCTTCTGTAATCCTATGATTAGGTAAGGACTGTATTGCTACATAGAACTCTCTAAAGAACAAAAGCACATCTTCATCTGGTAGACCTCGGAACACAGGCAGCTGGTTGTAATGGCTACTTCTTAGTTCATAATTCCTTGCTGCAGGTTCTAGCACAATGCACAAGGGATGGTTGCTCACAACCGGCCTGTTGTAGTCCTTCACAGTTCTGATGGGCTCTGGTTCTGGCTCATAAACCGGATTTGGAACAAGGTTGGGTATGGGATTAGGCTGCTGGTTGAGCCTTTCTTGGTTCTGACGTTCCTCGTCTTCCATTGTTCGATTTCTGATGCGATTAATGTTATCGTTCAAAGGTAACAATTCTCCCTGCTGAGATCTTCTACCTTGCATCTACTGTTAGCACCTGAAATAAGAAAAGATAGCACACAAGTGAACCGCGAAAAGAAAGAAAGAAAGAAAGGAAGAAAAAGAAAAATCTAAAAAGCTAAAAATTAATGACTCGACTACCTAAACTTAAGTAAACCTATTAACTTAAACTAAAACTAGAAATAACCAATAAATTAACTTGTTCCCCGACAGCGGCGCCAAAAACTTGATGTATAAAATCGTGTTATAAAAACCTAACTCGCAAGTGCACGAATCGTGAGATAAATACAGCGACAAGTAGGGATCGTTCCCACGAGGAAAAAATGATTTATTGACTAAAACTAATTCTAATTAAAGCTAAGCAATTAAAAGTAACCAAGTGATTTTGAGATTGATTGATTGATTTAGAACCGAATTATCTAAGAAAGCAGTTAACAAGAATGTGTGAATGTGATCAAGAGGTGAAAGGACTAGGTCATCAATGCTCTCCAACTATGTTTACTCAATGCTTCAAATTGACTTTGATAAAAGATGTAACTCAAGTTAAGGATTCATTCTTAAATTAAATATGATTGTTACCGTATGATCCTAGGATGAATCAAGTGTTCTTAATTATAATTTACCCATAAATCAATGGTGCAAACTACAACCGAGAACCCATTAAGCGCAAGAACTAATAAACCAAAACCTACTTGCATAAATCAATGCTAAGATTAGTTTTACCCATTCAATTGAATATTAATTAAGGTTACGTGTAAATCAACACTCCAAACTTAATTGTTTGATTATCAAAACCCTAAATTTATGTCAGCGTATGACCCTGCATTAACACAAATAAAGAATTAAGACTTAGAATGAATTGAATGAATCAAAACTTGAATTAAGAAAATATAGTCAATTCTCACAAAGAGTATTCATAGAGGTTCACATTGACTCCTTAGTATGGAGTTAGTTACACATATTAGAAACAAAAAGACAAGAGTAAGAAAATATAAAACCCATTGAAAAGCTTTAACAAATTCTTCAAATCTTTGATGTTGGAATCTCATTCGTCTTCGAATCTTCTATGCGTAAGATGAACGAGGGAACTATATGATGGGATGTTGTGTGTTCTAAAAGGATGAGTCTTGTATCTGAAAGAGAGCGAGCGAATGCGAGAGAGCCTAAAAACCTATTAATCTTTCAATATATATAGGCTCTTAGATTCTAGACGTGAAAGACGCCTTATATGAGATGGAGAAGCCAAACCGCTGCCATTACCGCAGCCAAAGCTGCAGCGGTTTGGGCAGCGGTCTTGACGTAATACGGACAACCGCTGCCGCATTGAGAGCGGTCCTGCAGCGGTCAAGGCAGCGAACACCACTGATGTTGGAACGCTACTGACCCACTGCCAATTAATTAGGAGCGGTTTTGACAACACTCTTTGGCCTTTTGCAAGAAAGTCCCTGGAATCTTCTGAAATATCAATTTTTGCCTGTGTAAGGTTTATGATTTGTATTGGCTTGATTCCATTGCAAAACACTCTATGTTTGTTTTAGTTGTTGCTTAGGACATTATTTGAAGAAAGGAAGCTTAAAAAGTGAAGAGCAACGTCTAGTGCAAAAGTCATCTTCAAGAGGTGCAAAGCGTCAAAGGTATATCTTGACTTCCATCCTCTTGCAAGGCGTTAGCGCACACACACACAATTCATACATGTGTGTCCCTGCATCGTGGTTCAAATATTTGGTATAACACATTCACACACTTCATAGCATGCTCATGCATTGATCTTGTATTGACAAACATTGTGAAATTGCATGCTTTGTGACTATCTCTTTGATATGGCATGCTTGTGTGAATATGTGTTTATTTGTTTGTGTATTTTGTGTTTAGGACTTGAACATGTTCTTATTTAATGCCTTATTGAGTTTCGGTTGTTTCGGTTACTCATTCATAAGGTTTCGAGTCCAAACATGTTGACTATGCTACTTTTCGTTCTCATTTGTTGTGTTGACTTCATCATCAGATTCTGAGATGATTTCTCAACTATTTTTCAAAGTTGTATAGTCATAGTCGTGCGTGAGGGAGTCACGGTTCGTAATCCGAAAACGGATTCGAAATCGGAGTTCAGATGCCCAAGATATGGGCTGAAGAACGGAAGGAGCACGCGAGAGAAGTCGGGAGCACGTGTGGCCACAAGGCCTGCCCGTGTGGGAGGCCGTGGGCCCCACGGCCAGGGGAGCCCTCTGCTCCCGTGTGGCCCACGCACCCCCCACGGGGAGGTGACATGGCACGCTTCGATTCGCTCAAAAAATCTCTCTCTCTCTTCCTTTTAAACTCCTCTCCTTCCCTCCACACATGTTGAAGAACTTGAAGTGATTTTCACGAAATTCTGCACATTTTCTTCAAATTTTCATTTTCTTATTTTGATCATAACTTTCTCATACGAACTCGAAATCAATCGATTCAAAAACCAAAATTGTTGGTCTTGAAGAGAGCTACAAACCCCAAGCATTTTCAGAGGCATTTGACTTCGACATGTTTCCCAGCAGTCTCATTTTCAGTACGTGGTCAGGTTGTTTGTTTCAACTTCTTCTTTTTCAATTTCATCTTTGATCTTCTTTTGATTCTTACTTTTTGATTGATGAAATTTGTTGAGAAGCATGTTAGATCATATGCTAGGGGTGTTTGATCATTAGGTAATTGAGATTTAGCTTTGTGATTTGTTTTGAACATATATGTGCTAAACTTGATTTATCATGAAATTGATTCTAGAAAATGTATGTGTGATGTGCTTCATGTTATTTTCTATATTTAATTTCATGATCTAAGAACTAGGTTTTTAGTGTGATATATTGAATATTCATACCTTGTTCTTATTGATTTACATGTCTTGATTTCTAGATAATCTTTGTGATTGTGTGTTGGAAGTATATTCTAGATTGTCATTGATCATGTACATTTTGCTTGATTGATCATCTAGCTTAATTTGTTTGTGTTTGCATCACTTGCATCACTTTAGATCATAGCCTTGCATTAGGTTGAAGTCTCTAGCAAAGTGAGTGAAGCTTTGTGGATAGAGTAAGGAAGTCTTGATTAGAGTCGGGAGGACTCGGATAATCAAGCAAGGAAGTCTTGTCTAGGGTCGGGAGGATCCGGATAGGCAAGCAAGAAATCTTCCTAGAGACGTGAGCGTCTTGGATAGGAAGTTGCTTTCTAGAGGTGTAGGATACATCTCGGATAGGAAGTAGGCTTGGTGATTCACTAGCCCGAGGGTAGATTAGGAGTTGATAGCTTGAGCAGATATCATGAGTGATAGCTTGAGTGTGTAAGTCCTTTTTCACATAGTGGATTGTTTTGCCGGTGGTTGTGGTATCAACCCGTGGATGTTTCCTCTTTGAGGTTTTACCACGTAAAAAACACTTGTGTTCATTTTTTTGTTTTTACTTTTCTTTATCTTCCATATCTTACATTGATTGCATATCTTGTAAATTGATTATCTCTTGTATTAGTGAAATCAATTCATTTGCTAAATCTAATCAAGTGTGCATTTTCTTTGTTATGTTCCGCATCATTTTTAAGATTGGAAGAATTTGAGTAAATACCTATTCACCCCCCCCCCCCCCCCCCCCCCCCCCCCCTCTCTAGGTATATTTTACACTATATTGTTTAAGGGAATTTCAGCCTGATATTCTTCAAACTATTCAGCTGAATCCAAAATCCTGAAAATGCTCTGAAAATACTTACAAGGTTATACTAAACAACCTAGGGGGGGGGGGGGGGGGGTGAATAGGTTGACGCACTAGTTTTAAAAAACTCTTTCGTGACTTATGTCAAAACCTTGGTGAGCATACAAATTAACCTTAAACATGATTGTTATGAGAAAAACAATTAACACATGTATGCTCAATTCACCACCCTTAGTCTACAAAACATATACCAACAAACAATGTATCTCATATACAAGATATTCAATTAAGATCAAATTCCACAAGTTGTACTTTGAATATTAAAATGTAAGTACACTAAGTAAAACTACTACAACTTGCTAATGAAGGAAATATATTAAAACCAAAACAAAGGATACATGTATTAATATTACTGTTTAGTGTATATACAAAAATCAATCTAAATACATCTATACAAAAGAATCAAAGAATAAGAGAATTATATTTACACAAATGAATTGTATATACAAAAATTGATCAAAATGAATATTGATTACAAATCACACTTTACACAATCTTGCTTCCAAATATATCACAAGTGAATATTGTACCACAAGATTAAAACATACACATAAACATATACAAAAAGAGAGATAGAAAGAATTGACACATGAGATTTTTTAACGTGGTAAAACCTCCAAGGAGGAAACATTCACGGGTTGAAATACAACCATTAGGGTACTATATATATTGGATGGTAAATATAGAGAATCCACAAAGTGACCAATCTTTAGCTCACCCAACTTAGTGGAGTCTAAGTCTACCCAACCCTATTGGAAAGTATGAAATCCCTCAATGATACGAAACCATCATATATTGGACAACACACAAAACCAACATCGATGGAAGATTAGAAATTTCTCAAGAGTGCATACACCTCCCGTGTACCCCGCTCTTTTGGAGTCTATGTCTAACCATACGCCTAGGCCTACCAATATAATAGCCAACTCCCTATCCAAGGCACTCATGCCTCTAGGGAGCCTCCCATGCATGACTATCCGGACCTTCCTAATTCTAGCCATGACTTCTTGCTTGGTTATCCGGACCTCATGTCCTAACCAAGACTTCCTTGCTTGACTATCCGGACACCTTGTCCTAGTCAAGACTTCATGCCTTTTACAAGAACTTCCTAGTGTGATCATGTGAATGAAAATGATGCAAACAATCAATACAACATAAAACATGTGATCAATACATTCCATGGAACAACTAGACCTAAACATGTGAGAACACAAGTAAAGTAGTCTAGATGCCAAAACATGAATTAAACCTAGAGCATGTGAAAAACACCTAACACAAAAGTTCCTAGTTTCATTCATACACATAACACTTGAATAAATCATATACATGAAGCACATATTCAAGATGTCATAAACATACACAAAAATGCTATAATCACAAAATATATTCAATGAATATTCTAGCCAAAGATTTAGAGCAAGGATATAATGAATAGTCAATTAAATCCTATTAGTCTCTAAATACACAAACACAAGTGCTAATCCTAGATTTGTTCAATAAGAGAATCTAAGCACATGTGAGGATTATTAATCGTAAAATACATCAATCAATCCACAAATATTCCTAGATATCAATCTAATCACAATACAACTCTCAAGCATGTGAAAAACCTAGAATCTAAGAAACTAGTTCACATATGTCTCTAATTAGACTTTTGATTAAGATTGATTATGAAGCTATCTTTCTCTATAGCATTCATAATACATACACATACATATAGAAGAAGAAACCCCAAGGTAATTAAAGGTTATAAAAGAAGAAATCTCAAAGATATGAACACTACCTTGGATTCTCGGCTGGTTCGGTTTTCTGTGTGCAACCATCAGAAAAGTTGATCAAACAGCTGCCAAATCACTTGGAAAAGGTAAAGGACTCGATTACGAACAATCTCCAACTTGAATCACTCAATTTCGAGTTCGTATGAGAAAGTTATGATGATTTGAAGATGAGAAAAATTAGAGAGAAAATCTGACGGGATTTCAATTTTTTCTTCTTAGAAATAAAATGAAGGGAATGGAGGGAATTTAAAAGGAGGAGAGAGAGAGATTTTCCGGGCCAATCAGAGGTGGCCACATCACCCACCCCATGGGGGGCATGTGGGCCACACAGGACCAGAGGGGTCCTCCGGCCGTGGGTCCCACGACTCCCACACGGCTTGGGCCACGTGGCCTCTTGGCCATGCTCTCCTCTCGCACGCTCCCTCACGTTCTTCAGCCGTATCTTGGGCATCCGAACTTCGATTTCAAATCTGTTTTTGGATTACAAACCGTGACTCCCTCACACACTACGAAGACTACACAAATTTGAAAAATGGTTGAGAAATCATCTCGGAAAACGACGATGAAGTCAACTTAACGAATGAGAACGAAAAATAGCGTAGCTACATCGTATGGACTCAAAATTAAATGAATGAGTAACCGAAACGACCAAAACTCAATAAGGAATCATAATAGAGTATATTCAAGTCCAAATACAAAAATACGAAAATATACAAACACAAAGACATAGTCCTAGAACATGCAATAAACAAAGTTTGTCAAGATAGTATAAATGCATGAGCATATATTATCAAGTGTGTGAAAGTGATATATAAATAATGTTTAACCATGAAGGAACACACAAGGATGCCATGTGTGTGTGTGTGCCTAGCCTTGTAAGAGATATGAGGTCTTATATTACTTTTGATGATCAATGAAGCACATATCTCTTTGAAGCCAGCATTTTGCATGAATTGTGGCCAAGACTTTCTTCGTCTTCTTAAATCTTCAACATATGGACCACTAAACATTACAAAAGAAACATGTTTTGATATGGAATACATGCCAACACAAACTATAAACCTAACAATCTCCCCCTTTGGCAAATTCCATGTCAAAACCCTTAAACATATACTAAAACAATTACAAAGAAAATTTGGTCACAATGAGTAGAATGAGTTACACATATAGACACAAATTAAAACAACAAGTATCGAACTTCATCTTGGTCTTCTCTTGATATCACCTAAAATAAACTTGAAAAATTAGAATCAAAACCGAAACTCTCGGTTCTGATCCGATCCGATCCGGTCTGGTCCGGTTCGGTTCGGTTCGGTCCGATTCGCACAGTGGCTATTTTAGTTCAAACCAAACCGCGGTCACCTCTAGATTTAATTGCAAATCCTAACATTAAGACAATATAACAAGGATTTCTTTTAGCAAAACCATGTGAAATAGCATAGAAAGCATTTACAGAATATATGTTCAGATTGTTTAAAGAATTAAAGGATTGTTATCTTATGGACTTAGAATTTTGAAGTTTAGATCTGAGATCCATTTAGTGATAATTACTTGTCAACTGATAGACTTTTGATCCTTTATTTATGCTGCAGGATCATTCTTCAACAAGAGGTGGAAGATCTCCATAGGTAATATGTTCATCATGTAACTTGTTTATCAACAATTTCTTTACAATTGTTCATTTTTGTTTTATCACATTAGCTCACCCCTCTATTTAAATTCATGCATTATAGTTGCAGTGGTGGGGATAATAATAATCCTCATGACCGTTCTTCTCATAAATGCCTATGCAAGAAACTATTCATTAGATAAGGTTGCGGTTTTCCTGAGAAAGAAAACAGAGAATGACCGAAACATGGAGGCCTTTGTTAGAAACTTTGGATCTCTTGCACCTAAAAAATATAATTATTCTGACATTAAGAGGATGATGATCGAACCAAAATTGGTATGATTTTGGCTCTCATTTCCTTCTCTTTTCGCTTAATTCTTGGGCAATATCCCGTGATTTAATTGTATAAATCAAGTGTTTTCAGGTATTCATGAAGTTCAGGGGCATTGGAGTAATATTGTTGAATTATGGGCGAAACTGTAATTATTGAAGGAAGAATTGAAGTTATCGTGAATTTAGAAGAAGACAGGGGTTGAATTGCAATTCACTAGAAGCGCTTGCCACCTCATTTATTGAAACGGTGCGTTTTTGAGGTGGGTTTGGGCCTCTAAGTGAACCCCAACCCACTTCTAAGCACACCCCAACAAAGATACAAGAACAGGCCATGTTCAACCCAACCCAAACTCGAGTGCAACCCGGCCCAACACCAACTTCATCTTCTTCCTTAAGCTTTGCAAACAGCCATGGTAGCCAAACCTTAGATCCTTTATAGACATCAGACAGCATCATTCCCGTCCCCGTTTCTGGCCGATTTCTGGTCCAAGAGAACGGTGGAGCTAATGCAAGTCTAGTCGGCACCTTTTTGGCTCACCCAAATGCCATGATCTCCAACCACGATCCTCACTAAACTCGCTAGCATTGCCTTCATTGTCGCCAATTCTAGCCGCGACAACACCGCGAAAATGTCCTATAATTGTCGCGGTTAAACTCTTCTCCATCGCCACCGCGACTCCACAAGTGACAGAGAGCCAATATTTTAGATCTGATCGTGTCACCTGAAATGTTGCCGTGTATCTCCACCGCGAACCTCAGCTGCGTCAAATTTTGATTGATAAATTACGGACAGTACCCCTTTGAGGGACTAAATGGTAATTTGCCATGCCAGAAGGGTGTTTTGGCAATTTACCATCCATGACCTAAATTGAATACACTATCAATTCATCCTTGTTTTCCATTTGAAATCATCCTATCCTTTCTTCAACTTAGTATCACCATAATTCCCCTATCAACTTCCTCCATTTCTAATCTTGAACTACCTTTTCCACCCAAAAACTCAACATTAAATCTTGATTACTTCACCCAACCATTCCTCTTTTCCCATTCTCTACATCCCAATACCTTTGTCACTCACCATTAGACACCCACCTATCTAGATACATCTTCTTCTACCACTCTTTGCACTAGGTGCATCTAAGGAAATGAAGGAGCAAGCATTAAAGAAGGAGGCTGAAATTTCCCTCAATGTAGTAGTGAAATATACCTAGAGGGGGGGGTGAATAGGTATAGGCTCCAAATTCTTCCAATTAAAAATAATGCGGAAAATTACAAGGCAAAATGCACACTTGATAAGATTTAGCAAATGAATTGATTTCACTAAGACAAGAGTTAATCAATTTACAAGATGTGCAAACAATGTAATATATGGAAGATAAAAGAAAGTAAAGCAAAATTGAACACAATGATTTTAACGTGGTAAAACCTCAATGAGGAAACATCCACGGGTTGATACCACAACCACCGGCGAAGCAATCCACTATGTGAAAAAGGACTTACACACTCAAGCTATCACTCATGATATCCACTCAAGCTATCAACTCCTAATCTACCCTCGGGCTAGTGAATCACCAAGCCTACTTCCTATCCGAGATGTGTCCTACACCTCTAGAAAGAAACTTCCTATCCAAGACGCTCACGTCTCTAGGAAGATTTCTTACTTGCCTATCCGGATCCTCCCGACCTTAGACAAGACTTCCTTGCTTGATTATCCGAGTCCTCCCGACTCTAATCAAGGCTCCCTTGCTCTATCCATAAAGCTTCACTCACTTTGCTAGAGACTTCAACCTAATGCAAGGCTATGATCTAAAGTGATGCAAGTGATGCAAGCACAAACAAATTAAGCTAGATGATCAATCAAGCAAAATGTACATGTTCAAAGATAGTCTAGAATATGATTTCAACACACAATCACAAAATTATCTAGAAATCAAGACATGCAAATCAATAAGAACAAAGGTATGAATATTCAATTTATCACACTAAAAACCTAGTTCTTAGATCATGAAATAAAACATAGAAAATAACATGAAGCACATCACACATATATTTTCTAGAATCAATTTCATGATAAATCAAGTTTAGCACATATATGTTCAAAATAAATCACAAAGCTAAAACTTAATTAACAAATGATCAAACAACCCTAGCAAGTGATCTAACATACTTCTCAATAAATTTCATCAATCAAATAGTAAGAATCAAAAGAAGATCAAAGATGAAATTGAAAAAGAAAAAGTTGTATCACACATACTGACCACGGACTGGAAAACGCTCAACTGAGAACAATGGTGAAGTCAGCTACCTCTGGAAATTCTTAGGGTTTGTAGCTCTCTTCGAGACCAACAATTTTGGTTTTTGAATTGATTGATTTCGAGTTCGTATGAGAGAGATATGATCAAAACAAGTAAACACAAAAATGTAGAATTCTGATGCGAGAAAATGCTCAAGTGTTCTTCAAAATTCATCAAGTGTGGAGGGAAGGAGGTTGACTTAAAAGGAGGGAAAGGAGAGATTTTATGAGCGAATCACGAGCTGCCATGTCACCACCCCGTGGGGGGCGCATGGGGCCCACGGGAGCAGAGGGCTCCCTTGCCCGTGGGGCCCACGGCCTCCCACACGGGCTGGCCAAGTGGCCACACGTGATTCCAACTCCTCTCGCGCGCTCCCTTGGTTCGTCGGCCCATATCTTGAGCATTCGACCTCCGATTTTGAATCCGTTTTCGGATTACGAGCCGTGACTCCCTCACGCACAACTACGACTACTCAACTTTGAAAAATGGCTGAGAAATCATCTCAGAATCCGACGATGAAGTCAACACAACAAATGAGAACGAAAAGTATCATAGTCAACTTGTTTGGACTCGAAACCTTATGAATGAGTAACCGAAACGACCGGAACTCAATAAGGCATTAAATAAGAACATGTTCAAGTCCTAAACACAAAATATGGAAACAAATAAACACATATTCACACAAGCATGCCATATCAAAGAGATAGTCACAAAGCATGCAATTTCACAATGTTTGTCAATACACGATCAATGCATGAGCATGCTATGAAGTGTGTGAATGTGTTATACCAAATGTTTGAACCACGATGCAGGGACACACATGTATGAATTGTGTGTGTGTGCGCTAACGCCTTGCAAGAGAATGGAAGTCAAGATTTACCTTTGACGTTTTTCACCTCTTGAAGACGACTTTTGCACTAGACGTCGCTCTTCACTCTTTAAGCTTCCTTTCTTCAAATAATGTCCTAAGCAACAACTAATACAATCATAGAGTATTTTGCAATGGAATTGAGCCAATACAAATCATAAACCTTACAGAGGCCTAATGGTGATTTCCTTATCTATTACTTTCTTTTTATTTGATTGTAACTATGTGTAACTAAACCCCTATTCTAGGTGATAGATGTGAGGAACATTTGGTTGTGGGTATTTGCTTAAGCTTTTGTATTGAATCTCTATTTGTGTTCTATTCACTTTATATCTAGGTCCTGTTCATTATATGATTTGCATTGTATATCACTAGTAGATCATACTTTTGTGTGGGATAAATTGTTATGAAATCAATCTTGGATTGACACCCTTGATTGGTTAAGGAACATAGTGAATAGGATAGATTAGTGGAGGGTATATCAACCACACTGATCTAAACCTTGATTTGTAACCAACCAATCCCACCTTGACCCCTTTTCCTTAATCGGTTAGGCATTTTGGTGGGAAGATGTTTAGGGTTCATAGTGATGACCTAAACACACCCTAGAAAACAAATGGTTAACATATAGAGATTGGTCCATTAAAGTGGCTTAAAAAGCATTGCCCATACACACTTGCTAATCCATCAATTCCCTAGCATCTATCTTAATTGTTTACATCCGTTACTTTTATCAAGATTGTTGAGTATTCTATTTTTCCTATCACCCCCTTTTTAGTTACACTTACTTTTTATGCACGTTTGGTGGTTTCTCAAACCACACACTATCCACCTACTATGATTTGCTTAATTTCATTTAGGACTAGTTAATTTATTCAAATAATTACTCTAATTCCCTATGGAACGAATCCTTACTTACTGTTTTACTAATCTTTACATCCTAAAAGGATTTTCTAGTGGTAAAAATTGGTTTTCTAAACGAACACATAAAAACATTATTTAGTTGTGCACAAAAGGCCATATCAGATGACAAAATCATTTAGCAATAAACTCAGTCAAGGAGGTTATGGTAATGTATATAGAGGGAAGCTAGCCAACGGTCGTCTTGTGGCAGTGAAGTTCTTGAAGAAATCAAAGGGAAATGGAGAAGAGTTTATAAATGAGGTAGCTGGCATTAGTAGAACATCCCATGTTAATATAGTCACTCCTCTTGGCTTTTGTTGTGAAAGGAAAAATAGAGCTCTAATATATAAGTTCATGCCTAATGGATCTCTAGATAAGTTTATATATGATCAAGAACCTTCAAGTACAAATCGCAATTTGGAATGGAAGACAATGTATCAAATTGTAGTCGGAATTACTAAAGGACTAGAGTATTTGCATTGGGGTTGTAATACAAGGATTGTGCATTTTGATATTAAACCTCACAACATTCTTTTAGATGAAGATTTTATCCCAAAGATAGCTGATTTTGGGCTTGCGAAACTATGCAAAAAGAAAGAGAGTATTATATAAATGTTGGGTGCAAGAGGAAATATAGAGTATATTGCGCCAAAAATATTTTGTAGAAACTTTAGAGAAGTCTCTTGAAACAAATACTCGGTGTGTATAAAACTATCTAGAGAGGGGGGGGGGGGGGGGGGGTGTTGAATAGATTTTAACTAATTTTACCCAATTTTCGTGTATAGTCAAGATTACGAAAATACCCATAATAGTCAATATAATATAGCAAGTGACAAGAATATGGTACGGAAACTAAATAACACTTGATATATACGTGGAAACTCAACCACTAGGAAAAACCACGGGCTGTTTAGTGCGTCACACTCGAACCTCGAAATCCACTAATTGAAATGGAGTTTACAACCTATGTAGATCTCGTCTAACACTCCGATCAATAACCCACCACTTCTACCACGCGGGCCTTTAAAAATGGCTCTAGTCCAATTGCTTGAGGCCTAACCAATCTCAGCCCCAAGTCTTAATTCTCAATGAAGAGATAATGCAACCTATGCTAATATGTAAAATACTCAAAATGCACAAAGAGCTAGGTAAACCCTATATGCTTATCTAGGATTATTGTAAGATCCTAGATCTTTATTGGCTTGATTCCATTGCAAAACGCTCTTTATTTGTAATGATTAGTTGCTTAGGTTGTTCTTGGTGAAAAGAAGCTTCAAAGAAGAAAAGCAATGTCTCATGCAAATATCGTCTTCAAGAGGAAATGCGCTTACTTGGATGCTAAGGCATCAAGATACTTCTTCCTCTTGCAAGGCGTAAGAGCACACACACACACAATTCATACACGTGTGTCCCTGCATCATATTTCAAACATTTGGTATAACACATTCACACACTTCTTAGTATGCACATGCATTGGTCTCTTATAGACAAACATTATAGAAATGCATGTTTTGTGACTATCTCTTTGATATGGCATGCTTGTGTGAATTTGTGTTTGTTTGTTTGTGTGTTTTTTATTTTAGACTTGAATATGTTCTTATTTGATTCCTTATTGAGTCTTGGTCATTTCGGTTACTCATTCATAAGGTTTCGAGTCCAAACGATGTAGCTATGCTACTTTACGTTCTCATTCGTTGAGATGTCTTCATCATCATTTTTCGAGATGAATTCTCAACCTTTTTGCAAAGTTTTGTAGTCTTTGTTGTGCATGAGGGAGTCATAGTTCGTAATTTAAAAACGGATTCGAAATCGGAGTTCGAATGCCCGAATACAGTTGAAAAACGTGAGAGGAGCGCGTGAGAGGCAAGCATGGCCAAAGGCCATGCATTGGCAACCACATGTGGAGGCCGTGGGACCCACGGCCAGAGCACCCCTCTGGTCCCGTGTGGCCCACACGCCCCACACGGGAGGTGTGACGTGTCCCCTTTTGATTGGCCACCAAATCCTCTCTCTTCTCCATCTCTTTTCCCTCCATTTATATTCGAAATCCCATGCAAAATTCTTTACAACTTTTGATTTCTTATTTTGATTATATCTCTCTCATTTCAACTCCGAATTGAGTGATTAAAAAGCCAAAATTGTTGGTCTTGAAGAGAGCTACAAACCTCAAGCATTTTCAGAGTCATTTGAGTTCATGATTTTTTACAATGAGTTGATTTTAGTTCGTGACTCAACTTTTGTATGTGAAACTTCTTCTTCTCACTTCATCTTTTGATCATCTCTTTTAATATTCCTAATTGATAGATGATATGTGTTTAAAATGTTGTTAAATCATATTCTAGGGGTGGTTGATCTATTGATTGTTGATTTTTAGTCTTGTGATCTCAATTGAACATATTTAGATAAACTTGACTAATCTTGAAATTGATTCTAGAAATGTTGTATATGATATGCATAATGTTATTTTCTAGGTTTAATTTCATCATCTAAGAACTAAGATTTTTGTGTGATATATTGAATATTCATATCTTGTTCTTATTGATTCACATGCTTTGATTTCTAGATACATTTGTGATTGTTTGTTGAAAACATATTCTAGATTATCACTAAGCATGTTCATAGAGCTTGATTGATCATCTTGCTTTATTTGATTGTGTTTGAATCATTTGCATCACCTAGATCATTTCCTTGTGAAAGGTTGAAGTCTCTTGCAAAGTGAGTGAAGCTTTGTCTTGAGCAAGAAGTCTTGGCTAGGAAAGTGTTCCGGATAGCCAAGCAAGAAGTCTTGATTAGAGTCGGGAGGACTCGGATAGTCAAGTAAGAAATCTTCCTAGAGATGTGAGCGTCTTGGATAGGAAGTTGCTTCCTAGAGGTGTAGGACACATCTTGGATAGGAAGTAGGCTTGGTAGTTCACTAGGCCCGAGGGTAGATTAGGAGGTGATAGCTTGAGCAGATATCATGTGTTGATAGCTTGAGTGTGTAAGTCCTTTTCATATAGTGGATTGCTTTGCCGGTGGTTGTGGTATCAACCCGTGGATGTTTCCTCTTTGAGATTTTACCACGTAAAAATACTTGTGTCAAGTTTCGTTTTTTATGTTTCTTTATCTTCCATATGTTTGTATTGATTGCATTACTTGTATATTGATTTTCACATGTGTTGGTTAAATCAATTCAATTGTTAAGATTCATCAAGTGTGCTTTTAATTGTTGTATTCCGCATATTTTTTGTATATTGGAAGAATTTGAGCCTATACCTATTCAACCCCCCCCCCCCCCCCCCCCCCCCCCCATCCTAGGTATATATTACACTATATTGCTTAAGGGAATTTCATCTTCCCTTTTGACTCACTATATATTGCACATGTACACTTGCACAGAAGGACACAACTTTCTACCTCTTTATATGCCACCAACCTATGTATACAAATACTAGTTCCTTTTGTATAAACTGCTTGAGTAGTTTTATAACAAATATCTGTACATGCTTGGGCTTGGTATATGGATTTGGGTTTAGCCTTACGTGAGTGTACAAATGGATCTCCAACCCAAAACCCAAATATGCCAACAGAGAACATGCCCCAATTATGCCATTCAAACCAGGCTCAGTACCACAACTTCGCTAAAGCTTGGTGCAAATAGGGATAGAAATTTGATGCCCGAACCCAACCCGTTGCCATCCCTAGGTGCAATCCACACATGGTACGCCTCTAAACTTCCATTTCTACACAAACCCTTCTTTTAGTAATTTTTCCATTTGGACGGATTATCCATGGTTGTCCAATTTAATTTCCTAGGGAAAGGAATGACGACACTAACATTATATGCTCCATGACCATTAGCTCCCGCTAGTATGGACCAATCCATATATTTGACATTGTTACTACTAGGGCAATTGAAGTGTACAACAAGACCTGGAGTTGTTTTTATGTTTCTTTATCTTCCATGTGTTTGTATTGATTGCATTACTTGTATATTGATTTTCACATGTGTTGGTTAAATCAATTCAATTGTTAAGATTCATCAAGTGTGCTTTTAATTGTTGTATTCCGCATATTTTTTGTATATTGGAAGAATTTGGGCCTATACCAATTCACCCCTCCTCTAGGTATATATTACACTATATTGCTTAAGGGAATTTCAATTATGATATATCAATAAAAGCAATCCTAGATATCAATAACTAGATGATATGTCAAATAGCTTAGCTAATCAAGATTAAGCAAAACCTAGATAGCTATCACAATACAACACTCAATCAATTAAATCACAAATAATCTCTAACTTGTATTTAGCATATAATCTAAAAACATACAAGTAATCAAAGAGATGTCTTAATATGAAAATCACTTAAAATAGATGAAATTAGTGAAGAACATACCAAGTAAGTTGTGATGATCCAAAACCATGCATGGATGCATTATATATAGACATAGAATATGCAATATGAAATTTGATGCACAAAGGATTTGATTTGAATGGTTAAAGGTGAGTTCTTTGAGAATTTTTCACTTGAAAAATATTCTAAGAAAAATATATGATATTTTGAACTCAGCCAACTGACCTAAAGGCATAGAGGCATATATATATGGTGTCAAAACCAAAGTGGTGCGTTTTGATAAGTGACAAAAATTGCCTTGGGCGTTGTACGTAGAGCGCTTTTGTACAGCGCCTGTACAGCGCCCCAACACTGGTCTCTCGGGTCTGAGATAGGCACTGTACGTACAGCGCTCGTACAGCGCCTTCCAAAATTGCATCAGACCTGATGCATTAAAAATACATTTTTCAACTAGGTCAAGATGGGCGCTGTTCGAATAGTGCTTTGTAGAGCGCTTTGAACAACGCCCTTTGCAACAATGAAATCCTAAGCCTATGCATGACATGGCATTTGGACATACAAAATGCAATCATATAAAGGATGCAAGAAGAGATGTTAATGAACATTAATGCACATAAATAAGACACACACCATACATGAATTAAACACTATGCATGAGTTGTGAGTGTGTGCAACTATCTTTTCAAAGCAATTAAGCACATAGAAATTACCTTCGGTGCTTATCAAGATGAGGTCTTCAAAGGTCATTGAACATGAACACCAATACCTAAGTTGAACCCCAACATGTGGTTTGTCCACGAAATAAGTCAATCAATGAATGGGAATCCTTACATCTCTCACAAATCCGATGTCTATAGTTACAGAATGATGATTCTTGAAATGGTCAGTGGAAGAAAAAACATTGATGTAAGAGTGTCTCATACGAGCAAAATATATTTTCCAAGTTGGATTTATAAGCAGCTTGAACCAGTCAAGGATTTTGAATTTCATGGTGTTGTCACTGAAAAGGAAAAGGAGCTTGCCAAGAAGATGGTGTTAGTGAGCATGTGGTGTATTCAAACCATTCCGTTCGATAGGCCATCTATGACTAGAGTTGTAGAGATGTTGGAAGGTGGATTGGAGTACTTGCAAGTTCCCCCAAAACCTTCTTTGGCTTCACAAACAAGATCACCGCAACACATTTCCCTAATCACATCATCATCATCAACAACTTAACTTGCATTACATGTAGAACTATAATTGTTGAAGTCATTAAGTGATAGGTCATGAAATGTATTTAAATAAAGTATAACAATATGTCTGAACAACTGTGAGCATATAAAATTCGGATTATGTATTATTGATTGAAATAGATTGATAGAGTAGTTTATATTTCAAATATAAAAGCATTAAAATAACGTACTCTTTGATGATTCTTTCTTCACATCAAGCAAGCTCTAAAATAATATGGTAACACTTGACCATATCTTTTTGAAGATATACATATATTAGCTTCAAACCGTTGCATCTCTGTCATGATTAATTATATATAAAAGAAATTGAATCATATTATTTATTTATTTTCAATCACTGTAAAGTCATGTTAATATGGAATGTGTGTTTCTGAATTTCCCCATTTTCTTCTTCTGACAACCAATCTTACTTTGTTCACTTCTTTGGTATTTCAATATGGCCTCCTCTCCTCTCTCCTTTTCTTTGTTATTAGCAACTGGCCGGAGCCGGACGTATTTAGTACGTACTACTTGACCACAACTAATTTTGCTCTTTGTATATCTCTTCCTGAGAAACATCTTCCTTGTTATTTTCTATATCATTGATCAATACATGTGTAAAAAAAATAGAAGGTCAATAAGGCCAAGTCTCTTTTATATTTTCGTAATATAGATATACTCAGTTTACTCATAATTATTTCCCCTGTGAACGCTAATTTCACATAAAATTAATTCCCAAATCTTATTTTCCTCACCTTTTCTTTTTTTTATATGTTTCATATTGTTAATTCTTGTCAAGATTCAATCATCTTTAAGTGATGATGATCTTGTCATGTCCCAATCTTATGATGTTATGTTCCGTTGTGGGAACATCACATGTAGCTGGTTATCTCTTTTGGGGAGAACCGCGACCACAACATTATGCTGCTCATCAAGAGTTAAAGCTCCATTGCAATGATGTTGATGGTCATTTGCCTTCCATAGAGATCAATGGTGTATATTACTAAGTTTTAGATACCAACCCAATAGCTCGAACTATCAGAATTGCACAAAAGGACTACCATAATGGAATCTTCTCTCATGAATTTCCTAAGACTACCATCAACTCTAAGATATTCGATTATTCTGATAGGCATGAGAATATGACATTCCTATATGATTGTCCAAAACCAACTCCAGGTCTTGTTGTACACTTCAATTGCCCTAGTAGTAACAATGTCAAATATATGTATTGGTCCATACTAGCGGGAGCTAATGGTCATGGAGCATATAATGTTAGTGTCGTCATTCCTTTCCCTAGGAAATTAAATTGGACAACCATGGATAATCTGTCCGAATGGAAAAATTACTAAAAGAAGGGTTTGTGTAGAAATGGAAGTTTAGAGGCGTACCATGTGTGGATTGCACCTAGGGATGGCAACGGGTTGGGTTCGGGCATCAAATTTCTATCCCTATTTGCACCAAGCTTGAGCGAAGTTGTGGTACTGAGCCTGGTTTGAATGGCATAATTGGGGCATGTTCTTTGTTGGCATATTTGGGTTTTGGTTTGGAGACCCATTTGTACACTCAAGTAAGGCTAAACCCAAATCCATATACCAAGCCCAAGCATGTACAGATGTTTGTTATAAAACTACTCAAGTAGTTTATACAAAAGGAACTAGTATTTGTATACATAGGTTGGTGGCATATAAAGAGGCAGAAAGTTGTGTCCTTCTGTGCAAGTGTACGTGTGCAATATATAGTGAGTCAAAAGGGAAGATGAAATTCCCTTAAGCAATATAGTGTAATATATACCTAGAGGGGGGGGGGGGGGGGGGGGGGGGGGTGAATAGGTATCGGCCCAAATTCTTCCAATATACAAAAAATATACGGAATACAACAATTAAAAGCACACTTGATGAATCTTAACAATTGAATTGATTTAACCAACACATGTGAAAATCAATATACAAGTAATGCAATCAATACAAATATATGGAAGATAAAGAAACATAAAAAACGAAACTTGACACAAGTATTTTTACGTGGTAAAACCTCAAAGAGGAAACATCCACGGGTTGATACCACAACCACCGGCAAAGCAATCCACTATATGAAAAGGACTTACACACTCAAGCTATCAACACATGATATCCGCTCAAGCTATCACCTTCTAATCTACCCTCGGGCCTAGTGAACTACCAAGCCTACTTCCTATCCAAGATGTGTCCTACACCTCTAGGAAGCAACTTCCTATCCAAGACGCTCACGTCTCTAGGAAGATTTCTTGCTTGACTATTCGAGTCCTCCCGACTCTAATCAAGACTTCTTGCTTGGCTATCCGGAACACTTTCCTAGCCAAGACTTCTTGCTCAAGACAAAGCTTCACTCACTTTGCAAGAGACTTCAACCGTTCACAAGGTAATGATCTAAGTGATGCAAATGATGCAAACACAAGCAAATAGAGCAAGTAGATCAAACACACTCTATGAAGAATTAGATTTGCACAAATCAAGCTCATAAGCAAATGTAGCTAATTCTTATGAACATGTGATTAGAGATCTAGATTAGACATTCAAAATCATTCACAAAAATATCTAGAAACCTAAACATGTCAATCAAAGCTAGAGTAACAAGTTTTCAATAGAAATCACAAAACTAGCTTTGAAATCAAGTGAACAAGTTAACACTTGAAATCCACAACATATTCAATCCAAACAAGAACTAGATTTAAATGGTAGATAGCACAATCAAAAATCCTAGTTCATGAACATGTGACAAAAACCTAGAAATCAACAATCAAGCTCAAGAACAAAAAGTATTTCTAGAATCAATGTAAAGATAGGTCAAGTTTAGCAATATATGTTCAATTGAAATCAGATGGCTAAAACTCAACAATCAATAGATCAACCACCCCTAGAATATGATCTAACAATATTCTAAACACATATCATCTATCAATTAGGAAGATTAAAAGAGATGATCAAAAGATGAAGTGAGAAGAAGAAGTTTCACATACAAAAGTTGAATCTCGTACTGAAATCAGATCACTGGGAAAAATTACGAACTCAACTAGCTCTGAAAATGCTTGGGTTTTGTAGCTCTCTTCAAGACCAACAATTTTGGTTTTTGAATCACTCAATTCGGAGTTGAAATGAGAGAGATATGATCAAAATAAGAAATCAAAAGTTGTGAAGAATTCTGTACGGGATTTCGAATATAAATGGAGGGAAAAGAGATGGAGAAGAGAGAGGAAGACGTGAGCCAATCAGAGGCTGCCATGTCAGCACCCCATGTGGGGCGCGTGGGCCACACGGGACCAGAGGGGTGCTCTGGCCGTGGGCCCCATGGCCTCCACACATGGTGGCCATGCTTGCCTCTCGCACGCTCCCTCACGTTCTTCAGCCGTATCTTGGGCATCTGAACTCTGATTTTAAATCCGTTTTCAGATTACGAACTGTGACTTCCTAACACATGAATATGACTGTAAAAATTAAAAAAATGGTTGAGAAATCATCTAGGAAAATGATGATGAAGTCAACTCAACAAATGAGAACGCAAAGTAGCATAGCTACATCGTTTGGACTCGAAACCTTATGAATGAGTAACCGAAACGATCAGGACTCAATAAGGAATCAAATAAGAACATGTTAAAGTCCAAAATACAAGAAACACAAACAAATAAATACAAAGTCACACAAGTATGCCATATCAAAGAGATAGTCATAAAACATGCAATTCTACAATGTTTGTCTATATGAGACCAATGCATGTGCATACTTAAATGTGTGTGAATGTGTTATACCAAATGTTTGCACTACGATGCAGGGACACACATGTATGAATTGTGTGTCTGTGCGCTAACGCCTTGCAAGAGGAAGAAGTATCTTGATACCTTAACATCCAAGTAAACGCATTTCCTCTTGAAGACGATATTTGCAAGAGACGTTGCTTTTCTTCTTTGAAGCTTCTTTTCACCAAGAACAACCTAAGCAACTAATCATTACAAATAAAGAGAGTTTTGCAATGGAATCAAGTCAACAAAATGTAGGATCTTACAGAAGAAGATGTGGAGAAAACTAATGTATGAATTTTCTCTCATCTAATCAGTATGTGGGTATTTGCATTATGATTAGAGGGAAATTTTGGATTTTGACCTGTGATCGTTCCCCGACCTCTGGTGATACAATCCAGTGTTCGATATGCTTCCGCTATGATTTGGATTCCGATGGCGAACGGTAATCCAAATTTACTATGAATTTATCTATTATTTATTTATCGTAATTTATCTTCATTAGTATCAAAGCATGTTTGGGACTGTATTCTGGTAGAAGAATGCCATGCTAGGATGTTTGTTTTTTTATTTGTTTGTAGAACAATAAATGAACACGAATGGCATCACACACATGCAAGTGTTATAATTCATTTTTCTGGGATGTATGTATGCATATATATATATATATATATATGTGTGTGTGTGTGTGTGTGTGTTATTATATGTTCTGCAAATGCATGCCAATAATTGACTTCAAGATTAAGAGAATTTTAAAGAATTAAAATTTAGAACCCAAAACTTTACAGAGTAAAAACAACTCATTGCCATTTTTTTTATTCTCTGCGAGAATGGTACCATTAGATAGAGCCTTCCAAGAGCTTTCCAACGATTGGTCATTTGCATATTTTGGTTAAGTATAGTGGGAGAAAAATGACTTTGAAGTTTTCAATCGAAGATTAAAATCTGGAAACATTTTTGGAGAATTTAGGTGAAGAATATGAAGAACAAGTGCCATGTGCCTATGGGCGGCGAGTGCAATTTACCTCTAACCCAAACTTCGTAACTGTTGGCACCATTAGATTCACCATGATGATATGAGTCAAATGATGGTGGTCTCGTAATCGGGAAACGTTGGTAAGGTGGTGAGTGTGTCACAACTCACACGCACCTCCTGTGAGAGTGGGGATGACATAACAGTTGTACATGTGACAATACAATAGACATGTGGTCCACTAAGAAAGTGACACGTGTAGCTTTTCATGTGGCACTGATTCGGCCATGTGTTCCACTATGAACATGACACATGTTGATGAGTATTCATGTGGCAGTTATTTAGACACATAGCTCACTTAAAATGTGACACATGTATCACCTATGAATAACACATGGCTCACTAAGAGGGTTAAATGTGTCATACAAGTCGGTCATTAGACCCACTAATGTTATCTAGAGATGGTTTCAAGCGTGGTTTTCTGTGATGGTTTCCAGTGCAATTTTCGGTGACAGTTTTTGGCACGTTTTCTAGTGACGGTTTTTGAAGTGGATTTTCGAAGATGGATTTAGGCGTGGTATGGTGTTCAATTTCTAGTGTGGTTTTCAATGATGGTTACTGACACGGTTTCCGATGATGGTTTCTAGCATAGTTTCTAGCACAGATTTAGGTGTGGTTTCCAGTGACGATTACCGACACGATTTCTGATGATAGTTTTCAGCATAGTTTCCGGTTACAATTTTCAGTGTAGATTTCTAAAGGTGGATTTAGGTGTAGTTTCCAGTGACAATTACCAACACGGTTATTGATGATGGTTTTCAGTATAGTTTTCGGTTACAATTTTTGATGTGGATTTGTAAAGACGGATTTAGGCATTGTTTCCGGTGATGATTTTCGAAGTGGTTTCAAGTACGATTTTCAATGATGGTTTTCGGCGTAATTCCAGTGGTATTTTCTGCCACGGTTTCTAGTGTTGTTTTTGGTGATGATTTTAGCCACAATTTTCGATAACAGTTTCCGATGCGACTTCCAATAAGGTTTTTGGCACGGTTTTTGATGATAGTTTCTAGTGTGGATTCCAATGATAGTTTTCGACGGTATTTTTGGCCGTCGTGGAATTTTCCAACAGAAATTCTGGTGCTAATTTTGACGGCTGTGGAATTTTTTAGCGTCATTTTCGATGGCATTTTAAGCCATTTTGGAGAAGATTTAATGAATCTTATTAATGACATATATCCATGGTCAATTTGGACTCTTGCTTTTATGTTGAGAGATGCAGTTGATAGTCTTTTACTGAAATTTCTCGAAGAGTTACTAGATCTATAAGGTTGGAAAAGCTAGAGTAGGGTATGACAATGTATTTTGGTCAGATAGCGTGTGAACTAGAAATCGTAAAGGAACACTGATCGGGCTATTTTATACTTATTTGAGGTCCCCCATTTCCTGTTGTTTGTTCTCATTTTTTAGCGTATTTTTGTATATAATGTTTTGTTTAAGCCTTGTGTAGGTACATATTCCCTACATCAGGTATTTGAGCGTAAATATTAGATTGGGAGGCAAGATGAGCCAAAAACGGAATAAAATGGAAATTATGCAAAGTGTCGCACCTCACCATTGACACAGACCGTGACGTGATTTAGACCCAGCTGTGGCCAAGCGAATCCATATGTTTCCACTCTTGGTCTGTTGTCGAGCCAAAACGCTACACTGAGACCGCGGTAATAGCCTCCTCTATTTTCCAGCAGCTCACGGATGAAGTGCAGAAATTCAAGCAATCAATAGTTGCATTTGGTGGCCTAACCGTTGATTTGCAAACTGCCGTTCAACAGTGAAGTTCAAGAAGCATTTGGCGGGCATGATCGATGGCTATAATTCAACCGTTGATTGAAGGTAGAGAGCACCAGTTCAATTCGGAAATTTGGAATGGCGAGCCCCACCACCAAATCCAACTACCGATCACCACCTGTCAGCCTGATTTTGGGTAAAACTTAGGGGCAGTATCGTCCTTTCACCCCTATTTCAGCCCTAATCTTCCCTTCACTATAAATACCCTCTATGGATCCATGAAGGTTTTTCTTCTATGGATCCTCACCACGTCCACCTTCTACACATCATCCACCACTTTTAGGAGTAGATTGCATGGAGGTATGAGTGGGCTTTGGCCAATTTTGAGCTAGCAAAGGAATGAGATCTTAAAGGTGGTTTTCTTCAAGGGTTGTATCTATTTTTCACTCTCTATGTATTTTTTGTTTTCTTGAATGTGTAATCCCTACTTGGGAATATTTGTAAACCTATTTTGTGCTCAATATATGTGATGAATTTTTTTATATCTAGTTTGTGTTTTGATTCATTCTTGCTTTTATTGAATATATCTCTTATCTTGAAATGCTTGTGTATGGAGATTAAAAATTGATATGTGTTCATGGATGGAATTAGGAGTAGATTAACTTAATTGTAGGAGTAGTTGTAATCAAATTTCCCATTTGTGTGTGTGTGTATGTCTTTGGAAGGTCGAAATTAACTTGTTTGGATGGGTTTGAGTGAATTAGAGTTAGAATTGTGCCTTTTGGAGGGTCTTCTGGGCATAGTCTTAGCTAATTAGCTAGAAGAGTGGATGAACCTTTAAATTGCCATATTAGAAGGGTTTTGTTCATTGTTCTTGTTAACAATTGGACTTTAGCTGTTTCTCACTCTATGGGCTCTAGGTGAGCCATGGTTAGACATATAATCATTGGTATTGGGCTATTTCTCATTTTAGGGGCTCTAAGTGAGTTATGGCGGAGATTCAATCACTTTTTCCACATTCATTAGACTTTTACGTTGCCATTTTACATTACGAAGCTATTATTTGGGCTCAATGTAGTTTTGTTTGTAGAATCAGTTCACATATGTTGGTTGCGGTTTCGTGTTTGAGGGGCCCTCAACCCACTCTTCAACCGTTAACTCTATGAATGGGTATACATCGGATCGAGGCAAGAACAAACCCTTAACTTTAATTGGATGTGCTTAATGTCTAAAAACCACTATTGTGCACTTAAGTATGGTGAACTTGTTGACTTTTGTGTTACCATTATCCTACATCTCTCCTATCCATCATTTTATTTATCACTTTAAAAACCATTCTCACCCTTCCATATTCTCTTTGTTTTTATTTATTTTCATTCTTTTCATTTTCTATTTCCACATTCTATTTATATTACTTTCAATAAACACTAAAACTTGAAACGATTAATGAAAAACACCTCTATGCGGAAAGATACCCTCGCTTGCCGCTTTACTAGTCTTTTGCTAGTTTAGAGCACATTGCGTAGGAACTTTTAACATAAATAATCTTTTGATAATCGCAATTTGGTAACGACACAAAAAGCAAGTATCAAGTGCCACATTCTTTGGAATGTGAGGCAATCTACTATATATCCGCAATGAATATTCATAGTGCTAGGCAGATGAGTTATTGCACACGCGAAAAAGAAACAAGATTCGAGAAAATGACAATTAGATGAGTTATGAAGACTTAGATAGTCTTTCTCAGTGGTAATCGATATGAATTTGAGACATAAGAATGAATAGCATGCAAAATCCCGTATTTTAGAAAGTATTATTATTTTATAAACTTTTCTATAATAAATATTTTGGTTTATTTACTTTGTAGTAAAAATTGATTTGACCCATAAAATGTTTCTAGGGACTTGTGCATCATATTCATTTGCTATTTATATGATCAATTGGTTTGGGAATTCTAAATTGTTGAGTACAATCTTAGAATTAGAAATTTATGCAAAGTACTAAATTTATGATGATTAAATTTTTGGAAACGGATGGCGATTAGGCGCTTCAATGACCTTTTTCGATTCTGTACCTTAAAATATTTCATCATATTTTCAATTTGTGTTTGCAGCAAAATTAAATGTGTGTATTTTTGGACGTTAATATGCTTGCATATTAGATTGTATGTCTCTACATAGATTAAGATAAGATATAGCTTTTATATCTATAATATTGTGGCAAATTTGAAAATGATAAGCTAAATTCAGTAATCAGTGTGATTTAACACTAGAAAATTCAGTATATTTTTAAAGAGCAAGAGGCTCTTGAGACTATAATGTGAATCATGATTGAACCTCGTCATAGTACTTATTTGCTCGACATACAAGATGTGAAGGCTTATCAAGCTAGAAGTTAAATTACTTGCATTATGTTGCGAAGTAGCATAAATAGTAGCCTCACATGTGTGTTTGATAAGTTCAATGGGATTTAAGTGAAGTGGCTTACCTTTAAGAGTTTGGCTTGAAGGGAAATTTTAGTAGTATTTTGAATACTAAAATTTTAGTAGGTTCGGTATCAAGTTTTGAGTACTTATAAGAAGCGCCAAAATTAGTGGTAGCCTCCAATAATGATGTAAAACATGATACACCTACTAAACAATCTGATCTCTTCTGATAGTTGGAATATATAAAATTAATTTGACACGTATCAACCGTGCGCATCATTTGTGGACTGTAGTAGAACATGAGTGCTTAGAGGCGGCTTAGACTTCTAGCCAATTTTATATGAAAGATTCCAATTTGTACAAAACTTTTAGTTTTGAGCGTATTAGTGGAAATAGATATTTTCAAAAGGGGAAGATGATCTAGTCATAACCAAAATTAATCTTAGATCAGAATATGTAAGAAGTTGATGGATGACAAATTGAGGAAGGATAAAACTAAAATAACTTGTTACAATTATGACAAGTTAGGTCATTTTCACTCATAAATATATTGAGTCGAAAAGAGTAAAACCCAAACTCAAGAATTTGTTAAGTTATGCTTAAGTTTCTGGCTAGGTTTTTTCTTTCTAAATATCATCCTTTGTGGACTGTAGATAAGTGAAGATATACCATCCAATAAGAAATTGTAAATCATACGTTGAGTAAAGTTAGATTATTAGAGATAAGATGTATATGTGTTAGAACAATTTTGGAGTTAAGTACCTACAAACTGGGTTTACATGGTGGCTTAAATTTGTACTCCATGATATTATAATATACACTTGAGATCTAACTGGATTTAGTGTCTGCGGTTGTCCTCATTGATTCGGGTTATCGTTAATAATCATGATGATTGTATGAATATTGAAATTTCCCTTAAGTAGTAGTGTAAAATATACCTAGGAGGAGGGAGGGGGGGGGGGGGGGGGGGGGGGTGAATAGGTATTTACTCAAATTCTTCCAATATTAAAAATGATGTGGAATATAACAAAGAAAATGCACACTTGATTAGATTTAGCAAATGAATTGATTTCACTAATACAAGAGTTAATCAATTTACAAGATATGCAATCAATGTAAGATATGGAAGATAAAGAAAAGTAAAAACAAAAATGAACACAAGTGTTTTTACGTGGTAAAACTTCAAAGAGGAAACATCCACGGGTTGATACCACAACCACCGGCAAAGCAATCCACTATGTGAAAAAGGACTTACACACTCAAGCTATCAACTCATGATATCCGCTCAAGCTATCAACTCCTAATCTACCCTCGGGCTAGTGAATCACCAAGCCTACTTCCTATCCGAGATGTATCCTACACCTCTAGAAAGCAACTTCTTATCCAAGACTGCTCACGTCTCTAGGAAGATTTCTTGCTTGCCTATCCGGATCCTCCCGACCCTAGACAAGTCTCCCTTGCTTGATTATCCGAGTCCTCCCTGACTCTAATCAAGACTTCTTTGCTCTATCCACAAAGCTTCACTCACTTTGCTAGAGACTTCAACCTGATGCAAGGCTATGATCTACGTGATGCAAGTGATGCAAACACAAACAAATTAAGCTAGATGATCAATCAAGCAAAATGTACATGTTCAATGACAATCTAGAATATGCTTCCAACACACAATCACAAAATTATCTAGAAATCAAGACATGTAAATCAATAAGACCAAGGTATGAATATTCAATATATCACACTAAAAACCTAGTTCTTAGATCATGAAATAAAACCTAGAAAATAATATGAGACATATCATATATACATTTTCTAGAATCAATTTCAAACAAAATCAAGTTTAGCACATATATGTTCAAGAAAAATCACAAAGCTAAAACTCAATTGACAAATGATCAAACACCCCTAGCATATGATCTAACATCTTTCTTATCATATTTCATCAATCAAATAGTAAGAATCAAAGAGATGAACAAAGATGAAATGAAAGAGAAGAAGTTGAACAAACAACCTGACCACATACTGAAAATCAAGCAACTGGGAACAATGACGAAGTCAACTGCCTCTGGAAATGCTTGGGTTTGTAGCTCTCATCAAGACCAACAATTTCAGTTTTTGAATCAATTGATTTTGAGTTCGTATGAGAGAGATATGATCAAAATACTAAAACTAAAAAGTTGAAGAAATCTGCAGAATTTTGTGAAATGTTCTTCAAGTTCTTCAAATGTTTTGGAGGGAATGAGAAGTGATTAAAAGGAGGAGAGAGAAGAGTTTTCAGGGCCAATAAGAGAGGGCCACGTCACCCACCCCGTGGGGGGCGCGTGGGCCTCACGGGACCAGAGAGGGTCTCTGGCCGTGGGCCCCACGGCCTCCCTCACGGCGTGGCACACGTGGCCTCTTGGCCACTCTCACCTCTCTCGCGCACTCTCACGTTCTTCAACCGTATCTTGGGTATCTGAACTCCGATTTCAAATCCATTTTTGGATTACGAACCTGTGACTCCCTCATGCACGACGACTGACTACACAAATTTAAAAATGGTTGAGAAATCATCTCGAAAAATGACAATGAAGTCAACTCAACGAATGAGAACGAAAAGTAGCGTAGCTACATCGTTTGGACTCGAAACCTTATGAATGAGTAATCGAAACAACCGGAACTCAATAAGGCATCAAATAAGAACATGTTCAAGTCAAAAACACAAAATATACAAACAAATAAACACATATTCACACAAGCATGCCATATCAAAGAGATAGTCACAAAGCATGCAATTCTACAATGTTTATCTATACAAGATCAATGCATGAGCATACTATGAGATGTGTGAATGTGTTATACCAAATGTTTGAACCACGATATAGGGACACACATGTATGAATTGTGTGTGTGTGCGCTAACGCCTTGCAAGAGGATAGGAGTCAAGATATACCTTTGACGCTTTTCACCTCTTGAAGACGACTTTTGCACTAGACGTTGCTCTTCACCTTTTAAGCTTCCTTTCTTCAAAGAATATCCTAAGCAACAACTAATACAGATATGAAGTGTTTAGCAATGGAATCAAGCCAATACAAATTATGAACCTTACAAATATTATTTTAGCAAATTATATTCATATGGTACTTGATAGTTGTTTAATGGTTTTATAGTATTATATGTTAGTATGGACGGTTATAATTTTGTTTGTTTTTCAATCATTGCAATTGTTATGATGCTGATATTTTAGCATGCTAGATTAAGTCTATGAGTATATCAGTTAGAGAGGACTAATTGGACTCATTTATCTAAAAGGTTATGCAAATTATCTAGCAAGAAAAAACAACTAAAAAACCATTTAGTAAGGAACTAACTAGATCAGGAATTCCATTGCAACTAATTCATTATAACATTTGTGATTGAATGAGTGTAAAGGCTAGACATGAAATTTCATATCTAGTTACATTCTTTAATATCTTTAGACGTCTTGGTCATGTCTATTTGACCTTCCATAAATCAAAAGCATTAGATTGCATTAGATTGTTTGGTTGATGATTAAATTAGATGATACACTTTTGAGTTTAAAGAATAAACTGAGTACGTAAATATCTTTATGAATGGTTCAAGGAATTGTTTAGCAAGAAAGATATTTCCTAGGACTTCATAGCAAAATAGTGTAGCGGAAAGAAGGAATAAAATATTTTTGGAAATGGTTAAGTCTGTGATAGCGCAAGTGAATCTTTTAGTATCTTACTAGAAGATAGGTTAATTGATTGCTGCCTACTTACTCAATATTTTAGAGAATATGTAAGATATATTATTGCGAAGCTAATATATATGAATTTGTCGCCTTGACTAGGTCAAGATGAGATTCATAATAAATATACCAATATTTTAGAACTGATCATGATAGACCCCAATATCATTGATACCTGATCAAGCCAGATGTGAGGTCTTAATATGGCACTAGAAAGGGGCGAACTTTTAAGAACTCAAGTTAGTCACAGGATTTGTGGTTGAACTAAGATATGTACAGTGAATGATATAAAGACATGCATTCTTATTTTGAATGAAATTCACTGTAACACGTGTTTCATACCACATGTGCTATGAGTGACCGATGTGGAAAATATGAGAATGAATCCCTATTTCCTCATTGTGTAAGTTCCACTAAAGTTTTATATAAACTTCAAATGGTGTCCTCATGAACATTCACTATATCTTGAAGTGACAGGATGATGTTAGCATTTTTAGCAGTGTTATTTCTATGGCTATGATAATTCAGTCTATGGGGCATGTCTAGGGTGACAACTATTCTAGAGACCAATAGATAAAGATGAAACGGGAAGGTTTAATGAATTTTTATCTGACTTATGTATTCACTGGCCGACTAATTGTATTTGGAGATACAATTGTGAATACATGAAATGTAATAAAGTCAAACATAACTTTTTGTGGGATTAAGTATGCTTTGGACAGATAAAAATTATAAAATTAAATCTAGGATACAATGATGAACAATATTATCTCTTGTAAACAAAGAATTTACAATTGAGATTTGAGATTGTTAGCTCCCTTTTATATACATTGATTGTTCATAGGTCACACGATGCATTTACTCGTATGAACACTCTGATGATAAAATTTGTGTTTAAAGGCTCAAAAACTCCTCTATATGTATCACATCTTATGCCATTTTGGGCGAGTGGGGATGTTGATTAATAACGGTGCACCCACAAATGGCTTGTGGTAAAACTGTGTTGGCCCCACTTGTGCGAGTGGGAGATGTTGGCATATTTGGGTTTTGGGTTAGAGATTCATTTGTACACCAAAGTAAGGCCAAACCTAAGTCCATATACCAAGCCCAATCATGTACATTTATTTGATGTAAAACATGTAAGGACCTTCATTTTATGATTAGCTTATTTCATGATAAACCACATTTGGGGATGATTTTGTAATGGGTAGCTTAGGTCCTCAATGGCAAGCTTCCAAGCATCTCTGTGACTTCATAAGAGCAAAAGGTAAATCACTTGACTTGCCTCTTGAAGAGATTTAGTTGCACACACACACTACATGCATGGTTTGTTCATCTTGGATTTGTGTTCTAATTGCTTATATATGTGCATCCTTTACACAATCACACTTGCACTTCTTTGTTAGATCTAAGTGTGGTTTTGTGTGATGTAATTTGTTTCCGTTTGTGTGATCGAAACATTGGCGCTTGCACGATGATGTGCATGTCTTAGTGCGATGGTTGACCATTTGAGAAGGTCCCATTCTTCGCTTGGATTAGTGTTAGTTATGGTGTGGTTGAATGGAGCAAGGTGTCTATCTTCAAAAGATTGGATTTCAATGTTTCAAATGTTTTCAAAACTGACCTTTGCATGGTCTTGTGACCATAACGTTTTATACAAAGTTTCAAAATGAGTTTTGAACATTTATGTACAAACTAAACACCCATACCATTCCAACGGTATATTATTCGTAATATTTCATTACCGTTTGGAATGGTTTTGAAATCTCCATAGTGACCATCCAAAACAGAGCAACTTTGTTGTTGTCCGTTTCTGAACTTTTGTCACTCAAATGACCATATCATTTTCTACAGACATCGAAATGTCATTCCGTAAAATGGAGTAGAAATTAGACATCCATAAACAGTATATTATACATAAGGTTTCAATGCCAGTTTGGTTATGGTTTGGGGCGCTCGAATCTCGAGCTGTTGTGCTGTTACGGCTATGCGCCCTTGTTACGCTACTCGTCATGCGCATGTGTTGCGTTGCTTGTCCAACACTTTTTGTCCAACAATCTTGCGCTTGTGTGGCGGATGACGACTAATGCAATGATCACCCCTGTTTCGTAATTTGGCCATATCTCACTCATTTGGAGTCTGAATTGGTTCATTTTTTGAAGGGAAATTCATTAAATTTATAGGGTTATCATCTAAGCACAATAAATACATCTCTTTCACATCATTTGTCTTCACGGAACTAAAACCACAAAACCCTAGAGAGAGATTAAGAGTTCCCTAGAGAGAGAAAGCTTCAAGAAAGCTTCCTTGACTCTCTAAACCCCAAAACCCATCTTCATCTTGCATCTCTAGCATCATTCAAGCATGGGTCTTCATTAATGTCTTTACTTGGTAAGTAGAACAAACATCTCAACTCATTTATTGTTTTATTTCATCAAGACATGTCTTTTATTGTTTAGATTAGCAAATCTTCACATTAATCGCATATCTAGTGAAGTTATGACATGTTTGAGGTTTGTTTGTGATAGCTTGCATGATTAGGTTGTTTTGTCTAAATAGCTAAGCCTTGAATGTTCTTATGAGATTATTTGATAACTAGGTTGATAGATTTATATTTATCAAGTATGTTAAGCTCTCTTGAATATTCATAGTTGTTTGTTATCAATTAGGTTGTTGGAAAATCTTTACACAACTAATTGAATCCACATGTATGGGCATGTAGGAATTTTGTGATAGCTAGTATTTAGAACCATTTTGCCCTCTAGCTAAGTCTCTATGCTTTGCATTTATACATTGTTGATTATGACTCCTTAATTGCTTTTCTTAATTGCATTTATTGTCCTTGCCATGTTTGATGACAACTTATGTTGATTGGTTTTTTTTTTATGACTAGATTTTAGGTTTTCATATCTATATCTAGTTAGGTCTTTATGAGCATTCATTTAGACATATTGATATATAGGATTGTTTTCATTGACATCTTGAATTCCTAGATAAGCATTTAGTGTAGCCTAGCATTAATTGCATTTTAGATATTGTCATATATTCAAATAGGTTATTGATCTCTTTATTGAGAGTTAAGTCTTATGACTACCGGTGTGTAGTGCACAAGCATTTTGGTCTATAATCATTATAAAAGGCCTGTGTGTAGTAATGGTGGGTTAGTGACCGAGAATGGTGTGACTAGAGGTCAACCTAGGTTGTAAACATCATTTCATATAGTAGATTTAAGAACCGTGTGTGGCTAGTAGAATAGCTCGTGAGTTTTTCCTAGTTGTGGGTTTCTCACGTAAATCAATCATCGTGTTATTTATTGTTTTCCGCACTTTAATTACTTTGATTGTATTTGATTGTATTGGATTAATTTTTGTAATATTGATTAATCCGAAAAATTGGTAACTAATCGAATTAACAACCCATTCACCCCCTCTAGGTTGTATTTAGACACATGTTATATATATTATCAATTGGTATCAGAGCGGGTTCCTAGACATACATAGGAGATCCTTGCTATATTTGTGTGTCTTGCTTTTGTGTGCATCTTGATTGTTGCATTCATTTGCATTCATTTCACTCAAACACTATAAGTGGCTTTGAGAGGTTAGAGGGTGCATTGATCTTTGAACCACCATTGCTCACCAAGGATAACTACTCCTCTTGGAAAGGAAGGATGGAAGTCTTCTTGATGAACATCGATGAGCATGTGTGGATGTGTGTGGAAAAGGGATACTCACCTCCCACAGAGAAACTAGAGAATGGGGATTTTATGCCTAAGCCTAAGTCCAAATGGACAAATGACGAACTCGAGACTGTAGAATGGAACTCAAAGGGCATCCGTGCCTTATCTTGTGCAGTGGATGAGAATCAAGTCAAACTCATCCAATGATGTTCGAGAAGCTTGGGAGATTCTAAGAGTCAGCCATGAAGGTACCGTGAAGGAAGAAGATAAAAATTTGGGTACCTTGAAGATTAAGCTTCAATGTTATGATTGTGGCGGCTAAAGGCACATCTCCACAGATTGTGGAAACTCGAAGACCATGAGTCGAAGAGGCAAATAAAAGGCATACTTCATTGAAAGTTTTCAAAGGTCCTTGAAGAAGAAAACGAAGAAATCAAAAAAGTTGAAGAAGGAAAACCTTCAACTAAGGACCAAGTTGAATGACTCCTTGAAGACGGATGGGATTGGTGTGTCCAAATATGAGAAGGAGATTGAAGATTGTTCGCTAAAAAAATTAAGTAGTTTTTTTTATCGATTTGAAAAAACTTAATATTGAAATTATTGTTTTTGAATATGAATTAAAATATACTCTAAATTTTTTTTATTTACCTTTTATACATTAATTCAGACAAAACTGAATGATTGATATGTTTTTTAGAGATGTCAAAATTACCCATTGGTCTGGGGACCCGTGGGGATCCGAACTGTTAGGGGCGGGTTTAACCGTACCAATTAAGTTGTGGTATGGGGCCAGTATGTTTTTTAATACCCGATTTAATTTCGGTATGGTTACAAGATTTCAAGTCCCCGCCCCGTCCCGTCCCCGTACCTCGTTATCAATATATATATATATATATATATATATATATATATATTTGAAGCACGTAATTAGTATTGGAATTAACTCTTAAAAAAAAAAAAATGTACCATGACTACTATTTTTAGAAAACATAATTTTCCTTCATTTTTTCCCTCCATTGAAACACTACTCCAATCCAGATCATTATATATAATATACCCCACACTATTATTTTCATATTATTCAATAATATTTATACGATCTTTATCAAAAAGTCATTAAAAAAACATATTAATGGGATGAGGATGGTATGAAGTAAAAAACCGATCCCTTAATGGGGAATCCCTGTATCCGCACCGTTTCTTTTAAAACAGGTATTCATAGGGGATGGTATTGGAAAACCCATACCCCACCCGACCCGTATCATTGACATCCTTAATGTTTGTTTGTTTGTTTGTTTGTTTTTTTTTTTTTTTTTTTTTTTGACATAAAAACAACAACAAAGAGCCACAACTAAGAACAACAGAAAGAAGAAAAACAGGACGGCAACAACTGCTGCCACAAATTTTCCTCCCTATAGGAGAAAGCCCGAGCTGCAAGAGTATGAGCCATACCATTTCCTGATCTAGGAATGGCCTGGCATTTTAATACCCCAACATCCTTACACAAGGCTTTGATATCTTCAATAATGCAACCTGCTGAACCCGCTGAAGAAACTGAACCGTTAATAGCAGAGGCAACATTGCAGGCATCTACCTCCATCAGCTGGATAGGCAGCTTTAAGATTTTGGCCATAAGCAGGCCTTCCCTAACAGCTAGAAGTTCCCCCAATTCAGCATCAAAGAAACCAGGAAAAATCCTTAATGTTTTTCTTGTCCATAAATAAAGAATCTAAAATCTGTAATTAGTGGATGACGTTGATGGGATAAGACCGCCACCTAGGATGTAATTATTATCAAATAAACAGTGTTTCTTTTTTTTAATGTATATTATATATATTTTGATTCACATCCCATTTATTTTTTTAAACTATTACAAAATTAAAATTCGAACACACACAACTTGTCAACATCAATTCAATATATATACATAATCAAGTAATTGATAGTTTATAAAAGGAATGAGCATAATGTAGTTATTTAATCTGATAAAAATGCTATTTTTGAAATGCAGACTGTGCTGAGCAGTTTGAGGGAAGATTCAAGTGTAGCGGAGATCATTTACGAGCCGTAAGATGATGATAAGATGACAGGAGTGAACGATCCAGATTGGGACATGTGGGAGGAGTGGATGGGATGGGGAGGAGCCGATATTCGTGACTACTCTTCTCACATCAATCCTTATATCTGATCTTGACTTCTTGAGTGATGAGTCCTGATATCTCTGTCTATAATTGTAATTTAGTTGATGATTGGGCTCCACCTTCCACATGTACCAATCTAAACGGTTCGGTCTTTGTATATAGTGGAAATTCATGTGGACTCAAATCATTTCAATTATGTTTGTAAATATTTAAGGGTAAATTGCAATAAAGACTGTTATATTTACTGAAAGTGCAATCAAGACTTGTTTTCAAAATTATGAGAAAATGCCCTTGATTAGAGTTAACAATTGTCCAGTCAAATAAAATAAAATGTCCAGATTACCAGAAATGTATAGGATTTGTAGAATTCAATCTTTCTGGATTGGTGTACAATATATGCAGTACTATACTTATGATGTAATACTCTAATAAAGCAATTCCAACTTATGATGATTGTTTTTTTCTTTATTGTACGAGTAACCGATCGGGAACTCTTTTGAGCATCTCCAACCTTAAAGCATCAATTTGGTGTTAAAAGAACATCTTTAGAGAATATTTATTCTTTCTTCACATCAAACAAGCTCGAACACTACAAGAAAATAATACATTTATTGACAGTGAAAAACTGTCAATAAAGATTTTCTTGACAGTTTTTCTAACTGTCAATGATGCTACTGTCAAAATTTATTATTAAAATTTATTATATTTATACACCGCCGCTGCCGCCCACCTCTGTTCCGACCATCGCTGCGCCCACTTACGAATCGAACTTGAAACCTCAAGTCAAAAGTTGTAAACCTTTACCACTTGACTACAAGATTTGATTTGTTAATAATTGAACGATATTTATATATAGAGTAATTCTACTTTGCCCAAATTTGGTGTCTAAATCTGGTGCCCAAATGACGTGGCAACACTCTCATCCATTCATTTAAATCAAACAAATCTAATACAATCTAAATAAATGGATGAGAGTGTTGCCACGTCATTTGGGCACCAAATTTGGGTAAATTAGCATTACTCTTATATATAACCTATATGAGTTGTTAGAAATATTTTAAAAAAAAAAAAAACACTTGTAAGATAAATTTAAATTTATTCAACTAATCAAAATTCTAATTTTTACGACAGCCATCTATTAAAAAATATTTATTGAAAATTTTAATAAAATTATATTTTTTAAAACATATATAGTCGAGTTATTGGTCTATACTCTGTGATCACCTTTGGTTACATTGTGGAATGGTAATCGGAATGAGAATGGGAATACAAAGGAAAGGAAAACTGAGTTTTTTATTTGGTTGGAACTTTAGAATTAGTATTTGAATCAGTATTATTTTGTTTGGTTAACAACAGAATGGAATGGAGTTAACTGTATTTTGACCAAAATATCCCTAATTATAAAACATTCATAATATATAATATAAAATACAAATATAATATAATATATAAATATAAATATATATTATATTATATAATATATATACATTATTATATGTATTATATGTATTATATATTATATAAATATATTATTATAATATTGTATAATATAATATATATATATATATATATATATTATAAATTATATAAATTATATATATTTATATTTATATATTATATTATATTACATATATTATATATAATACATATAATATAATATAATATATAAATATAAATATATATAATTTATATAATTTATAATATATATATATATATATATTATATTATACAATATATATAATAATATATTTATATAATATATAATACATATAATACATATAATAATGTATATATATTATATAATATAATATATAATAATATAATATATATTATATTATATATTAATATTATATAATATAATATAATACATGTATATATATTATATAATATATTTAATAATTTATAATATATATTTATATATCATTAATATAATATATAATAATAATATTATTTTTGGAAAGGAGGGTATTTTTGGAATGGAGTTGGGGCATATGAGGGTATTTATGGAATATAAATTTTAGTTTGGAATGGAATGCGCATTCCATTGGTTTTTGGATAGAATCCCCATTCTAATGGAATCACCATTCCATTGCATTTTAACAAACCAAACGAATTGAATGACTTTCTTTCCATTCCATTCTATCCAACCAAACATGGCTTATAGGAGACTCGTGAGTCGTGACATCAATTGTAATAAGCATGATTTGGATTACAACTCTGATCACTACAAGGGAGATATTTCTCAACATGCATTTTACAATTTAATGAACAAATATAAGACTCAGATTACTAATTTATATGGGTAATTGAATTATTAACGTGTCTTTTAGTATGAAACAAGAGGGTATAAAATAATTAAACAATTTTTTTAAAATTATTTTTTTGAATTTTTAAAAAATAAATGATTTAAAAAAAGTAAACTTATTAAATTTAAAATTTTACTTATCCAATATCGGTTTGCCCAATAACCGATACCTTATTGTAAAATAAATTTATATCGAGATTTTGGTTGGTGTTGAAAATAGGAAGTAAAAGTTTTAAAAAATTATTAATGATAAATACAAACTTTGAAAATAGTTGATAGTTTTTTAATGACAATTTTACAAAAATGTCAACAAACTTATAATACAGTTTTGTAAAACTGTCATTAAAAAACTATCAATAAAGATGGTTTTTCTTGTAGCGTAAGATAATATGGTAACACTTGATCATATCTTTTTGAAGATATACATATATTAGCTTCAAACCGTTGCATCTCTGTCATGATTTATTATATATAAAAGAAACTGAATCATATTATTTATTTATTTTCAATCACTGTAAAGTCATGTTAATATGGAATGTGTGTTTCTAAATTTCCCCATTTTCTTATTTAATAAATATATAATATATATTATTCAATATATATATATATATATATTATAAAAAAATTCATAATATATTATTTTTTCATTATCTTTAATAATTTTTTAAACTTTTACTTCCTATTTTCAACACCAAACAATATCCCGATATAGATTTATTTTACAGTAAGATATCGGTTTTTGGGTAAACCGATATTGGATAAGTAAAATTTTAAATTTAATAAATTTACTTATACATCATTTATTTTTAAAAAATTCAAAAAAATAATTTTTTTAAAAATTGTTTATTTATTTTTCACCCTCTTGTTTCATACTAAGAGACACATTAATAATCCAATTACCCATATAAATTAGTAATCTAAGTCTTACATTTGTTCATTAAATTATAAGATGCATGTTGAGAAATATCTCCCATGTAGTGAGAGTTGTATTCCAAATCATGCTTATTACAACTGATGTCACGAATCTCTTATAGGCCATATTTGGTTGGATGGAATGAAAAGAAAGTCATTCCATTCATTTGGTTTGTTAAAATGCAATGGAATGGTGATTCCATTGGAATGGGGATTCCACCATTTTGGTGGAGTAGGCATTCCATCCAAAAACCAATGGAAAGCCATTCCATTACAAACTAAAATTTATATTCCATAAATACCCTCATATGCCCCAACTCCATTACAAAAATACCCTCAGCTCCTTTCCAAAAATAATATATTATTATAATATATATAACGATATATAAACATATATAATATAATATATTTATATATTATATTATTATATATAATATTAATATATTAATATATATTATTATATGTATTATATGTATTATATATATATATATATATATATATAATGTTATTATATATATTAATATAAATATATTATTATATATAATATATATTATTATTATACTATATAATATTATATATATATATATATTATTATTATATGTATTATATAATATATATATATGTATTATATATTATATTATATTATTATATATTAATAAATTTAATAATATATATTATATATTTATATTATATAAATATTGTATAATATAATATATATATTATTTATATTTATATTTATATATATATGTTATATTATGTAATACATATATTATTATTATATGTATTATATATAATATATATGTATTATATATTATATATTATATTATATATTATATATATTATTATATTAAATAATATATAATTATATATATAATATACTTTTATATTTTATTATTGTTATCCATAATATATCATGCTATTATACATTCATAATTAGGGGTATTTTGGTTAAAATATAGTTAACTCCATTCCATTCCATTTTGTTATTAACCAAACAAAATAATACTGATTCAGAGACTAATTCTAAAGTTCCAACCAAACAAAAAAATTAGTTTTCCTTTCCTTTGCATTCTCATTCTCATTCCCATTACCATTCCACCATGTAACCAAACGTGACCATAGAGTATTGACCAATAACACGACTATATAGGTTTAAAAAAATATAATTTTATTAAAAGTTTTAATAAATATTTTTAAATATATGTCTGTGGTGAAAATTAGAATTTTTATTAGTTAAATAAATTTAAATTTATCTAACAAATTTCTAACAACTCATAGTTTATTTATAAATATTGTTCAATTGTAAACACATTAAGGGTTGTAGTCAAGTGGTAAAGACTTTAAAGGTCTCAAGTTCAACTCCCACTAATGACAATTAATTGTTATTATTATCACAGGTGGTTGGACGGCGGTGGGGGTCCGGCGGCGGCTACAGTGGTCCGGCAATGGCGACGGTGGTGGTGGTGTATAAAAATAAAAAATGTTATTATAATTAAATATTAAATAATTAAAATTAAAAATATATATATATATCTTGACAGTTTAAAAAAAAAAAAAATGTCAACACTTTTCTTGACAGGGGCTTTCTTGATAGTTTTAAACTGTCAACAAATCCCTTATTTTTTTTGTAGTGTGAGTGTTATTTAATTTGTTGTTTGTACATATTGCGTGTAATAAACGACGTTCCTTATTATTTTCCAAAAGACACACACGGAACATGATAGAGGAATATCATTTATTAGTACTACAAATGAAAACGCGTAATAAAAAATACCAAGTCAACTAAGCATCCAATATTAATTACAAATCATTCTATGTCCATCCCCTTATTTTTCTTTATTAAGAAAATATATGTAAGTTTTGTCTTGTGTTTTCTCCTTGAAACATGCAACCAATCATATATATCTTTCAATTCTTCATTTGGTTTAAACCGACTCTCTGGCTTAAATTATTAATCCTTTCTCTTTCTCTCTGATACTTTTCAAATGCCTACTTTTCAAGGCCAACAACATGACATGAGTGTTAGTTTGATTGATATTAAATTTGCTCTTTGTACATATTGCGTCTAATAAACAATTTTCCTTATTATTTTTCAAAGAGACGTACACGGGTACATGATAGAGGAATTTCATTATCATTATCGGTACAAATGAAAACGTGTATTGAAAAATACTAGAGTAAAACCAAGACTTGAGGTCAACTAAACATCCAATATCAATTACATCTCTTCTCTTCCTCTCCTCTTCTCTGTCTTGTATGGTTCATATGGGTGATTCAGTCATCTTCAAGCAATCCTAATTACATGTACGAATCCTGTAAAATTCAATTCCAATGCGGGAACATCAAAGCCAGTTATCCTTTCTGGGGAGAATCTCAGGGACTGCCCCAGTGGGAGGGTTGTGATCATCCTAAGTTCAAGCTCAATTGCGAAGATGAGGGTGGGTATACCATGATGATCAACGAAGTCAAATACAGGGTTTTAGATATCGAATGGAAGGACCAGACTCTGATGAGGATTGCAAGAATGGACTACTTGGAGGGAATCTGCTCACCCGTATCTTATAACACCACCGTCAACTCTGAACTTTTCGATTATTCAGATGGGTATCAGAATGTTACATTCAAATAATAATCAAGCTCCTCTACCGTACATACCTTGCTCTATTAGTAAAGGTGTCCAACACAAGAATTTGTCCATACAAGAAGGAGATCATGGTCCTGGGAAATGTGATACTAGTGTCTTTTTTCCTGTTCCTAAGAATTTATCGCTTTTGCAACCAAGAATTGATTATACTCTAATTTATTCGAGATATTTTCGTACCGTACAAACTAGATATATATAAAAGTTATAATATAATTACTTTTTTTTTTAGAAATGATAAATAGACAATTTTATACAATAAAACAAAAAATCATCATATTAGTTTAAATTCATAAATTAGGGAGAGTATATTTTAAGGGGAGTTTTGGAGTTAAACGTAGAATCTGATTTACCTGGTAGTTAAAAGATTGAAAAGGTAGAGCACAAATGTCAATTGTCAAGCATGGAAATAAAGGAAACACGTTAAAACTAAGTCTTGACGTCAACTAAACGGCCATAAAGATTCAAAGTCTTTTGTATCATTTTCCTTGAATTTTCCATGCTCATTACTTTGATGTTAACACTTTAATCAATCTATAATTTCCCAACACCAACTAAACCCACTTCACTCAGAAGAATTCATTTTCCCTGTATACTCTGGTTTCACCGGAAATGAATTCCCATCTCTTCTCTTCTTCTCCTTTTCTTTCTCTTGTATGTTTCTTATGGGTGATTTTTGTAAAGATTCAGTCATCTTCAAGCTATCCTAATTACAGCATGTACGATTCCTGTAATAATATTCGATTCCAATGCGGGAACATCACAGCCGGCTATCCTTTCTGGGGAGAACATCGTTGGGAGGGTTGTGGTCATCCTGAGTTCAAGCTCAATTGCGAACCTAACGGTGAGGGTCATCTAGTTACTATCATGAAGATCAAAGATGTCGAATACAGGGTTTTAGATATCAAATCGATAAACCAAACTCTGAGGATTGCAAGAATGGACTACTTGGAGCCGGAGGGAATCTGCTCACCTGCATTTCCAAACACCACCATCAAATCTGAACTTTTCGATTATTCATATGGGCTGTACGAGAATGTTACATTCCTATACGACTGCCCACCATCTCTTCGACAGAACTTTCCTTGCATTAATAGTAAAGGTACTGTCAAATATAATAATTGGTCCATGACAATAGATGATGATCGTGCGTCGATGTGTGCTGCCAGTGTCTTTTTTCCTGTTCCTCAGAATTCACTTAATTGGAAAGCAATAGTTGATGATCATTTGTTATTGAGACAAGTCCTGGACCAAGGATTTGAGTTGAAATGGAAGCTTGGAGGCATCTCATGCGAGAAATGCAACAATTCTAAGGGAAGTTGTGGTTGGGACCCTGTTAGCAAGGAAACAATCTGCTTCTGCCCAAATCAGCCAAATCATGGCTCCACCAATGCATGTCGTCCAGGTACGCAAACCTCAGCTCTAATTTAATTTTATAAGCACAACTGATTGCTATACAAAATGATCAGGTTTTAATTTACAATATAAAGATTTAACTGGTTGCTGTTAACACCTCAAGCTCGAACGTTCCGTTTTAGTTGGATGACAAAAATATTTACTTTATGGATGAAACTCCAATTTAAATCGACCGAAGAAATTCTGGTAGCTAATTAACACCTGAAGAAATTCCAAGGGAAACGTACATTTATTTCTTTGGAAGCTTGAAAATTCCACGGATTAAACTTGCGATTGTTCAGATCCCGTGTCAGTTGTTATTCTTTTCTTATTCGTATCATTTTACCTCTTCATCATCCCTTTAGTTCTAAAAATATATATGCAGCAACCTGCTCTTCAACCACCCCCTTTTTGTAAAGATTTTGTGTCTTAAAAATATTTCCCTCAATTAATGCCTTTTCTTTCTTTAAGAGTAGTTTGGCAATATGTCATAATAACTCTAATTTGTCAATTTATTAGATCAATTTTAATATATATATATTTGACTTATTCAACAAATCAATATAGCATATTTTAGGGTATATATTCAGCTTAGCTGTAAAAGTAGGTCCCCACCCCCCACACTAAATGAATCAAATGATCTCATCCAGCTGATGTGTAATTGTGTATAGGACCTTTCTTTGAGCTTTCAAGATGACTTATTTGGTACCATTTAACACGCAATTTATTCAAAGAACAAGTCAATGAGGACACTTCAACTCATCTAGCTAACACCGTGACTTGAAACAATAACATATAGTCATCTACGCGTTTCTTTAGGACAGCTTTTTTAGTTTTCTTAAAATGATTTTCATAAATCAATTTTATCTTCCTGCTAATAAGCAATCAAAATTCCTTCAAAAGTTCAAATGGAAATTGAACACTGATCAAGTGTTCAACCAAGCCAGGTAATGAAAATTTTGAATTTGCTTCCTATTGTTTAATGAAAAAGACAATGAAACAGAAGAAAATAATATATAAAAAAATGAAGAAAAAACAGAAAATGAATAGAATTTGTTTAGTTGCCTCGCATATGTATTGGTAAATTTTTAGATTTTTAATGGTGTTTTTGCTCTATTACTTGTTTGTTTGTTGAAATAACAATGGAATTACAATTGTGTTAGCTTGGTGGGCAATGGGCATTGTAGGCTCGTAGTCGTATATTGATGAGATTTTTTATTGCTTATCTTATTCACAGTTCACTGATCAAAAAACTAATAAAAAAAGTTGTATTTAGTTTTTAAAAAATAAAGAAAATTGTGTTATTAATATGTTAAATGAATAAGTATGGAATGTTTAATTAAATTAATTTTTAATTTTGGTGGGCAATGGGCATTGTAGGCTCCGTTTTAGAATCAGTTTGGCCATTGCTTTAGATGCCAACATTATTAGTTTAGTTAAACAATATTTCAGTGATACTCATTAAATATAGTAGTGATTAAGAGATAGGGTCTTTGGCACTGCAAAATTAGGCTCCAACGCGGTGTGTGGTGTCCGCTGTGGCACAAACTCTGCCACTTTGCAATTATGTCAACGGAGCAGGGTTAGGAATCTTGGATGACAAAAATATTATTACTTTAGGGTAAATAACTTTTCTTTTAATTAAAAAAATATTAACACAAAAATATATCAACTTGAAATTGAGACATTGAAATGTGATTAGAAAAAAAAAAAAAAAATTAAATTCAGGTTTAACTTCATCTCATATGAGGTGGGGTTGGATTTTAGCTTTAGTATGACCAAGCTGGTAAAGGATGGTACGTACTCAATCATACGGATTTTCAAATGCGGCCGGGGGTACACCGAACACTATGCAACGTGCAGTGCTCTTCTAGCTGTTGGATCCTACCTCTAGCCGAGCCGTTTCTAGGGTGGGCATGTGCTGAGTTCTAGTTTAAACTTGTTTTTTTAGAAATATATATATGCAGAACCCTGCCCTTCAACAGGAGTATCCTCTTTTGATTGTAATGATCCCAAGCCCCCCGCCCAAGTCCCAATAGGCTCTCCAGATTCAATAGGTACACAATCTCAATTAGACTGATTAATTCTTAAGTATGTCTGGCACTAAAACATACCATGCGACATGGAAATAATAAACGATCGAATATTGATATCACATGACATGTTATTATATGAGGCCCAATTAAACATGAACGCCCAAACCTATTAGGCTATTACTGAGACATTTTCCCCTTAATTAGTAAGGGCAATTCAATGAAATTTTGGTTTTGATTTCATTGACATGGAGAATATCGGGATACTTGAGATTACAAACCTTTCTATTGATGAACCAGAGTTAGAGGCTGAATTATTTAGATCCTTTAACAATATGAATAATGATAATAAAGTTAATTAGGAATTTAAAGTTAATTAGGAATTGTATGAATTTTGTCTCATCTCATCAGTATGTGGGTATCTGCATTGTGATCAGAGGGAATTTTTCGGATTTCAATCTGTGATCGTTTCCCGACCTTCGGTGATACAATCTAGTGTTCGATTCGCTTCCGCTATGATTTGGATTCCAATAGTGAACAGTAATATGATTTTACTATGAATTTATCTATTGTTTATTTATCGTAATTTATCTTCATCCTCCTTCATCACTCCTCCCCAACCAAGCCCCAAAAGGTTGTCACAAAAAAAAAAAAAAAAAAAAGGGTTGTTGGGACGATTTTTTTTCGTCCCAATAGCCCAAAATTCGTCCCTATAGACCTATTGGGATCAAAAAAATTTGTCCCAAATTACATCGCCTCAGATGGGTCGAAATAGGTTCTTTGAGACAAAAATTGAAATTTGTCCCTTAAAACTACCTATAGGGACGATTTTTGTTTGTCCTAATTGATAATGTATAAGGACGAAATTATTCGTCCCCTTTGACAACCTGTAGAGATGAAATATTTCGTCCATTTAAATAAATTTTCGTCCCTTTAGATATCCTATAAGGACGAAATTAAAATAAAAAATAAATAAAAAGATTTGTTGCCTTCAAACGACCCAACCACACAAATCATAATTAACTTGTGTTCTCATGAAGTGTTGAACCCAGCACTTATGAGTGAGTCAAGCCTTATCCACCGTGCCACTGCTTTAAATGTGATAATAAAAGCATAATTTTTATATATAAACTCTACTTGTTATTAAATTTTTATTGATTATTTTTCAATCAAAATTTTATTTGTAGATCGATTCCACTAATTTAAATTTTATTTTTATATGATAAACAAATTGATATTAAAAAACATTTATTATAACATTTAATTAAACTATTTTGTTAAAATCATATATTGTCAGATCAATGGGTCAATCGTTAATCGTATTTGGAATTAGACATGACCTCGGTTCCGATTCTCGATTGGGAACCAGCAGTTCCGATTTTCGATTGGGAACCAGCGGTTTCGATTTTCGATTCAGAACCAGCGGTTTCGATTCCAGTTCCGACGGTTCGGTTCTTTTTAAAAAAAAAAATAATAGAAAACCTCTTAAGACTAATAGTTATTGATTTTTATGAAGAACTTATTGGGAAAAAACAAAATTCATCTCGATAGAGAACCACTTTGAACGAACAAAATGATCCATATTGTATCATTTTCTAATTTATATGGTAATTTAATTATTAATCTATCTTTAAGAAAAAACTTTATAAAAAAATCAAGAATTTTTAACAAAATTAATTAATTATTATAATTTTAAATAAAAAGAAAACCTATTGGGACGAAAATAATTTGTCCCAATAGACAGTCTATTGGAACGAATTATGTATTTCGTCCCAATAAACGTTATATTGGGACAAAAAAAATTTGTCCCTAAAGGTTTATGTTTAAGGAAAAACTTCAAAAAAAATTAAAAAAATAATCAAGAATTTTCAACAAAATTAATTAATTATTATAATTTTAAATAAAAAAGGAAACCTATTGGGACGAAACAAGTTTGTCCCAATAGGCAGTCTATTGGGATAAATTTATTTCGTCCCAATAGACATCCTATTGGGATGAAAAAGAAAAAACGTCCCTATAGATTTTCGTCCCAATAGACCTTTTTTCTTGTATTGCGTCCAGCTTCAACAGCACCTCAATTAGAGCAATTCTAATTAAGCACACCTCGCCACTAAAATACTGTTCATGTTTGTCTCAAATAAAAATGTTTTTTGTATTTGGGGCATATTTGTAATTTCGAATTCTAACAATCTCTGTTGTAATTAGTTAAAATTCTTTTATTATATAAGTGGGTCACTGGGTTGTTAAGAGAGCTTTTAGACGAAATGAGCCGTAAGTGAGCTTTTAGACGAAGTGGACTTTTAGACGAAATGAGCGATGGTCATGTTGAGAATATTGAATATTCTCATAAATTTAAGGATAAAGTAAATAATTAACTCTTTAAATTTAAGGAGAGTAAGTGGATCTGAAGTGAAATTGTCCAACATTGATTATTCAAAACTCTGCCTATATATTATTCTTTGAAAAAGATTGACAGACAGGTTTATATTTTGAATATAAAAGCAGTTTACTTACTCTTTGATGAGTGATGACACTTTCTTCACATCACCACATGTTAAATTGATGTATAATTAATATAATTTGTTATATATATAAAATATAACTATGTATATGACTTATGACTTATAATTTTTATTAAACTCAAGGCCATTTATATATGATCTGATGTGGGAGTCAATGAACTGTCCTAATACCTTTTTATGATGCTGTATGTTTGATTTCATTTACTTAATTATACCCGAAACAAAGTTTACAATAATACAATCTTAACCTATAATACAAACTATTCTTAGACTTGTATACCAGTAATTTTCTTGCACACTTTTCTTGGCTGCAATGCAACTTCAATCCAAGATGCTTTTTTCCCAGTCCAGAAGCTTCTCTTTAAATATCTTCAGCCCGCCATTTTAGAGCCCAATTCATCTCCTCCATCTGAACCTCCTCTCTCTCTCTCTCTCTCTCTCTCTGTACGCCTCTCAAATGGATCTCTATAATTCCCTAAGCAGTTTTCTAAACTTCATCATCATAACAACCCTTATCTTAGTTATCCTTTCTGGGGAGAGGATCGGTCAGAATATTGTGGATATCCGGGATTCAAGGTGGACTGCAACAGTGATGTCCCGGAAATTAACATCGCCGGCAGAATTTATCGAGTCCTTAAAATCGATAGCCCTTCAAAGAAAGTGATTGTTGCTATACAAGATTACTGGGACAACAATTGTCCCAAGAACTCTGGTAACAGTCCTTTGAATTTCACTATTTTCGATTATAGTCCCGATACTCGAAACATCACTCTGTACTATGGTTGTCCGGTGTCCAGCGCAAATGAGATTTTGCCATACCGGTTTAACTGCAGCCCGGTTGAACCAAACTCAAACACGGCCAATTACTTCTTAATCACATCAGAATATTTTGGAAGCTGTGCTAGCAAAGTCCAATTTTCAGTGTCGGGTTCAACAATTCAATCCATAGAGAGATATCCGTATCCTGCAAATCTGACTGAAGTTGTTCGTAATGGTTTTGGGTTGCAATGGAATGCAAATAACAGCTTGTGTGATAGTTGTCAACAGTCGAATGGATTGTGTGGACATGACAGTGATAATAGTGAATTCATTTGTTATTGCACTGATCAGCCTCATCCTTATGTCTGTCCAAATAAAGGTACGTCCTATTCACTCTTGAGTCTTGGGCTGGTATTCCTACTACTCTGTCCCATGAATTGATGCAGGACAATTGCAACTAATTGCTTCTAAGCAAACACAACATTTCTTTTACTATTTGGGACATTATTCAAACGTTCATGAACCAAACATCACAAAAACAAAACCTTATGTGATCAAACCAAACCAAACTGCTTTATTCAGTTTGGGTATTTAGGGGTGACCAAAAACTGGTTCGGTTTGGTTTCTGGTAATTTTTGGAAACTAATTGTTCGTAACTTCATACTTTCGTGGAATTGAATCAAACCGACCCTTTAGGTTACTTAGATTAGGGTATTTTTTGCTAAAACAATGATAAAAAAACTCCAACTTGACAACTCTGTTTTCAAGTTTGCCATACCAACTCCAAATTATATATATATATGTCCAACAAGTTTTAGTGACCTTCTTTGATATATTGAAAATAGGAAGCCGTCAAACAAGTACGTCTAATATATGATGCTGTTGGCTGTCGATAAAAATATCATTTTTTCGCTTTGTAGGGATTTAAGTATTGGTTAGTTGAGTTAGGGCACTTTACTTGTTTGTCAGGCCGGCTCATTAGAATATTACAATGAGATCTCTTTATCTAGTCTGACCATCTACTTTTTTCTTCACCGTTGTTGCAACAACAAAAACGCTACACATCCAAATTTATGTCACAACTGAGGTGACAATTGAATTACATGGGTCTAAAAGTTAACAAAATTGGGATCTATAGCACCAGTTATTAGGACATCTCAACTAGGAGTATTTTTATCTGATGCAGTCATTTGCAAATTCAAATGCGACTTTGGCGACGCCACAAAAGCTTCTCTCCTACCCTGCTGTTCATCTTGTTATCTCATTATTTAAGTAGAAATTATAATCAACATTATGGCTAATGCATATAGAGAATTAAGGAACATATCTATTCTCTACTAATTGGAATCATCATTCTGTTCAATCTAAAAGATATTATATTTGAAAAAGAAAAGTGGCGTTATACACTTGACTGACATTTATCTTGGTCTCACGATTTTTTGCAGCGAAAGGAAATTTATCACGTGGTGCAGGTAAGATCCCGGCTGGTTTCATTACAAATAAATCCATTAACGTTACTAAAATTGCAGAAAAGAAAATCTGAAGCAATCAATTTTTTCATCTTTGTTAGTGGTTGGCATATCAGCCGGATCTGCTGCTGTTGGGATTATTGTGGTATTCTTTGTGCTGGTGCCTTGTATGCGTAGGAAAAATGGTTTGTCAGAACAAACGTTGAATGATCAAGATGTTGAGGCATTAGTAAAAACTTATGGATCTTTAGCTCCCAAGCGTTACAACTATTCTGATATCAAGAAAATGACCAACTCATTTGCCGTTAAATTAGGACAAGGGGGATACGGAGTTGTGTACAGAGGAAAGCTAAAAGATGGACGTATTGTGGCCATAAAAGTTTTGAGCAAGTCCAAGGGGAATGGAGAAGAGTTCATCAACGAAGTTGCTTGCATTAGTAGAACTTCCCATGTTAATATAGTCGGTCTTCTGGGATTTTGTTATGAGGGAACTAGAAGAGCTCTAATCTACGAGTTCATGCCCAATGGATCTCTTGATAAGTTCATAAATCAAGGATCTCTGAATACAAATCTCCATTTGGAATGGGAGACATTGAACCAGATTGTGGTTGGTGTTGCTCGAGGACTAGAGTACTTACATCGTGGTTGCAACATTAGGATTGTGCATTTCGATATAAAACCTCACAACGTACTTTTAGATGAAGACTTTTGTCCAAAAATTTCTGACTTTGGTCTTGCTAAAATATGTAAGAAGAAAGAAAGTATAATCTCGATGCTGGACGCAAGAGGGACTATTGGGTATACTGCTCCAGAGGTATTCTGTAGGAACTTCGGAGGAGTTTCTCACAAATCTGATGTTTACGGCTTCGGAATGATGGTGCTTGAAATGGTTGGAGTAAGACAGAGAACTGGTGGGGATCGCGAATCGAACACTAGTGAGAAATATTTTCCGGATTGGATCTATAAGCAAATTGAAGGTAGCAATGATCTAACGGTTGATGGGATAATTAATGAAGAGGAAGAAGCGATAGCAAGGAAGATGATATTGGTGAGTTTGTGGTGCATACAAACAAATCCATCAGATCGACCCGCAATGAGTAAAGTTGTAGAGATGCTGGAAGGAAGCGTTCAATCTTTGCAAGTTCCACCGAAGCCCTTCTTGCAGCATTCCTCCCCAAGATCGTTTCAATTATATTCTTCCACGACATCAGCATCTTGGTCTAGAATTTCTTCACAACAAGGGTAAATTGAATTGATACATTAAGGGTCTATTAGTACACATTAGAATACTTTAATTTGAATGATGATGATTTGGTGTATTCTTTCTTGATGCTTAAAGGAGAACTACAAAGACTGCCTTTGATTTCAATATAGATAATTAATGCAAAACTGATAAATATAGTTCCATATTCATACAAATACCTTGGAATTCAACTGTCAAATACGGTTGATAATTAAGAATACTTATTTTACAGTTTTTAAAAAGAAGTGTCCTTGGTTATAGGGAGAGATAGAGTATAATATATTTTTAGATGCATTTCAAATATCAATGCAGAGTTCCTCCTCTGATGCAAGTTTATGTTAGGGAAAAACGTTTTCGCAATCAGGTTGGATTAGATGTATAAGGTATTTGGTGGAATTTTGAAGCATTCTTCCTTCCAACATCTCCACAACCATACTTGCATAATTTGACTAATGCAATCTTAATATTTAGCTTCAACCAATTTATTATTTAATAAGCACAAAGTTGATGGGCAACACGGTGAATTTGGTTTGTGTCTTTCTTAATTTCTAATTTTTCTCCTTGAACCAACCAATCATATATAACTTTCAATTCTTCATTTGGCTAAAACCAACTCTCTGGCGTCCTTTCTCTTTCTCTCTGTTACTTTTCAAATGCCTACTTTTCAAGGCCAGCAACATGACATGAGTGTTATTAAATTTGCTGTTTGTACATATTGCGTGTAATAAACGGCATTCCTTATTATTTTCCAAGAGACACACATAGAACATGATAGAGGAATATGATGTAGCGGAAGCTTTGTCGAGAAAAATCTGCAAGAAACAAATCGAAAACAACCTACTAACGCTCCGTTGATTCGAGCACGAATACCGGATTATTAGGCTTCAAATACGATAATCGACTTCTCGCACGAAGGATAATGTAATTGGATAGTTGAGAAACATCTCTGAATTTTTATTAATCAAAAGCTCCATAACAAATTGGATTCAAACCACTTAAATAAGAAAAGCAATAAGTCGACTTCCACAAGGAATCGATTTCTAAACTAAAAAGGAAAAGACATCCTATCTAGGAAAAGAGAACAAATCCTAATCAAACTCTAAAACAACTAACTAATCCTAATTTAAAAAGATTTCTGCTATAAACTAATCCTAAAATAAATAGAATTCTTGTTGTCTTTGAACCGAAGTACTCCTGATCAAACAAGGACCAAAAATCTGCCAACTCACATGGCCTGCCATGTTGCACACGCCAGCTCACTCTTCTAGGCTTCCAGCCATGTCACCTCCGTTTGTCCAGCTCACGCCTCCTTCCAGCTGGACTATCCGCCTTGCATTGATCCTTGCTTTCCATGCAATCCAAAGCCCTTGCTGCCGCTGCATCAGAATATCATTTATTAGTACTACAAATGAAAACGCGTATTGAAAAATACCAAGACTTGATCGAGGGCAACTAAACATCCAATATTAATTACAAGTCAAACTATGTCCATCCCCTTATTTTTCTTTAATAAGAAAATATATGTAAGTTTTGTCTTGTATTTTCTTTTAGCACACCTATACTCACTTCACTAAATTTGGTATTTCCCATGTTAAAATGAATTCCCATCTCTTCTCTTCCTCTCCTCTTCTCTGTCTTGTATGGTTCATATGTGATGCGGCGGATCAACTGGCATTAGATTATTTGGAGGGGTGGGATTTGAAACAAACCAAGTAAGGCTAAACCCGGGCGACGGAATCAGAATGACTTGAAATTTTGACAGCTGATGCGTTTCGGCGTTTTCGGAACAACTACGCAGCTTTGCTGCGTAAGCACGTCCTTTTTTAGCCAAATTCCGTCGTTTAGGCCTTGAAGTGGGCGTTTTTTGCCGTTTTAGGAAAGTTTCGTTTTTGCAATAAATTGGGTTTCCCAATTCCGAATTGACTTCCGTCAATTCCGGAGTATTTAGGAGTCTCAACAGAATTAGTTTTTGCTTTAATCTCATTTTCGTCTTTTTTGGTAATTTTCCCTTTTTAGGTCGTTTTTCTTGCTTTCCAAGGAATTCGATTAGGTTTAGGATTTATTTTGCTTTAAATAATGATGTAGGCCGAATTGGCCATTCAGCTTTTGATTTATAAAATTTTAGAGTTTTCTCTAATTATTCCAATTTCGGTATTCATCGTGAATCAACGAATTGAAGCCTAACTTTCCGGTATTTGTGCGCAAATGAACGGAACTTTAGTAGGTTGTTTCTAATCTTTTTACGTAGGTTTTTCTCGACAGAGCTTCCGCTACATCAGTTGGTATTAGAGCCGTATTCGTTCGGGACGACATCATCATGCCGCCGAGAAGACGACCAGACCAGATTCCTGTAGACCTAGCCATCGAACGTGACCGTGTGATACAGTTGGAGCGACAGGTGGAGCAATTAACGGCGCAACTTGCGGCGTCAAGAGCCAACCAAAACCCGTTTCAGGCCTTACATCTTGAGACAAGTAGTGACGAAGTGGAAGGGGATCTGCAACCACGACGTCGACAGAGAGCGCCTGTGACTGATGACAGGGCTGATGACAGAACTGAAGATGTCAGGCGATGGGAGTCAGGGATGCTGACAGAGGTTTCGAAATTCCGTGGAAGCATGCAGCCAGAAGAGTTTCTGGAATGGATTGGAATCGCTGACGAAATTTTGGAATTCAAAAGAGTTCCTGCGAATGAGAGGGTGCATTGGTGGCCACGAGGTTTCGGGGTAGAGCCGCGGCTTGGTGGCAACAATTTAAACTTGCTAGGAATCGCGCAGGAAAACCCAAACTTTCTGACTGGGAGAAGATGAAACGAAAGTTGCATGAAGAGGTTCTACCTCACAATTTTACGAGATTGATGTACCAAAGGTTGCAGAATCTGCGTCAAGGCATGAGGTTTGTTGATGAATATACAACCGAGTTCTATGAGTTGTTGGTGCGAAACGATATAGAGGAGACACAGGATCAGTTGGTGTCGCGCTACTGTGGTGGGTTGCGTACACAAATCCTTGATATAGTTAATCTTTTCGATCCCGTGACAGTAACTGAGGTGCATCAGAGGGCTTTACAACTGGAGAAGACATTGTCGCGAAAATCTAATAGTGGACAGACACTGAATTTCGGAGGAGGAATGAGCAGTCGAAACAGAGCAAGTAGTTCCAGCGAAAATACTGGAATTTGACCAGGTGTTAGTGCTAGCAGTGGTTCATATTCTGGTCCACGAAACCCGACAAACAACGTTCAAACTCCCAGGGCAACCACGGGCGGATTTCAGTGTTTTGGATGTGGAGAAACGGGTCACAGGCTGTCTGAGTGTCCAAGACCAGCAAAGAGGGTATTATTTATTGACCCGGCAGAATTTAATGAGGAAGATGCGGAAATAGTTGAAGAACCACAATCAGGAGCGGAGGAAGAGAGTGAAGAACTGGTAGATGGTGACACCGGAACGATGTTGATGGTGCGACGTACCTGCTTGGCACCGAGAACTGGAGAAGGAGAGTGGCTGCGAAATAACATCTTTCAGTCTACTTGTACCATCCTTGGTAAGGTGTGTCGATTTGTCATAGACGGGGGTAGTTGTGAGAATATTGTGTCAGTCGAAGTAGTACGAAAGTTAGGGGTGACGACAGAAAAACATCCAAACCATATAGGTTAGCTTGGCTGTAAAAGGGGGGAGAGGTGACTGTATCACAGCGGGCTCTAATTTCGTTTTCGATGGGAACCAACTACAAGGATCAGATGTGGTGTGATGTGGTGGACATGGATGCATGTCACTTACTGCTAGGGAGGCCGTGGCAATATGACAGAAAAGTGTATCATGATGGGTTTAAGAATACCTATTCTTTCGTTTTCCATGAAAAAAAAATTGTGCTACTACCGAGCAAACCATCTGAGAAGATTAAGGCGCATGGCGATAATACTAACCTGTTATCATATGCAAAATTCAAGTTGGAGATAAAGGAAGCAGAAACGGTGTATGTGTTAATGGGAAAAGAAACATAGGCTGATATGGAGGTTCCTAGTGCGGCAGCTCCTCTGATTTCGGAGTTTGCTGATATGTTTTCGGAAGAATTACCTGAAGGACTACCACCTCTACGTGACATTCAACATCATATCGACCTAGAGCCAGGAGCTATGTTGCCAAACAAACCACATTACAGAATGAGTCCCACTGAGCACGAAGAGTTACGAAGGCAGGTTGAGGAGCTTCAGTCAAAGGGGCATATCCGTGAGAGTCTAAGTCCATGTGCTGTTCCCGCCTTGTTAATTCCCAAGAAAGATGGAACATGGAGGATGTGTGTCGACAGTCGCGCAATTAATAAGATCACAGTAAGGTATCGCTTTCCAATTCCGAGACTAGATGATTTGTTAGATCAATTGAGTGGGGCACATGAGTTCACCAAATTGGACCTGAAGAGTGGGTATCATCATATTCGTATTCGACCTGGGGATGAATGGAAGGCAGCGTTCAAGATGCGAGAGGGATTATATGAATGGCTAGTCATGCCATTTGGGTTGTCAAACGCGCCTAGCACCTTCATGAGAGTGATGAACCAAGCCCTTTGACCATTTATCGGTAAGTTTGTTGTTGTTTACTTCGATGATATCTTAATTTACAGTGCAAACCCCGAGCTGCATCTTCAGCACATTCGGGAAGTGTTATGTGTGTTGCGTAGAGAAAAATTTGTTGCTGCAGCCAAGAAGTGCGTTTTTATGACACCAAAGGTGTTATTTTTGGGATATGTTATTTCTAGAGAGGGTCTACAGGTGGATGAGTCCAAAATAGAGGCAGTGAGGCAGTGGCTGCGACCGAAAACAATTACTGAGGTACGGAGTTTCCATGGATTGGCATCATTCTACCACCGGTTCATCCCGCACTTTAGTAACATTATGGCACCTGTCACTGAGTGTATGAAAGGAGTGAAGTTTCAGTGGACGACCGAAGCTGAAGAAGGTTTTCAGCAAATCAAAGAGAAATTGACAACAGCCCCTATACTTGTTCTACCAGATTTTTCTCAACCGTTTGAGCTGCATAGCGATGCTTCCAAGGTGGGCATTGGAGCTGTTTTGAGTCAAGGTGGGAAACTGGTGGCATATTTCAGTGAGAAACTGTCGGGGTCTCGAGTACGTTATAGCACATATGACATAGAATTCTATGCTGTGGTCCAAGCGGTGAAACATTGGCGGCATTACTTATTCCACCGAGAATTCATTCTATACACCGATCATGATTCATTGAGACATCTCCACAGTCAAGAAAAAATTTCTTCCCGGCATGCTTCATGGTCAGCTTACCTTCAACAATTTACATTCGTCTTGAAGCACAAAGCAGGTGTTACGAACCGGGTGGCTGATGCCCTGAGTTGAAGAGTCAATCTGTTATCAACATTGGTTTTCCAGGTTCCAGGTTTTAACTCTTTTCGTGAATTATTTGATTCAGATCCATACTTTTCAGAGATAATGGCTGCTGTTCGAGAGGGAAAAAATTCAGAATTTGTATTGGTAGATGGGTTCTTGTTTCGGGGAAATCAACTTTGTATTCCCGAGTGTAGTTTGCGTCTGCAAATTATTAAGGAAATACATGGGGAGGGTCACGTGGGCAGAGATCGCACGCTTCAGTTAGTTAAGGCATCGTACTTTTGGCCAACAATTCGGAAGGAAGTAGAGAGATATGTGGAACGTTGTCGGATTTGTCAAGTGTCCAAAGGGAAAGCGACTAATGCTGGTTTGTACAAGCCATTACCGATTCCTACTCAACCATGGACGCTTCAGTTAGTTAAGGCATCGTACTTTTGGCCAACAATTCGGAAGGAAGTAGAGAGATATGTGGAACGTTGTCGGATTTGTCAAGTGTCCAAAGGGAAAGCGACTAATGCTGGTTTGTACAAGCCATTACCGATTCCTACTCAACCATGGACGGACTTGAGCATGGATTTTGTTTTGGGACTGCCAAGAACCCAACGAGGATGTGATTCCATCTATGTAGTGGTTGACCGATTTTCCAAAATGGTTCATTTTATCCCGTGCAAAAAAACTACTGATGCTGTCAAGGTCGCCCAATTGTTCTTCCGAGAGATTTATCGCCTTCATGGTTTACCTTCGTCAATTGTTTCTGACCGGGACACTCGATTCCTCAATCACTTCTGGCGAAGCCTTTGGAAGATGGTCAATACAAGGTTGGATTTTAGCAGTGCATATCACCCGCAAACAGATGGGCAGACGGAGGTGGTGAACCGAGCGCTCGGAGATTTGCTGAGATGTCTGGTAGGAGAAAATGTTCGGTCATGGGAGCTGAAGTTGAGCCAAGCCGAATTTGCCCATAACCATGCTGTCAATAGGAGTACCGGCTTCAGTCCTTTTCAGGTCGTGTACTCACTGGTTCCTCGAAGCCCTATAGACCTGATTCCTCTACCTAGTAAGACTAGAGTTCATGGGAAAGCTGAAGATTTCGTTCAAGGGTTACAAGAAGTTCATAAGCAGGTGCAAGAAAATTTGTTGCAATCAGTAGAGAAATACAAGCTGGCCGCGGACAAGAAAAGGCGTCATTTGGAGTTTGATGTGGGCGATTTTGTGTGGGCAGTCCTCACAAAGGACAGGTTTGCTGTGGGGGAGTATAACAAACTTGCTTCTAAGAAGATAGGCCCGTTGGAAATTGTGGAAAAAATTAATCCAAATGCGTATCGCCTGAAACTTCCTAGCCATATTAGAACTCATAATGTCTTCAATGTCAAGCATTTGATTCCTTTCCATGGCGACTCCTCTGATGATGATACCGTGATAAATTCGAGGACGAATTTTCTCCAACCTGGGGAGAATGATGCGGCGGATCAACTGGCATTAGATTATTTGGAGGGGTGGGATTTGAAACAAACCAAGTAAGGCTAAACCCGGGCGACGGTATCAGAATGACTTAAAATTTTGACAGCTGATGCGTTTCGGCGTTTCCGGAACAACTACACAGCTTTGCTGTGTAAGCACATCCTTTTTTAGCCAAATTCCGTCGTTTAGGCCTTGAAGTGGGCATTTTTGCCGTTTTAGGAAAGTTTCGTTTTTGCAATAAATTGGGTTTCCCAATTCCGAATTGACTTCCGTCAATTCCGGAGTGTTTAGGTGTCTCAACAGAATTAGTTTTTGCTTTAATCTCGGTTTTGCCTTTTTTGGTAATTTTCCCTTTTTAGGTCGTTTTTCTTGCTTTCCAAGGAATTCGATTAAGTTTAGGATTTATTTTGCTTTAAATAATGATGTAGGCCGAATTGGCCATTTAGCTTTTGATTTATAAAATTTTAGAGTTTTCTCTAATTATTCCAATTTCGGTATTCATGGTGAATCAACGAATTGAAGCCTAACTTTCCGGTATTTGTGCGCAAATCAACGGAACTTTAGTAGGTTGTTTCTAATCGTTTTACGCAGGTTTTTCTCGACAGAGCTACCGCTACATCAATATGGGTGATTCAGTCATCTTCAAGCAATCCTAATTACTTGTACGAATCCTGTAATATTGTATTCCAATGCGGACACTTTAATGAATTTTCCTTGAATTTTCCATGCTCGTAACTATGATGTTAACACTTTAATGAATCTATAATATTCCCAACACCAACTAAACCCACTTCACTCACAACTCATTTCCCCTCTACTCTGGTTTCACCGGAAATGAATTCCCATCTCTTCTCTTCTTCTCCTTTTCTTTCTCTTGTATGTTTCTTACTTGTCGTTTTTGCCAAGATTCAGTCATCTTCAAGCAATCCATACAGCACATACGAATCCGGTAGTATTCAATTCCAATGCGGGAACATCACAGCCGGTTATCCTTTCTGGGGAGAATCTCCCCAGGGACTGCCCCGGTGGGAGGGTTGTGGTCATCCTGAGTTCAAGCTCAATTGCGAACATAACGGTGATGTAGCTATCATGATGATCAAAGAAGTCAAATACAGGGTTTTAGATATCAAATCGATAAACAAAACTCAGAGGATTGCAAGAATGGACTACTTGGAGCCGGAGGGAATCTGCCCACCTGCATTTCCAAACACCACCATCAACTCTGAACTTTTCGATTATTCTGATGGGTATCAGAATGTTACATTCTTGTATGATTGCCCATCAAATAATAATCTAGCTCTTCCTCTACCGTACAAACCTTGCTCTTCTAGTGAAGGTGTCCAACATAAGAATTTGTTCATACAAGAAGGAGATCATGGTCCTGGGAATTGTGCTACTAGTGTCTTTTTTCCTGTTCCTAAGAATTCACTTAATTGGAAAGCAATAAATGATGATCATTTGTTATTGAGACAAGTCCTGGACCAAGGATTTGAGTTGAAATGGAAGCTTAGAAGCATCTCATGCAAGAACTGCAACAATTCTAAGGGAAGTTGTGGTTGGGACCTTGTTAACAAGGAAACGATCTGCTTCTGCCCAAATCAGCCAAGCTCGATCGTTCTGTTTTAGTTGGATGACAAAAATATTTACTTTATGCTAAGCTGAGTTCTGGTATAAACTGTTTTTCCTTTAGAAAGTGAGTAGCTAATATGTCACATTTACCCGTGTGACGCGGTCAATAACAATATATGTGCACACAAAATCCCAGCTGAACCAATAACAATAACGGTAACTACGGAACAATGAGCCAAAACGGTTTTATACATTCACATATAATAATTCAATAGTATTTTCGTATAACAAAATAGTATAGATAACAATAGAAATCTCAATAGAACCATTTCAATATAAATAACAATAGTCAAATTGTATTCAAAATAAGTAAGGAATTTAGTTCAAAGACACTTGACATAAAATACTTGCAAAAGCAATCTTACTTAAAATCAATGAAATCTTAAAAAAAATACGATAACGTAGAAAATGGTAAGGATGCTAAAAACAGTAGTTCGATACTTTGAAATATAAATATACCATAAATGAATTTACTCACTTACCATATAATCATTTGAAAACACAAATGAGTTTAATATATATATATATATATATATATATACATTTTGGAAAACATAACACATCATGGATGAGTTTACTTACCTCAAACACGTATAAATCCGCTCTAGGTTTAGAAATTCAAGAATCACTCAAACCTATCAAATATTACATTTGATTCACTGTCATAACCTTATCACAACAGTAATTTAAATCAACATAAGCTTCACATATATAGAACTAAACTTAGAAATCTAATTCCCAGCTATAATCACAACTGAGCACCCTTTGATATATGATTTTTAATTAATTCTATACAACTCCAAATATTACGAAATTTAACATGAATAATCTAGACATATAGTAAATACTGAAGTAAAATTATCAATTTAATCCATGATCATTTGAATATAGTAGCATCATAATTGCCTAGCACAGTAGTGTTGTGTTTGGTTGGATGGAGAAATGGAGGGAGGGAGAGATCAAATCTTTTGTTTGGGTGGAGGGATGAGAGGGAGGGAGAGGAGGAGAGGAGAGAGAGAGCAAATCCTCCTGGGCCCACCATTTTGGACCCTTCCAATTATGGCAGATGAGAGGAGGGAGAGATGATTGGAGGGGAATTACTATAATACCCTCCAATTTTTTTAAGGGTAATATAGTAATTTTAGAAATTAAATACCAATCCATCAATTCAACCCTCTTTTCAATACCAAACAATATGAATGATAGATATTATCTTCTCCATCCCTCCTACTCTCTCTCCCTCTTAATTCATCAATCCCTCATACTCTCCCCCCCTCTTACCAAACATAGTGTAAGGTCAAACATGATAATTGCCTAACCCACCATTCTTTTCTCCTTTCACACCTATGCTCATCTCCTTTCCACCGAATTACACTTCTCACTTCTCCAATTTATAATAATCTTTTTATTTCCTTTACACCACATTACACATGCTCTTCATATTGACCACTCATTTTCCACCAAGCTTGACACCTAATCCACCCCTCACCAATTATTGGGACATCCCTATTCTTTTTAACATTAATTATCTCATCTCAAATTTAGGTGGTACAAATTAATAGAGCCTCTTGGACTTGGATCACCTAAATATATATTTGGGTCACCGTCAGAAATTGGAATTGGCCCATGCAAAATTTAAGTAATAAACTTTAGTTGAACTGAACCAAGAAGACCAAAGTTCTAAAAACCAAATTTGGGATCCAATTATATTTAAATTTCTTAAAAAACCAAGAAGAAGCATATTTCATGAAAACGTCATCATCAATCTTATATATAAATTTTAGCGAATTATTAATTTATAAAATGCGGGTGACCACATATTTTTATAAAGAAAATTCAGAATTGTATTATTTTATAATTTAATCAAAATTATTAATTTATCATTAATTTATAGATGTTATAAAATTGCAGTAGTTTATTTCGGATAAAGAAAATAGAGGGGTTTAAGTTTAATTTAATTGCAAAATAGGGAAAAAACTGGAATTCAACAAAGAAATAAAAATACAAGTCAAAAGAAGGAGAAGATGAAGAGCATTGAAGAAGACATTTCAGTGTTTGGAAAACGGAGCAGAGTAAAATTGTTAGAAATCTGAGGACAAAAAAATGTAAAACCATTCAAATCCAAATTAGGGTTTCTAAAAAGAGGGGCCATTTCGAAATGGCTATGGCGGATATGCAGATATCTCCCACGGACGATCCGCGACGGAGTCCCGGAAAGGAGCAGCAAGCCGCCGGAGTCGGCATACTCCTCCAGATCATGATGCTCGTTCTCTCCTTCGTCCTTGGATCAACTTTAAGTAATATCATCTTGATTCAATCTTTGATTAATTGAGTCCTTTTCTATCATGAATCATCTTTGTTGTGTGATAAGTATATACTTGTCTTGCTTGTGAACAATCAAATGTATTTTTCCTGTCCATAAAGAGTACCGATATGATGAATTTTTAATTCTGGGCTGAACTGAACCAACCAATGCATTGCCCCTTGCCCGAAAATGGAGGTTACTTGAAAGCATATGCTAGTTGCCCCTTGCCTGAAAACGGAGGTTACTTGAAAGGTTGATAGGTCAATTCAATTGTGAAGTAATATTGCTCTTGAATTGACTTTTCATTTCTTTTCGGGTACTAATATCTGTACTGATGCATTTCTCGCTAGGTGGACTTTGCCAACAAAATATAAGAGATAGATTGCAAGTGCCTGCTTCTGAGAGTCACTGGACACCATTACACTTGACCAATCCATTAAAGATGGTGAGACAGTAGTTTCAGCAGGCAAAGCCTTTGAACTGGGATTTTTCAAGGGGTCGATACCTTGGAATTTGGTACAGGAAAGATGATGAGAATTCAGTTGCATGGGTAGCCAACAGAAATACTCCAATTTCTGATTCCAAATAAATATTAATTAAAGCTTATTACTTAAAGTTTAGTACAACTAAATATTACTTAAAGTTTTAAACTTATTTAGATCAATCTCTGAAATTAGTGACGATGGTGGATGTGACAAGGTCTACGTTTACTCTGTGAAAGTGGAGTCACTAGTTCATCGGACATAACTATGTAGCTCTTTTAATATCTCTGCTTATGCATCCAAGAAGTTTAACTCCAAAAATTGCATGCTCAAATGGTTTATTAATGTATAATTGAATTGAGCGTCATCTACAACAAATCTTAATTACTTATTTTACAGTTTTCAAAAAGAAGTGTCCTTAGGTATAGGAGGGGATAGAGTATACTATATTCTTAGATGCATTTCAAATATCAATGCAGCGTTCCTCCTCTGATGCAAGTTTATGAATATGTGGACCACAACCATACTTGCATAATCTTATTATTTAGTTTCAACCAATTTATTATTTAATAAGCACAAAGTTGATGGGCAACACACGGTGAATTTGGTTGTGTTTTTCTTAATTTCTCATTATTCTTCTTGAAACAACCAATCATATATATCTTTCAATTCTTCAATTGGCTTCCTTTCTCTTTCTTTCTGTTACTTTTCAAATGCTTATTTTAAAGGCCAACAACATGACATGAGTGTTAGTTTGACGGATATTAATTTTCTCTTTGTACATATTGCGTCTAATAAACGGCTTTCCTTATTTTCCAAGAGACACACGTACATGATAGAGGAATATCATTTTTTTTTTTTATCAGTACAAATGAAAACGCTAATGAAAAATACTAGAGTAAAACCATGACTTGAGGTAAACTAGATTGCCGTTTCAAAAAAAAAAAAAAAAAAATCTAAACATCCAATTTTAATTACAAGTCATGGTGGTGAATTTTTTTTTGTGTCAATCTCTTCTCTGAAATTGTAAAATTGTAGTCTTCAATCTTAGAGAAGTGAATTTACATGCCGTCTTTCTAGTAGTTACTTCATTCAATTCTCTGTTAAACAAACGCAATTCTTGACAATTGCACATACTCAATATTGAGTTTCTGTCATTTGATAACCATATCTTACCCTTGATGGAACTATGACGCATAGACAATAATTAAATTCTTATTAAATAAATTAAACATAATAAATAGTGATATTATGTTTGTAACGGGAGATAATTAACTACTGGTCGACACAATTTGCTATTCGTAAACAATGTCCTAATTTTCCACACTCACATGGCATGCAAGTATTTTCAACCAGAAATCGAAAGCGTTGAAGGAGGGAGCCAAATATCAAGTCTATGCAGGTCTTTCTCTGAATTTTCTCCTCCAAGATGTGGTGTAAGTGGCAGACCCATTAGACACGCAAATAAGATAAAGATCAAAATTCCAAGTCTATGCAAGTCTTTCTCTGAATTTTCTCCTCCAATATGTGGTGTAAGAGGCCAAACCCATTGGACACGCAAATAGGATAAAGATTTGATGATGTTGAATCTCATACATAACATATAGTGATATAGAATGATCAACGCAAGCTATATGTTAAAATGAATGTCAATCATGAAAGTGCATGAATGCAAATCCAATGCTCTCTCAAGTGTCCAATGAGAATTTCCACTGCTTGACATAATGTTCGAGTCCAATGAGCCTCCATGACATACCATTCCGAACAAACAACTCAACCTGAGCAACTAAAGGATTACAAACAAAAAGCGTTTTGTTTATGGGAATAAGCTAACCAAAATCTAGAACTAACAATTATTCTACTAATTTTCCATGAGACTCAAGTGATAGACCTTAACCATATCTTACCCTTGATGGAACTATGACGCATAGACAATAATTAAATTCTTATTAAATAAATTAAACATAATAAATAGTGATATTATGTTTGTAACGGGGAGATAATTAACTACTGGTCGACACAATTTGCTATTCGTAAACAATGTCCTAATTTTCCACACTCACATGGCATGCAAGTATTTTCAACCAGAAATCGAAAGCGTTGAAGGAGGGAGCCAAATATCAAGTCTATGCAGGTCTTTCTCTGAATTTTCTCCTCCAAGATGTGGTGTAAGTGGCAGACCCATTAGACACGCAAATAAGATAAAGATCAAAATTCCAAGTCTATGCAAGTCTTTCTCTGAATTTTCTCCTCCAATATGTGGTGTAAGAGGCCAAACCCATTGGACACGCAAATAGGATAAAGATTTGATGATGTTGAATCTCATACATAACATATAGTGATATAGAATGATCAACGCAAGCTATATGTTAAAATGAATGTCAATCATGAAAGTGCATGAATGCAAATCCAATGCTCTCTCAAGTGTCCAATGAGAATTTCCACTGCTTGACATAATGTTCGAGTCCAATGAGCCTCCATGACATACCATTCCGAACAAACAACTCAACCTGAGCAACTAAAGGATTACAAACAAAAAGCGTTTTGTTTATGGGAATAAGCTAACCAAAATCTAGAACTAACAATTATTCTACTAATTTTCCATGAGACTCAAGTGATAGACCTTAACCATATCTTACCCTTGATGGAACTATGACGCATAGACAATAATTAAATTCTTATTAAATAAATTAAACATAATAAATAGTGATATTATGTTTGTAACGGGAGATAATTAACTACTGGTCGACACAATTTGCTATTCGTAAACAATGTCCTAATTTTCCACACTCACATGGCATGCAAGTATTTTCAACCAGAAATCGAAAGCGTTGAAGGAGGGAGCCAAATATCAAGTCTATGCAGGTCTTTCTCTGAATTTTCTCCTCCAAGATGTGGTGTAAGTGGCAGACCCATTAGACACGCAAATAAGATAAAGATCAAAATTCCAAGTCTATGCAAGTCTTTCTCTGAATTTTCTCCTCCAATATGTGGTGTAAGATTGACATAACTTTCTTAGTTTCTAGACTTGCCTGCTTAACATAAATTACAAACTAGCATCACATAATTCACAATTTCTGTTAAAATATAGCAAATGATTTTCCAGCTTTTGTGGTTGTTGCCTTTTGTGTTTCTTCAATGTTTCACATCCGTGGTGCTTCTCAACATTCGACCATCTCTAGCCATTATTTTGTCAGACCCTGAAAGGTACCATAGCTGCAGTATTCCTTTCAACTGTGGGAACATTTCGGCTGGGTATCCGTTCTGGGGAGACAACCGACCTCAATCATGCGGCCATCCTGACTTTGGGCTCAGGTGTGAGAATCCCATGACTACCATTGTGCTCAATCAAGTAAGTTACTATGTTAAAGATATCGATGTGGAAGCTCATGTTCTCAAGATTGCAAGTAAGGACTTGTACTATGGAGGATTCTGTTACTCTGATCAACTTCAATCTCATCCTCATATAAATATTACTGAGATTGACTCTGAACTCTTTCAGTATGTTACTGGGTATCGAAATCTTACAGTACTTTATGGTTGCCCCTTTTCTGCAACACATCCTGGATATTTAAATTGCACTCAAGGATATATGAGTTCCTCCCATAGCAATGTCTTCATACAAACAGGAGATTATGGATCTGAGAGATGCAATTATAGTGTTACTGTTCCTGTGGCCAAGAATACAACACTCGTAGCAGACGCTTTGCAGGAAGCCATATATGAAGGATTTGAGCTGAAATGGGATCTGAGTAGCAAGGCATGCGAGGACTGCAGAAATTCTAACGGGAGTTGTGGTTATGACGGACAGCTTGTTTGTTACTGCCCAAATCTACCATATGACTTGTCTGGATCTGTATGTGCTAGCTCATCACTACCCATAATACAGTCTCCGGCATCAACAGGTATGTGCCTCATTTTCTACGGCAATGCTAAATTATCATTAAATAAAAAAAAAATAAGGTTTAATTTTTTACTTACAAGGTCATCACCGGTACTTTTCTTGGTCAAAACGCAGGTTCTACAGCAAGAGTACTGGTGGTGATATTAATAATCATCTCTAGTCTTCTCATAAGTGGTCTACTGAGAAAGCTTATTGCCTGGAATCACGATTACTCGAAGAAGAAAAGAGATAATGATCAAAACATGGAGGCTATTGTCAATACTTTCGGATCTCTTGTTCTACAAAGATTTGATTATTCTTATGTTAAAAAGATAACGAAATCATTCAGCACTAAGCTTGGTCAAGGAGGTTATGGTGACGTTTACAAAGGGAAACTACCTGATGGTCGTCTTGTGGCAGTGAAGGTCTTGAAGGAATCCAAAGGCAATGGAGAGGAATTTATCAATGAGGTAGCTAGTATTTGCAGAACATCCCATGTTAATGTTGTTGCTCTTCTTGGTTTTTGTTACAACAAGAACAAAAGAGCTCTAATATATGATTTCATGTCTAATGGTTCTCTCGATAAGTATATATTTGATAAGGAATCTTCTAATACAAAATGTAATTTAGAATGGAAGACAAAGTATCAGATTGCAATTGGCATTGCTAGAGGATTGGAGTATCTACACCGAGGTTGTAACACAAGGATTGTGCATTTTGACATAAAACCTCACAATATTCTTTTAGATGAAGACTTTTGCCCAAAGATATCTGATTTTGGACTAGCTAAACTGTGCAAAAATAAAGAGAGTATCATATCAATGTTGGGTGCAAGAGGAACAGTTGGGTATATTGCACCAGAAGTATTCTGCAGAAGCTTTGGAGAAGTCTCTCACAAGTCTGATGTCTATAGTTATGGAATGATGATTCTTGAAATGGTTGGAGGAAGAAACAACATTGTTGCTTGTGAGTCGCATACCAGTGAAATATATTTTCCGAATTGGATTTATAAGCAGCTTGAGCCAGGGAGGGATTTTGAAATCAGTGGTGCTATCGCTGAAGAGGAAAAAGAGGTTGCGAAAAAGATGATCATAGTGAGCATGTGGTGCATTCAAACCATTCCATCTGATAGGCCATCGATGAGTAAGGTAGTGGAGATGTTGGAAGGTAGTTTAGAGAGCTTGGAAATTCCACCAAAACCTTCTCTGTCTCTTCCAACAAGATCACCCAAACATTCTATCCCATCATCATCATTATCAACATCAAAATCAGCACAGATACCTGCATCCCAAGGAGAAATCTGCATTGAACTGAGTGATATGTGAAATGTATTTAAACATGTATAATAATATGTCCCAACTGTACCCTAAGATAGATTCTTTATCTAGACATTAATTGTAAGCAAGTGTTCTATTGTATTCAACTTTTATCGTTTTTAGTGTTCTAAAAACGATGAAAATATTGATGCACTTGAAATTTTATTTGATTGCAATAAGGAGTCATCTTAAATCTTAATGAAGGCTTGCATCTCAATTTCATCGGTATATGGAATTGCTGGCAATAACGAATTCTGGGTATGGATTTCATCATCTTGCCAAACAAAGAAAGCCAATCACATTATAAAATCAAATTGATGAGTGAAGACCATCTCTAGTTTTTATAGTCATTAAACATTGATCTCTACTGCCAACAAAGATATATATTATAAAACAAACCCAGAAAAGACAGGACCTCTAACATATTCTCAAGATAAGTTAATGTTAATTTTTGAACCACAGTACTGACCTATCCAACACAAAAATAGTCAAGAACCAGAATTCAAGGATTAATTTTCACCTTATTCAATTGAAACAAAACTTAAGATTGCACTGCCCCGTTGTTCTTCCCTTCATGAACAATCATGTGAAGAGTTTTATAAAGTCATATATATCAAATTAATAAAACAAAAGGTAATGTAAAATCGTTGATGTTAAAGTTTTTAAAGAAAATGAATAACAGTCCAAACTTTTCCAGAAGTGGAAAGTTGAAAAATTACATCAAGGGCGATTAAGCATAAATAATTGTATTCTCCAGGTATTCATAAATAAATAAATAAATAAATAAATATAAATATAAATATAAATTAAAAAAAGTATTCTCCACATTTCCAAACACCAACTAATTGATTTCTTCATTCAGTAGAACAAAAGGAATTAAAGTTATCTTATAGTGGCCTCAATACTAATCCTTAATGAAAAATTAAGAATATCAGTTTTAAGGTTTCGTAATGACAGCATAACATATATGACCATGTCTATATTAAGAGCTCAAGTTAAATTTTGAAATGGTAATTACATGTACTGAATGTGAACAAGGTCAAAAGTCTTAAGATCCTTTTAACTATAATGCAAAGCTTGGAAAATTAATATTTTTCTTGATGCTCTTCCCTTCAAGTAGATTGTATGCAAAGAAATATTCATAAATATCAATTACATACAAAAATGAAAATCTTAATTTTCAGAAACCTAATACATTACTATCAATAATATTGATTTGGAAACTGAAAAATAGTAAAATACCTTGTTCAGCTCCACAAATTTAATTTCAGCATCAAGAGTGTTACGATACAACATGAAATTCCCCTGATAAGTAATAAGTAATAACAGAGTCAAATTTATAGTTCACAAAAATAGAAATGAAGATGCAGTATGAGTAAATATGCAGAAAATTTCCAACAAGGAGCTCAAACACTTACCTTAAAAAGGTCAAGTGATATGGTGAGTGAATTTACATGGCAGAGCACTTCAAGCATTCGTATCACATCCGAAATTAATGTCTGCCTCCTCATATAATCTTTACGCCAAAAATGTGTTGGGTAAATATGAATATCCACCTGGTCAAAAGTTGGACAGTTGTGTATGCTCAACACTAGAGGATACACTAATTGATGCTCCATACTTAGGTTAAGTAATTTAAGTTTGGGTGCAGATATGACAAGCTTTGAATCTCTGAACATTATTTTACCAATATAACCGAAATCTGAAATTGTCAAATTAACTAAGCATGGAGCAGATATGATAAAGTCTACCACGATTGACACACTACAGTCTATTGAACTCAAGTTACCCAGATTCAATAAACCTGAGAAGAGATCACCTTTTGCAGGCAATTTGACACCGCAGATATGCAAATTTGTCAAAGTTGCAAAACCAAATAGGTTTGGTGAAAAATCTCTTCCATGTCCAAAACCCAGTTTGAGAGTCTTCAAATCTCTTGCAGGAAACTTTGTGACGATATCAGTTTCAAGATGTTCAAGCCCATGTGAGTTGGCATAGTTAAAAACCCTCCTCACCAGGGAGAAGTGGATCGAGCCTCTGCAATAAAACTTGAGTTTATGGAGATTAAAAGGATTGCGACGAATCAAGACGTTGAGAACGAATTCTCTGAAAAGAACCCTATGGTCCGTATCCGCAGATTCATATCTTCGAAAATTTGCAAAATCGAAATACAGAGTGTGGATATTAGTCCAGTGATACCGCCATGTTTTGGACAAAACGCATGTCTGGATGGCGTCTTTGGTTTCCAAGAGCGAGAGAATATGATAGATTAACGTCTCAGGCAAGTTGCTGAGACGGTCCTGCTCCAGATCCGTCTGATTACCCAATCGGAGTTTCTTTTTGGTGGGTTGGTGATTCATGATCTGCATTCTCCGTTTTGACAGTCTTTCAGTTTTGTTTTTTTTTTTTTTTTTTTTTTTGAACTGCAAATTTTGAATTTGAATAATGAAGCTCGAGAAAGAAATTGAATAGACGTCATTGAAAAGTTGAAATTAGGGTGCTCGAGAAGGAGTTTGAAATTGAATAGATGTCATTTTCGTATTTGAAGGTCCTCCCAAAATAAATAAATAAATAAGGCAAATTGCAGACACTAATCTAAAGTATGACAAATATGTTTAATATTCAACTTTAGCTATTAATTTCACAAAGATATATTAATTTCACAAAGATACCCTCTTGTTAATGGGCAACTATTAATTTTAATTATTGACTTTGAAATAACAAAATTACTGGGTGTCCGGGTGACTCTATTACCATCCAAAATATTTCTCCACACACTCATTTACTTCTCATATCCACCCTAAAAATAAAAAATAAAAAATAAATTAATAATTTGCTTTTAACAATCTTTAAAATATCAAGATTAACCCTAAATTATAAATATCATTTTAATTAAGTGGAAATTGCTAAATCTTACCACATCTAACATAGGAAATTCGTTTTTAACCGCATACAAATTTTTAATTATTAATAACCACTTTTTTTTATAAAAAAAAAAAAGTCTAGTGTATTTCCGTAAATTATAAAAATACCCCCAACATTAATTTTTCTATTTTCTTTTGTTATTTTATTTTTTACCGTCTTCTTCCTTCGTCTCTCTTCTTTCTTCCTTATCGAATTCCGATCGTTGTTCCTATAAATCGAACACCAATGGCCACACCATTATTGTTCCTGCAAATTGACTAACTAGAGAATGGTTTGATCTCAGAATCGCGTTGAAGATTTGAAGAAGTGAATGTATAAAAACTTTTCCTATTTGCTCTAAATCGGTTTAAGGTGTGCAAATTATCTTTCATTTGTTCATTAATTAAGTTACAAACAGTTACTTTAACATGGTTTTAGCGTTATTGCATCACTTTTGTGTGTTTTTGTGAAGAATCAAATTAAACAAGGTTTCATGTTTTTTCCAAAAGATTTCAAGTTTTGTTATTGGTAAAATCTGAAGAACTGACAGGTCAACATTATTACCGGAGAAGACGGTGATCAGATATGCCACATCACTAAAGTCAGCTAGAAAAGACCAACACAAATTGACCAATAGTTAATCTTAAGACCCGACGAGATCCGATCAGGTTTGCATGACTAGGTTCGTCAAACCGATCGGGTCTAACTAGCCGATCTATTTAAGAAGTCTTGTTGGGTGAGATAACTGAACAGATTAAAGACATACTAATCGGGGTTAAATAACCAATCGGGTTAATGAGACCAGGTTGGCTAGTGATACGTGGAAGATGTTAAGTCCAAGACAACCACGACTCAAATACGCAGAGAAAGGATCTTACCCAAACAAAGAACCATGAGGTACACTCTAGTAAGGAAAGAAACTTCCTTAAAGATATTAGATCCCAAGTTCAATGGGGAATCTAATTCACTAAATGCATAGAAGACATAAAACAAGGAAGAAGATAAAGACGACTCCAACAAGTTAGAGTCCTAGTAAATCTTATCAACTTTCTTTACTTGTACATTAAGAATTAGGGTTCAATGCATGTATAAATAGACCCTCAAATACCACTATGTAGATGATGTGAAAAAACGCACAATAGCAAAAGTGCAAGAGATTGAATGTGTAATCCATTCTTACATATTAAGATCTTTCCCTCGCCGTCTCCGGCAACCATAGTTTTTTCCCTTCTTGGGTTTTCCACGTAAAATCTTATGTTTTGTGTGATTAAGTTTTCCTTTTTGTTTTACATTTCAGTCATTAATCACATTAACGTTGTTGGACGCGTGGTTGTTTTTCCATAATCAAAAAATCACCGTCAACAAGTTTCGTTGGTTTGAAAACTTGAAATTTTCTATTAAAACTTGAAATGTTGACAAAACTTGAAATCTTCTATATAAACTCAAAATGTTGACAAAAGGTGAAATCTTCTTTAAAAACTCGAAATGTTGACAGAAAACATGAAATCTTTAGAAAAAAACTTGAAATGTTTTTGAAAAAACATGAAATCTTACTGTTATTATGAAAACATAATTATTTTTTTTGGAAATCAATCTTCTCCAATGAATGGTGGGTTCGTCTCCGAGCTACGACGGCAACCTCTTCTCTTCCAACTACTCCGGTGACGGCGACGATGCCGGAGTCTCTCTCTTCTCTCTCAGCGATAACACCTCTTCCTCTCTCTTTTCTCTTTCTCGATTGTTCCAAATTTCTCTCTACTTTTGTTTTTGGTTTTTGTGGTATTTAAAGCATCATTCATCATATTATTACATTTGCTCATTTTGCGTTTGGTTTATTTCATAGCTTTAGCATTAGTTGCATTGTTAATTAATTTAGATTATTTTTAATGTTTAAATTGGAAATCTTCTTTAATCGTTGTTCAAATAGTAATTTGACTAATCAATTTCGGTAATCAACTACTCAATCTTTGTGGGAACAAATTCTTATTTACATTATACTACACTTCTGGCCTCATACGATTGCGAGCGCCCCCATTTTTGAGTGGTCATTTCTCCTATTGATTCCCAACATCTTCCTCGTTGAAAACAATTAGCAAAGAATAGGGTGTGTTCGTGAAACCCACCTCCATTGAAGCAATCTGATTCGATCGACGAGGGCGAACAGGTTCACTCCCCCTGGAGACGGTAGACTTGCTCTTTCGTTTGCATTTTTTCCAACTTGCCCCCGAATCCTCCGGGAGCTCTCCACACCAGAATATTCAAAATTCTTCTATGCGTTGGAATCGTCTGACATTGTTACAGAGGTTTGAAAATTCAAAGCAAAGAAGAAAAAGAATGAAGTGGTGAAAAGGGGCAAGGAAGTGGAGCTTAAGCTGAGAAAAAGGATATGGGGATTTTGAAAATCGAAAGTAAAGAAGATATGGGAAGCAAAGGAAATGGTAACCTCCATTTATATAGAAGAATTCAAAGGCACCTTTAAGTCAACCAATTAGGTGGATCAAGACCGTTGGAGCCATCAAATGGCTAGGGTCGCACAAGCTCCAAAGATGATGGGATGATCGAGTCCTTCCCTATGCGACACGTGGATGCCTCATCAAAGCCAACTAGTCGTTAGAGCTCCACACGCCTCCGATATTCTTGCACATTCTCCCAACCACGATTACTGTAGCAATTAAAGCAGAGGTTTCCCATCCTCGACACAAAATAAGAGATTCATAGGGGGTCAAATGGAAAAGGAGAAGGGAAAAATTTTCATGTGGCTTATATGCCTACCTCCAACGCTTCAAAGGCAACGTTAGCGTTCAAGACTGAATGGGACTTCTATTAACTATCAAATTTGGCAACCTCTCCAAAGAAGCATTTTCGCCACTACTATGAACTAGAACCGTGGTAGGACCCGGTCCCTGAGGGAACCCAGTCCTAGCAAGACCTTATCCCCAATGGAACTCGGTCCCGATAGCATCAAGTTGCCAAAAGAGCTTGTTCTGAACTAGTACTTGACCCCTATAAGTATTAGGTCCATGCGACAAGATCTGATTAACGAGAGCCATTCACACATGTCAAAATGAAATGTTTTACTTTAGAAAACCAAGTTTGTTTACCACTTGCAACCATAATTAAATACAAAATTTAGTAAAATGGCAAGTAAGGGATCGTTCTCAGGGATCAGGATGAATAGTTGAAATGTTTTCAAAACTACATTAGACTAACTAAGTGCATGAAAAGATAAATCATAATTGGAAGAGATAGAATTTTGATAACAAGATAAGTAAAATAAAAGGGATTGGAAAATAGAAGCTCAACAATCTAGATAAGAAAATGGATTAAAGCAATTAAGAGAAGACTAAGGAATTGTTGTAGTTATAATTGGACCATGGGCAATGCTTAATTAGCTTCATTAATGCTCGATTTAAACAATTAAGGACCGATCTCATTCGAAAGTGTGATTTGGCCGCAAACACTAAACCAAACCACTTTTTACCAAAATTCTTCACCTATGATATTTACATTAAGGGGATAATGGTGAGATCGATCAAATGGTCTAAGCAATTGGGGGTGATATTCCCACCAATCAACCTATTATATCCACTATGAGCCCTAATCAATCAAGGGTGTCAAGTCTTAACCAATTTTATCTCAAGTTATCTTATCAATATTGCAATTAAAGAGTGGCATACAATTCAATCACATAAGGAATAAGATCTAATTAAGCAAGCGAATAAAACTATAATTGTGCAAATATATTATTGAAAGCTAAACAAAACCCATTATCCAACACTTCCTCACATCAATCCCCTAGAATGGGGTTTAGTTACACATGCTCAAAAACAAAGAAAGAAGGTACAATATAGAGAAATAATGGAAGCTTGATGTAAAGAATTCTCCTTGCTTGAATTCTCCTTGCTTTGAACTTGATGTAAAGAATAGAAGCTTAGGATTGTAATTTACCGCAATCACTTATAGTGTAAAATCTACCTATAGGGAGTGAATAGGTAGAGACTCAAACTTTTTGTACTTCTTTTTCAATTAGTCAAACTATGCTTACTGAGAGACTTTAACAAGTGAATTGCTTTAACAAATCAATAAGAATTCAATTAAGCAAGTATTAAAACAATGCAAGTTAAAGTAAGTGGAAACTAAACAAAAATATCAACACAATATTTTTTTAACGTGGTAAAACCTAACGAATGAGGAAACATCCACGGGTTGCTCTACAATCATTAGCGACACCACTTCTTATTAGTTGGAATAATGTAAACCCTTAAAAGCGACCAATATTACACATGATCATTCCACAAGGAATGTCCCATTAATTCCTACTCTCAGGTCTTTTACTAATAGAAGCTCGCTCACTCGATTCCTAGATTTCCATTTGAAATCCTAATCGAGATTCCTTTACAACCTTTCACAAGGCACAAATCTAAGTGAAGTGCAAACATGCAAACACGATGCAAACACAAGCAAATAGAGTATATAGATAAAGTACACTCTACAAAGAATTAGTTATCATAATTCAAGCTCACAAACATATGAAACTAATCATTATGAAGGATACACACACACACACACAGATATATATATATATGTTTATGAAATTTATTAAAAAAAATCTTTGTATTTACTAACTCAATAGTAAATAAATTCATTAAAATTGTTGAATTTATAAAATAAAATAAAAATATTTCTATAATTACATTTAGGATATATTTTAATAATTAATTAAAAAATAAATTAAAAACTCTAATATTATAAATTGATTGTATCATTACATTCTAACCATAACCTTAAAAGTAGTCACCTTCTAACATAAGCAATTTAACATTTGTAAGCGTAAGTGAGGATTGTGATTTTCAATCGCAACATAATGAAGATTTATGAAAGTCATGTTAGATTTCATTTTCAATTTGTTTATTTTTATTTTTCTTAAAATAATATGTTTTCGATAGAATGTTGGAGCCTAAAGATGACTTGATTGCATGAGTTTAATCATGTTTCAGTACTATTTATTTATAACTTTTTAATAAATTTCAAATATAACATTTTGCAATGGGTCGGGTCGGGTTGCCTATTAATTTAACAAATGGTTTCGGGTTTTATAGTTAAACTCATTAAGCTAACGGGTCGTGTTTGGGTGGGACAATTTTAACACGACCCAAACACGAAAGACACAAATTCGTAATAACACGACCCATTACCAGGTCTAGTTGGTGCGCACCCCTAGTTGGTAGGGGTGTGCATTTTCAGTTTGGTTAGGGCTGGAGCTGAATGTCAAGCCAAACTAATATGAATCGTTTGGCTATATTTCAACCCAAATCAAACCAATGTTATTTTGCAAACCGATTCAAATCAAACCAAAAAAGGTCAGGTTGGTTTGGATAGGTTTATCGGTTTAGATTTGAACTCAAAAATCTTTTTTTTTTTTTTTTTTTGGTCTTATATTATAGAAGTTATTTAAATTTTAAAAATCATAAAAGAAAATAGTAATTATATATATACAATTTTTCTATTGTCAGTTTGTCCTAATATAAAATATATCAGGATGTGGATCATTAGATTTACATACTTTGACTCAAAGTATATGTATTTGTCAAAACTTTTCCATAATCTATTCTTCGTCCTGATATATTTTATATTAGGATGAACTGACAGTAGAAAGATTACATATATATATATATATATATATATATATAAAGGAAGTACGGAAAAGTCAAAAGAATAATTATTATATATATCCTGATTAAAGGCATGTTTGACAACATCTATACTTTTGAAATCACATCAATCAATCAGAAGAATTGCATAAAAACAAATAAATAAACTATAAAAAGCATGAAATAAATGGTAAAAGTTATAAAGATTGGAATAAATAGGAAACATAGGTAACTTTTATATTTTTAGTTTTACTTTCTAAAATATGTGGTTCAGTTTGATTTGGTGATTTATTTCACGCAACCCCAAACCGAATCACCTTTAATCAGTTTGTCTTTTGGACAAATCGAACCACCCATTTTTTTATATTTATAATTGGACCAACCCAAACTTTATGAGTTGGGTTAGTCGGTTTGGTTCGGTTAGGAGGTTTTTTGCACACCCCTTCTAGTTGGTAGTAAAGCTTGAGAAAGAATTTGAAAGAGTGGCAAAATTTGCAAATTAGTATTTTATTTTATTTTTTGAAAATCCAATATCACCCTTGAGTAAAATTACTTAATGGACTAAATGGTTTGTAAGATTAATTGGTTTTATATTAATTCTTTGTAAAAATAATAATAATAATAATAATAATAAAAGAAAAAGGAAGTTTTCTATTAATTATTTAATATTCAAATATATATAATAAAAATCATTCTATTTTCTCAAATCCTAACTTCTATTTTAAATACTAATTTCAATTTCTTCTGAAGGATACAAATTGATTAGGAAGTATGGAGAATAAATCAAAATCATCCAATGAAATTTCATATTTAACATATTCAACAGGTATTATAGTGATCATACTTATATGTTTAGAATGGAATTAAGATCATTAACTCTTAATTTTTGTTTCTTTGATGGAATGGTTGCTTCCATCGACGCACCATCATCAATTTTGCCCCACCATCTTAGTGAAAGGATAGTGAGAAGGGAGAGGGCTCAATTTTTCCCCACCATCTTCAACAACAATAAACAACACCACTCCAAATCCAATAGAAAACTACTCCAAATATCCAACCAAAATACAACCACGGAGAGAATGGAGATGGAGAGTGAAAGGATAGTGAGAAGGGAGAGGGGTAAAGATGAGAGAGGAGCGAATGAGGGAGAATTAGAATGAGAATGAGAAAAAGAGGAGCTAGGCGCCTAGGCAAAGGTGAGAGGAAGAGAAAAGGGATTTTTTTATACTTTTTATATATATATTTTTACAAAAATATAATACAATAAAATTAATAAAAAGGTATTGTTGATATTAAGTGAGGTTTATTTATAAACCAAAAAATTTTAAAATATTTTAGGGGTGTACACGCAATTTTAAGAGATACCAATATCATCACTCAAAAATAAGGCAGGTTGCACAAACTCATCCTGAAGTATAACGATAATGATTAATATTCAATTTGGACCATTAATTAAAAAAATATTGATAATGGTCAACTTTTAATCATAAGTATTGAATTTGAAATGACAAAATTACCCCTACTTAATAAATAAACATATAATATTAACTGAAAATAAATAAAATTATTTAAATATAAAGAAAACCTCCACCTACATAGTCCATTGCTGGTAAGGTCCTATTTGCTACTTGGAAGAGATCAACTCTAGGATGGCAATGGATCGGATCGGGGATGGATACCCCATTATCCATCCCCGTATCCGTTTGAAATATGTATATCCATCCCCGCATCTAAATGAGCGGGGCGGATTCGGATATTCCGCGAATTTAGATAACGATATCTATCCCCGCTCCGTCTATATCCGTATCCAATGAAATATATATATATATATATATATATATATATTGTTATAATTTATAAAAGAAAAATGTAACTAACGTGTATAATGGTACCTTTTATCCTATTTAAAAGGGAGAAACAAGTACATCCAATCCAATAAAGTTCAAATAACATAAATTCAACAAACGAAAAAAAAAAAATCACATAAAACTTTACTATTTAATTTTCTCCAACAACTTAATAAAAAACCATAAATATTCTCATTCTTCCATCACCACGGTCCATACGACAATCAAGGTAGTCTCAACTCTTTAGGTTTTCGGCCGCTTACTTTAGAAAAATAGCTTTTAGGGTTTTGATGATAAAAAAATTAATAATAACTTATATAATTAAAATTAATAATTATATTTCCTTCAAAAAAAATATTAATAATTATATAATAAATTTTTATTTTTTTAAAATATTAAAATATTAAAATATACAATGGATCCGGATGGGGATGGATATCCATAGACAATATCCATCCCCATATCCAAAAATTAAACGGATATTAAAATTGTATCCATCCCCGATCCATTCCCGTAATAATAGTATCCATCCCCATTATAAATGGAGCGGATTCTTTCGGATATCCATATCTGTGAATAATTTTGCCATCTCTAATCAACTCCATGCCGTCGAGACACTCTATTAACAGTTGAGTTCAATTTATTATTTTGTTTTAGTTTGACTAGAAATATAATTATTAAAAATTATATGGTTACTTCAAAATTAGTTTTTGGGTAAATTTACAAATATAAAAAAATTTTAAATTTTTTATTATAATTAATAGGTAAAATGACCAAATTGCCATAAACTCTGGTCAACCATTAAGTCTAATAGTTGACCACTAACAGTAGAGTAACATAATCCTGCATGAAAAAAATGTTTTTATGTCTAGCCTTTTGTTAATGGTTAGTTCTCCAATATCAAGAGCAAGAATCCCGCACACATTATAAGTTGTGGTACGTTTCCACAACATTGTAAAACATATTACACAACACTGTATAATCAACTTTCTCTCAATCTCTCTCTATAGTCTATACTCTATAGAGAGAGATTGATACCAACTTTATATTTTTAAAATTAATTAAAACATTTGTTTCTAAAAAAATTAATTTAAACATGAATATATAATCTCCAATAAAGACAAGAAGTTTGTAACAAAAAAACAGTAGAGAAGCTTCAATCCAAGTTCCGTTGAGATTCATCAAAAGTAAAAAAGAAATTCAAAGTCTAACAAGTAAATAATAAATAAATAAAAACTGTTTCTTTGAAGCACAACCTCAGTTCAAAGTAGCCAAGAGGATAGCAGACTACCAAATTCTTGTATTGCTTCCTTTAATGTTTAGTTGCAACTTCATGAAAGAAAAACTTCAGTTTTCTTCAAATACAGTGGCCAAACCAATCAACTGTTTCAATCCCGTCTCCTATAAATGTCACAACACAAGATACTAAATGAGAAATTAATATTTTGGAGCATCATGAAGATAAGGAATAGCAGTCTGAATTTTATAAAGTGTTTCCAGAAAATTCGCCAGCAATTTAGCAACCTTGCACATATACTATCAAAAATCCTTTGTTTTTCAGCCAATAGCAAGTTACAAAGTCAAAATCTATCAATCTTTTTGCATCAAAAGAAATAAATTTAAAAAAAAAAAATGCTCATCTATGTATTCGATATTGATTAAAATCAAATCAAATCAAAGATAACTTCTCAGTCAAGGAAAGATCCAGCATCGCAACTAGTTTAAAAAGTCACATATCAATATTTCAATGAATTCACAATATAAATGGGCTAAAAAAATCACAATATAAATAATTGTAGTAGTCACCTTTTCAAGCCATTTGATTTCTTTGTAGAGTAGAGTAAAAGTTTCAAAGTTAATTAACACCAGCCTAAATGTTGATCATCAATTGATGCAAGAAAGTGAAATATCAATTATTGTGGTAAGAACAATCATGGGATATTTTATATCAAATTCCCACAACAGCATAACCTCTTTCATTGGAACAAAGTTCTTCTCCCACTCAACCTACCTTTGGCTAGTCATGATTCCAATCTATAGTAAATAGACATTACTATCGATGAAATTTATTTATATGGATTCAGTAACATACCTTGTTTAGCTCCACAAGTTTATTGTCTCCATCAACATCGCCATGATACAATATGAATTTCTCCTGACAAAGTTATAACCAGGTAATGAGTCAATTTTTTCTCTCACATTTCCTTTTCGTACAAATCAAAAATAAAGTGTTTAGTAAATTCTTTGTATGAAAGTCATATCAAGTATCAAATTGGTAAAAATCTAAAAGATATATGAAGTTGCTGTATAATATCAATTAAACCACTTACCTTAGAAAAGTTTAGTGATATTGTAATTGATTTCACATGGTAGAGCCCTTCAACCATACGGATCATATCCAAGATGTATGCTTGCTTCTTATCATCAGCTTTTTGAGAAACAGGTGGAGACAATTGAAATATCCACTTCTTCAAGGGTTGGACAATCAACCCTATCCAATACTAAGGGTGCGTTTGGCACGAACATGGGACATGACAAGGTGGGACAGGACAGGACAGGATAAGGTGGGACAGGACAGGACAGGACGAGACAAGACATGTTGTTCTGTATTGTGTTTGGAAGGCCTAGGACAGAACTGTGGACTGTACTATTATGCGTTTGGTATGGCTAGGATAGGACAGGACAAGAGGTTCAAATGACCAGAGTACCCCTCTTATATATATAACAACATATATTATAATATTATATATTAATATAATAATATCAAATAATAAAATATATATAATATATAATAATATTAAATAATATAATATATAATAATATATAACATATTATTATATTATATATATATATAATATATATATATATATTATTTGATATTATTATATATTAATATAGAATATTATATAATAATATTAAATATTAGTACATAATACATATATGTGTGTGTGTTACTGTTAGTTATTATGCTGATTTCTAGAGATTATAGTTTCTAATTTTATTCTCCTTTATTGTAGCTTTATTGTCTTTCCTATTTTGTTCCCTAGATTAGTGAGATGTGATTTCCTAGATTAGTGGGATGTGATTCCTTGTATAGTGGGATGTAATTTCCTAGATTAGTGGGATGTGATTCCTTGTATAGTCCTTGACTGCTTGTATATATATGTTAGTATACAGACCAATAAAATCAAGGCAATCAAGCCTATTTCTACATGGTATCAGAGCACTCTCTGAACCCAAGCAAACCCTAATTTTCTTGCTGCTCTTTCCGGCAACAAAACACCAAACAATTTATATATATATATATATATATATATATATATATATATATATTCTCTCTATTCTACTGCTCTTTCCAGCAGTAAACCATCCTAAAACCACTCCAAAAATCAGTCATGTCAAACGACTCTAAAGAGGCTGTTTCCGGCTCAGATTTCCCTAAAACAGACAGCAAACGGATGATAAGTCAGCAAGCATCCTCCACTATAGCAACTGGATCATTGGTTCACTCAGGTAATTTTCTACTAGCCATGAATGCAAAACAAGTGTCTAGTCAAACCTGGATAGTTGATTCCGGTGCCTCAGACCATATGACTGGTGATTCCAGTGTATTTAAGACATTCTCACCTTGTGTTGATAATCTGAATGTTCGTATAGCGGATGGAACACTATCGAAGGTGACTGGAATTGGTTCAGTGGCTGTCACTAAGGATTTGGTCCTAAAATCAGTTTTGTTTGTTCCTAAATTAAATTGTAATTTGCTGTCTGTAAGTAAGCTGACCCAGGAACAGCAATGTACTGCTAATTTTTCTCCTTATGCATGTATTTTTCAGGACTCGGATTCGGGGAGGATGATTGGCAGTGCTAAAGCCTTGTCTGGACTCTACTTTCTCAAAGCAGAATCCTACGTGAAAAAGCAATCAGATCTAGCAGCATGTGGGGCTGGTTGTGAGGTGTTTTCTAGCTATCAAAGTCTCTTGTCTAGGTCTAGTGATGATAGGCAGGTTATGATTTGGCATTATCGCTTAGGTCACCTAAATTTTTCCTATTTGTCCAAAATGTTTCCCTCATTATTCAAAAATAAAAACCCCAATCTGTTTCAATGTGAAATGTGTCAATTTGCGAAACATACTCGCAATGTTTATCCTATTTCATCTTATCGAACTTCAAAACCTTTTTCAATGATTCATAGCGATGTTTGGGGACCCTCACGAGTTCCAAACATCACAGGATCTAGATGGTTTGTTACATTCGTAGATGATCACACTAGGATCACTTGGGTATTTCTCATGAAAGAAAAATCTGAAGTTACACGTATTTTTAAAAATTTCAAAAATATGATTCAAAATCAATTTAAAACGTGTATTCAGATTTTAAGGACCGATAACGGGAAAGAATTTTTTAATTCAACTCTCAACAATTATCTTTCTGATGAGGGTATCATTCACCAAAGCACATGTGTTGATACCCCTCAACAGAATGGAATTGCTGAAAGGAAAAACCGTCACATTTTAGAAATTGCCCGATCTTTACTTTTTTCTAGCAATGTTCCTAAAACTTTTTGGGGTGAAGCAGTTCTTACTGCTGTATTTTTGATTAACAGGGTTCCTTCAAGGATTTTAAATTTTTCCACACCTTGTCAAGTTTTTAAAAATGTTTTCCCTCATACCCGACTTGTTACTGATATCCCGTTAAAAATTTTTGGGTGCACGGTTTTCATTCATGTGTATCCATATTACCGTAGTAAATTGGATCCTAAATCTGTTAAGGGAATATTTATTGGATACTCTCCTTTTCAGAAGGGATACAAATGCTACTGTCCAGAGACTAGAAAATTTTACAATTCAATGGATGTTACGTTTTTTGAAAACCAGCCGTTTTTTTCCAAAATCGATATTCAGGGGGGGACACAAAATCAAGAAGGCGAATTTCTGTTTTGGGATACAAATCCTGATCAAATTATTTCTTGTCCTATTCAAATTGGTCCTCTCCATGACAGTAGGAATCCCAATCCTGGTCAATCTCTCAATCCAAATCAATCTGATCAATCTCCTAAAAATCAGCCACAAGATCTTCAATCCTCTCTTAGAAATCAGACCTCTATCAGTCCTAGTCTCCCTAGGAATCTGCTACCACATCTTACAAATTTTCCAATAAACCAGCTGCCAGAAATCAGCCTTGAATCTTCTAGGAATCAGGCTAGTTGTGAGGATAATTCAAATCAGCCCTCAAACACTAAAAATCAGAAGCCTCTAGAAAGTCAAATAGAGTCTAGTCAGTCTGTCAATCCACCTCACGTGCAAAAAGACCTGATTGTCTATCACAGAAGAGGGAATATGCGAGAAACAAGAAATCAGACAGATTTTAGCTCTATCCAGGAGTCTGAACCGAATTCTATAGTCCCAGAAACTGACTCGTATGAAACAGAAAAAGAAACAGTATTAGAAGGAATTCAAGATCAGCCTATTGCCGTGAGAAAAGGATACCGAGAATGCAGGGATCGTCCGTTGTATCCATTAAGCAATTATGTTTCATATGAACGACTCTCACCTCACTTCCGGGCATTTGTTACCAGACTTGTTGATATTCCAATTCCAAATAATATTCAGGAGGCTCTAAAAAACCCTGAATGGAAGAAAGCAGTTATGATTGAAGTTCAAGCCTTGGAGAAGAATGGGACCTGGGAACTAACGGAATTGCCAAAAGGAAAGAATCCTGTGGGATGCAAGTGGGTGTTTACAGTCAAAACACGAGCTGATGGAAGTGTTGAAAGACTTAAAGCAAGATTGGTGGCGAAAGGGTTCACACAGTCATTCGGAATTGACTACCAGGAGACTTTCGCACCTGTGGCAAAATTGAACACTATTCGGGTCTTACTATCTCTTGCTGCTAATCTCGACTGGCCCTTGCATCAACTGGACGTGAAGAACGCTTTCCTGAATGGGGATTTGGCAGAAGAGGTCTATATGGAGGTACCACCTGGACTAGAGACAGCTGCTACTGTTAATAAAGTATGCAGACTCAAGAAATCACTATATGGCCTCAAACAGTCCCCTAGGGCTTGGTTTGAGAAATTCACTTGCGTGTTGAAGAAACATGGGTATTTCCAAAGTCAATCAGATCACACCATGTTCATCAAATACTCTCAAAAAGGGCAGCGAGCAATTTTGATCGTTTATGTAGACGATATCATCTTAACAGGAGATTTTCTTGATGAAATACCAAGAATAAAAGGTTGGTTAGCTGAGGAATTCGAAATCAAGGACCTGGGACATCTCAGGTACTTTCTTGGTATGGAGGTGGCTCGGTCAAAGAAAGGTATTATGATTTCACAGCAAAAATATGTGTTGGACCTACTGCATGAAACAGGAATGCTCGACTGTAAGCCGGTTGAAACTCCTATGGATACAACCATGAAACTTGGAGCTGACACTAGGAGTGCACCGGTAGACAAAGGAAGATACCAACGGCTGGTGGGAAAGCTCATTTATCTCTCACACACTAGACCGGACATCGCTTTTCCAGTAAGTGCAGTAAGTCAATTCATGAACAATCCTACTGAGGAACACATGACAGCTGTACAGAGAATCCTAAGGTACCTGAAATTCACACCTGGAAAAGGACTGTTTTTCGCAAAAACAGCAAACAGGGAAGTAACTCTATACTCAGATGCTGACTGGGCAGGATCTATCACAGATAGGAGGTCTACATCTGGGTATTGTACGGTTGTTTGGGGGAATTTAACCACATGGCGAAGCAAAAAACAATCGGTTGTGGCTAGGAGCAGTGCTGAAGCAGAATTTCGTGCTATGGCACATGGAATATGTGAGGGGCTTTGGATCAAAAGGGTTCTGACCGAACTTAGGGTGCCTATGGAAAAGCCTATAAACATGTTCTGTGATAATCAAGCTACAATAAGTATTGCTAAGAATCCGGTTCATCATGATCGAACCAAACACATCGAAATAGACAGACATTTTATTAAAGAGAAGTTGGAAGCTGAAATTCTAAAGTTGTCTTACATTCCAACTGGCCAGCAAGCAGCAGACATATTAACTAAGGCACTACCTCGAAACAGATTTGAAGAGTTAAGTGTCAAGCTGGGATTAATCAACATCTACGACCCAGCTTGAGGGGGGGTGTTAGTTATTATGCTGATTTCTAGAGATTATAGTTTCTAATTTTATTCTCCTTTATTGTAGCTTTATTGTCTTTCCTATTTTGTTCCCTAGATTAGTGAGATGTGATTTCCTAGATTAGTGGGATGTGATTCCTTGTATAGTGGGATGTAATTTCCTAGATTAGTGGGATGTGATTCCTTGTATAGTCCTTGACTGCTTGTATATATATGTTAGTATACAGACCAATAAAATCAAGGCAATCAAGCCTATTTCTACAGTTACAATATATATATATATATAAATATATATATATATATCCTATATATATATATATTATATTAAATATTATTATATATAAGATATATATAATATATTAAATATTATTACATGTACAATAAATAATATATATATATATATATATTATTGTATGGGTAATAATATTATTATATACGTAATAATATATTATTATATATAATAATAAAATATAATATATATATATTTTTTATATTTATATTACATATATATTTTATTATATATATATATTATAATATATACATATTATTATAATATATGTATTATTAATATATATATATATATATATGTGTGTGTTAATATATACATATATAATATAATAATATGTTTATATTATAATAATATATATATATATATATATATATCTTATATATAATAATAATAATGTTTAATACATCATATATATATATGAATAAATATAATATATTTAAGATTATAATATATATATATATATATGATATATTGAATATTATTATATATAGGATATATATATATATATATATATTATTATTATTATTATTATTATTAAATGTTATTATATATTTAATAATAGATTTTATATATCATATATTATTATATGTAATAGTATAATATAATATATTATTATATAATATATATATATATATTATATTATATATGTAATTATAATATATATTATTAATATATATATATATATATATATATATTATATTAGACATGATTGTAGTTGTTTAAAAATTTAAATGGTAAATTAGTCTTTTTGACACTTGTCCCATGTCATGGGACAAGTTGTCTCCCACCTTGTCTCGTCCTGTCCCATGCTAAGGACCCGCCAAACGTGGGACAAGAACTTGTCCCACGTTATCCTGTCCCGTCCCGCGTACCAAACGCACCCTAAAGGATTCACTCCATAGATATTAAATAATTTGAGTCACTTATCACAATCTTCTGCTCCCGATTCATATAATCCCATCTTGTCGAATTTGAAATAGTCAATATGACTAGTTGTGGAGCAGATATCTTAAAAATCATTACACACTTTACTCGACAATCTATTAAGGATAGGTTCTCTAGAACCAAACATTTTGAGAAGTAATCACAGTTATGTAACGCAAAGTCGGTGAGTTGCAAAGTAGTCAATGAAGCCAAGCTAGATAAGTCAGGAAAAGTCGAGGTCATGCAAGAGCAAGGACCCAGTTTTAGAGTCCTTAGATTTTGACATTGGTAAAGGCTTGGAGGAAAAACAGTAAGATTGGTATCAAACTCTTCAAGACTCTTTGATAAGGCATAATCAGAAACTATTTTTGCAAGAGATGGGCTTTTATAATCATTCAAGTGAAACTTTATGCTACTCAGCGGGTAACGCTTGCGACGATGAAAGACTTTTAAGGACAAAATTTCCGAAATCACCAATTGTTTTGAATATGAACTTGAGGTTGAGACTATGGATATGAGTCCAATGATACCTCCATTTCTTGGACAAGACACAGGTTTGCACAGCATATTTGGTGTTCATGAGAGAGAGAATGTGATGGATTATAGGGTCTGGCAGGTTGCTTAGGCGATCAATCTCCATATGATTACTCATATGTGCTATCTTTTCCGCTAGCATGTCTTCTCCTATGGTGGCCAATTGATCGATGCAAAGGTCACTAACCATAGGAAAAACAAACAGTAGCTCTTCCTCCCCAGAATCCTAAAAATAACACAAAACATAATTTGGGTATTTTGTATACATACATTACAGTCAATAGAATTAATATGAATCTTATAAAAAAATACCTGATTTAACTTCACAACTTTAGCTTCAGCATCAACACTACTGTAATACATTATGAATTTCCCCTGAAAAGTTATAATAAAAAATAAAAGAGAATTAACTATCAAGTAAACAACACTTAAAGAAAAATAAAAAAATAAAAACAAAATAAATTCTCTATATATGAATCTGGCAGTCAAAAAATTTCAAATAGATAAATACATTTAGGTAGCTTCTATATAAAATAAAGGTCCTTTAATATTTCAAATAATAAAAATCATAAACAATTACAATTTACAATATAAAAGTCAATGAAACCCAATGTAATTCTAGATATCTTAAAATTAAAATGAAAGTACCTACTAACCTTAGAAAGATTCAATGCTACAGAAATTGACTTTGCATTGCAAAGCCCTTCAACCATGCCTCTGATTTTCGAAGTGTACCAGTTTGTCATTTGTTCATAAATTGATGGAGAAATGAGAATATTCACCTCGTCAAGGTCCAAACATTTATCAATGCTCAACAAGCAAGAAGACTCCTTCATGTTAAAGAATTTAAGTCTAGGTGCAGTAATCATGATCTTTCCATAAAACCTGAAATCTGAAATTGTCAAAGAAACCAGCCGTGGAGCAGATATGTTAAAGATACTAGCACTATAAGACGCAGAACATTTTGCTAGAAGTAAATTCTCCAAATTCAAGCAATTAGAAAAGAGATCACTTTACCCAGGTAACGAGGCTGAGATTTGCAAGGTTTTCAAAGCTGCAAACTTGAAGAAGTCTGTTACAGTATGATGTATTCTTAGAGACTTCAAAGTTTGACATTCAAAAAGACTTGCTTGACAATCGGAAAGGCTCGGAGGAAAACTACCAATGAGATCAGTTTCAAGCTCTTCAAGTCTATGTGATATTGCATACTGAAAAACCGTCCTAACAAGTTTCACCCTGATTGATTTCCCACAAATAAACTTGAGTTTTCCCAAATTTATTAACTTGCAACGCCGCAAGACATTAAAGACAAAATCTCTGAAACCAACCCATCTACTGAAGCTTGAGTGATCAAAATTGAGGTTGTGTATATTAGTCCAATGATTCCTCCAGTTTTTGGACAAAACACATGTCTGAACTGCATACTTGGTGTCCGTAAGGGAGAGAATGTGATAGATTACAGGGTTTGGCAAGCTGCTAAGTCGATCTATCGCCATATGATCACTGATTTGGGCCTTCTTTCTAACATCAATCTCCTCAAATCTATATGACATTGCATAATGATAAAATATCTTCACAAGAGACGCCATTGTCGCCCCTTTTAAACAACACTTCGGTCTACTTAGAGAGAAAGGCCTGCGATTATTCAACACATTAATGACAAAATCTTCAAAGTCAACAACACTCGCACTGGTCAAGCAGTCGAAACAGTAACAGTTAATATGAGTCCAATGAAACTTCCATTTCTTCGACAAAACACAGGTCTGAACTGCGTCTTTGGCATCCATACGTGAGAGAATGTGATGGATTACAGAGTCTGGCAAATTGCTTAGCCGATCCATCCCCATTTCATCATTGATTTTGACTCTCTTACTGGTATGTTCCTGACCCTCCATGCTCTATAATAATTATAGATTCTAGGGTTTCGCTTCTCACTGATCGAGCACCCCAAAAAAAAAATCCCAATAAATCAGATTTTCAAATTAATCAAAATTGATATCCAAAAAATAAATTAATAAATTAAACAAAACAAAAAACCCAAATACCCAATTCTTCTCTGCGAATACTAATCTCAGAAATAAGTGAAGTTCTACCCTAATGTGAGATACAAGACATACAACAAATAAAGAATCAAGTATCAAAATAAAAACCTAAAAATCCTCCAAATTGAAACAAATAAAAGAAACCTGGAACTTCTTGGTGTTGTTGTTTCTCTGAACAAACCGCCCATCAAATCCCCAAGTCGGCGATTGGTTTTCTCTTATTTGCTTTGGAGCAATTTTGGTATTGTATTTTAGGTTTACCAAAATTATATTGGCGCCATATAAATTTTGTTTTACCGGCCTTTTATTTATGATAATTTAAAACCGCAAAAAAAGGAGGGAAATTTTAATAAAACGTGAAACGTAAATACAGGGTTAGGGCCTGTTTGTTTTTCCAACTGAAAACTTAAAGTTATTTAGTCAGACATTTTGTTTGTTTTTTAAGTGAAATTAGATCTGAAAAACCATTTAAAACATCTGAGAAAAAAAAGCTCAAATTTCCAACTTTTATCTGAAATCTGGAAAGCTTAATATGTTTTAACACATTTCTTCCAAAAATGCCCTCTGAGAATTACCTCAGTTTTTCATTTCAAAAAAAAAAAAAAAAAAATCTGGGCACTTGTTTGACCATGGAGGTTGCTGACAACACTTTGATGTTGGAGGAGAGGAGGCCGGCGGCCTCTTTGATGTCAAGTAGCCGTCGACATTCGCGAAGGCGGCCGGCGACCATTTTTTACCGTCGAAGGAGGAGGTCGATTGTTGAAGACTTAAGAAAGAAAAATAGATTTGAGAGTTTGAGAGAAGAAGACCTGGAGAAGAGTCTGACAAAGAAATAGAGAAGAAGAAAGTCGTTCAAAAAAAAAAAAAAAAAAAAAGAGAGAAAAAGGCTTCTGGTCACAGTGGATCATGAGCACATTATATAAGGAAACAAAAAAAGCTTTCCAGAGAATTCTAATTCTAATTATATATATGTATATATATATATATATTATTATATATTAAATCTTATCAATTTATAATTATAAATATTCATTTATTTTCTTTCAAAAAAAAATCATTTATTTTTTGTTAAAAAAAAAATTGTGGTTTCGATTTGGACGAAGCTTTCAAAATATTTATTTATTAATTTAAACTAAAAATATTATAAGATACATTAACAATAGAATTATATCAATTAGAAATACATAAATCTATTAACAATTAAAAGGGTATAATTGTCATGTTACTGATTTTCAGATATTGATATTCAGACATCATAAATAAAAAACAAACACATCATCTAGATTTCAGATTTCAGTCACTATTCAAACTTCAATCAACTTCAAACCTATTCAGACTTCATACCAAAAAACAAACGCCACCTTAAACTTTCTACAAATGAAGAATTATTTCATTAAATTAGATCAGTCAAATTGGGATGATATATCAATCCACACCCTAGCGGGAGTTTTAAAATGTCCATAAACTTTCTCCGTATAAAGAAGAATTAATTCATTGAGTGTTTTTTTTCTTTTTTTTTTTGAAGGGAAATTAATTCATTAAGTCATGTCAAGGGAATCACCTATTAATTCTGATCGATTATTTTTGTGATTGTATCTTTATGTATATTTCTTATTTTAGCAGATTGACCATAATCTTGAGTTATAGTTTTGGACGCTATGATTCTAGCTATAATTGTATTTACAATGGAACTTCCAAGTATGAAGGGTTCCAATTCTATTCATTTGCATATATTTGTCATGGTTGGCTACACTTTCTATCTCTATTTGCTATTTGGTTTTGTGAGTTTTTTTTTTTTTCTTTTGTCTCAAATTTGGTTGTGCAAATAGTGATGGTTTTTCACTTTTTTGTTCCGTACTTTTTTCGTTTAGAATTTTTTCTTGATGTAGTTCTAGTTTTTTTTTTTTTTTTTTTTTTTTTTTTTTTTTTTTTTTTTTTTTTGAGTTATGGATTCACTATTTTTTTTTTTCTTGTCCAAATTCATTGGAAAAAAATAAAAATAAAATATTTCTCTTGTTCATTCAAAGGCAAAAATAATGTAAGCATTTCAGTTTCAAATATACGTGACAGGTACAGAATTATAGAGTCATATTGTTGGATCAACGGCCAAACCAAGTCATACCACACAACTTACTTAGTGGGTAGTAAAAGATACCCAAATCTTTATGTTGAACCTCATTTTATATTGAATCTGCGTCCCTACAAAACAACCATAGAGTGATAGAGATGTGGCCTAGGGATGGGAATTTCCCCACGGGACCCCATGGGGTTTTGGGGATAGATTTCACTCTAAATAGGGTTTGGGTGTGGGGGTCTAGACAAATTTGACCCTCAAATCTAAATGTGGGTCCCCCATCCCCCATTTCCACCGAATATTATATATATATATATATATATATACACACACATTTAATTTTAATTTTATTTCCTAAGTAATATCTAAATTTAACCCTAGTCTAATTTTAATTTATTTTGGATTATTTTTTGGATTTGATATTTAAACAAGGTCAAATGGGAGATTGGGATTGTCAAATTCAAATTCCACAAATTCTGGATTAGGGATTGAGATTGGAAATGGGAAAAAATTGGGGAAATGGTGAGGGTGGGGAAACCTCATCAAACACCTCCATCCCTCATCCCCAAATGGGGTTTTGGGTGGGGTGGGGGAATGGGGAGGTAGTGGTTACACCACCAACCCCCCCACACCACCCCCCCCCCCCCCCCCCCCCCCCCTATGTGAGCCTATTTACTTTGAATTTATCAATAAGAAAATTATGCTCGCCGATTTCATTTTCAATATGAACTTGACCAATACAATCAGAGAACTTTGTCCATTCAAGAATATTGTTCTTCATTTAAGGCTATATGGATATAATATACATAATTGATTTATACAATAGTTTCATCCACCGCATTGCCCGATATCCAAGCTCTTCACCAAACAATGCTTTATGTATTCATTGACATCAGAGAATATTTATACATGTTACAACCTATCAGAGTAGGAAAGTAATTGAACCTAAAACACTTAAAGGAAATAGATCACAACTAAGTATATACAGTACTAAGTGTACACGGCTAACTTGTGTAGCTGGTCATGTGGTGTTATGTGGAACTCTACCGCTAATACTTATCACATACTAGGCCAAAAGTAAGTTGTCTCTAGCAACATGTGCTTTTGTCTTGGATGGCTCACCCATTTCATGTCCAGGCACTTATTTATCAATTTCCATCGGAGGTTTCCACACTTGGGCACACAAACTCGATACCCTTAGTGTAGAAAAGACCATTCTACCCAAAACCTTATTGACTTGCCTTTATTTATCAGCGCCACCAGCTGTTTAGAGTTCATGCTTCATACCCTCCAAGATCAAGTCAAATAACTCTCTTTGCAACTTGCTTATAGCGTCTAATTTTGCCTTTCTACTGGGTATATCGGCCACAACAATGACTTTTTCAGGCTTGTACTTCAGCACATAGTCGAAGCCCGCTAATAAGTCATTCCATTTAACTTGTTTAGGGCTGAGCGTCTTTTACGATTGAAAGTAGCTAATGGCTACATTGTCGGTCTTAACGACGAGCTTCAGCTCGTACAAGTAATGTATTCATGTCCTCAAGAAGTGGATAATGGCAGTCATATCAAAAAATAACAAATCTTTGCATTCTAAAGAATTATCTCTTACAAATTTGCACCAACCATCCATAAAAAAACACCTTATTATCAAAGTAATTCATATCCACCTGCTAAAGTTTGCCTATAGCATTCCTTAGGACAACCTTCTTTGGCAAGAGTCTATTGCATAATCCTACAAAATCATAAGGGATGTGCTTTAGAAGAAAGTACTATATGCAAATCAATAACAAATTTCTAAAAATCTTTGAAAATTGTTTAAAATGTGTTTCTTTATGGAACTATACTCTTTCACATTGTCTTTTGTGAGTAATAAGATACAAAATGTTGTCTAAATATACATAGATAGAGAGAAAGTAAGAAAAAAAAAAAAAAACCTAGATGATCAAGAAAGCAGAAACAAAGAGAGTTAATTACCAATCTATAAGAGGTGTTTTATGGTGAATGCAACTTGAAGAACTCAGGGAACCTCTTGTTGGGTCTACGAGTCATTTCTCTCTTGTTTCACAAAAAAAAAAAAAAAAAAAAAAGATTGGTAAAGATATTCAAGGACAAGTTTGATATTGTTTCTTCTAGAATCACATTTTTTGTGTGTATGTGTCTTGGAGTATTGAGACAAGATTGTAACAATTTTGATATGTTTTGAATCAGGGTATAGATTCGTTTACCATTTCGAGTAATTTTTGTGTGGTCCCTAATACAGCTCAGTTGGGTTAGTTTTGTGTGAAGTTTGACCATAACATAGTGATATGTGCTTTCAAGTGTGTTTGGGAACAACTTCAAAATATTGCATATACTATTTGATAAACCAATTTATTCTGGTGCACACAATGAAGGAGCTTAGTACCCGCCCAGGCTGATGGAAAGGTTTAAATTTTTAGTATCTCTTTCAAGGCTTTTCTTATAATTAAGCACTCTAATGAAGTTGGCCCCCCTCCACTGGATCTTTTAATTTCCCCACCTTATCTTTTAATTTTTTTTTTTAATTTTTTTTTAATTAGGATTTTTTTAATTCTAAATGTCTATGTTAAAATTTAAAAATTTTACCTTTTAAAAAAAATTAAAAATTTTACCATTATAAATGCGTACGCAGGTTGTAATTTTATAATGAAAAAAATTTAATTAATTTATTCTACAATTTAAAAAAAAAAAAAAAAAGAATATTACAATCATTGGGGGTTTAATGGAGGAGGGGGAGAGACTCAAACTCACAACCTCATGGTATAGGTGTGAGAGGCTTTACCATCAGGCCAACATCATCTTGTCAATCTACAATTTACTTTTCTTCAAAATTTTCCTTTTTCATTAGGATAATGTACCCAAAATACTGATCTACCAATTAGAGTGTAGTAGGCCAAGGTGGTCTTTTTTCTTTTACTTTTTACATTTATCTCCTTACATTCTTCACAAATTGTGCCACGTACTACACTCCAATTAGTGAGGTCAGTATTTTGGATACTTACTGGTCAGTACCCAAACATTATCTTTTTCATTAGGTTTTCTTTTCAAACTTTAACCCTCTTTTTAATTTTTCATAGTTTCAACTTGCTTTCATTAACACAACAACGGATTGTTTTTCTATTATACAAGTTACAATATCAGGTATATAATTTTCAAAGTTATTTAAATACATTTATATTTTACTTTTTATTTAATAACTTTTAAATTTTTTTTCTTTCTGAAATACCGGTTTGAAATAATCAAATCAGAAAGAGAAATTCAAGTTCGACTAGTTTCAATTTTTTGAATCTTCTTAATAATCTCTTCAAAAAAAAAAAGTAATCTTTTTTTTATAATTTGATATGTTTGGCGAATATGTTAAACCAGGCCTTTGGTATTAAATATTTAAAATTTAATATTCTTACCTCTTATTCTCTTAATATATGAAATTAATAATAAGATTGTAAAATAATTTTTCTTCTTTTATGAATTTTGTTTTAATTTATCTACAACTCTGATGAGATGTTGTAGTACCAAGACAGATGCCCGCAAAGACATAACTCAACCAGTAGATGGACGAGTTTGAAACTTGGATAAATGACTCTCAAATCAATGGCTCAAATCCTACGAATGTCAAAAAGCTTTAAAGAAATACCTGGTATAGATACACACACTACATGCGTAATTCCTCTATCTAATACAATATTGGTTCAAAAGTTTAATTCCTTTTTTTTTTTCATGTACTAAGACCATCTCCAACCCTCAACTCAAATTTGTTGCAACTTGTCTCCAAAATACAGCAACTTTCACACTTCCATCTCCAACTCTCAACTCCAAATCCAACTCTAAAAAGAATATTCCACTCAATATTCCCTTTCAACCAATCAAAACCAATCAAACAATTAAAAAACAAAAAAATGAAGCGCAAGAGCTGGCGCTGCTCCACCTCCATCAACAAAGTAGCGCAACTGATTGGCATTCGGTTGGAGACGAGAGTTGCTGCAAAATGGAGATTTGGCGCTCGGTTGGAGATGCCCTAAGCTTAATTACATACCCCAACCCCAACCCCAACCCCAACTCCCAACTCCCAAAATCGAGATTTGAAATCCTGAAGCTACTAATCAGAATATTATGCAATGGAATTATATTAAAAAAAACCCTCAAGAGTCAAGACCAAGGACAAAAGTAGAAAATATTGATGTGCTTACAGCTTTATTTAGTTGCAATAAGGAGTTTTCATTTGTGTATTATAGCTCTGGCTTTTGTGTATTATAGACCAAGGAAAAATGTTCATGGTAACTTCTAATGTTTGGAGAACCAAACGTTAGAAGTTCCCATGAACATTAGTAGATCAGTCTTCAAGAAAGTGTCTTAAAATAAAGGGAAATTCTTTTCTCTTTTCTCTCTCTCCGAGTCGGTAAGGGTAAAAGTAGAACAATCTTCCTAGGGAAGAGTGTCACAGGAAGAGGAAGTAGTGGTGGATTTAGCTAGGTCTTTCTCTGGTGGAGTAGTGGGTTCTTCGTTCTTGTTTCTAGATCTGCTGTTAGGATGAGTGTGATAGAGCTAGCAAGTCTGTACGAGAATCTATCTTTGGCTGAAGAAGATGGGGCAGTGCTTGAGGTTCCTGAAGAGGTTCAATTAGAGGGCGAGGTAGATGTTGATAGGAGTTTAGTATAGAGGGTTTTGGCTGGAAAGAGGGTTAACAGTAAAGCTTTTAAGACATTGATTAATCAGTTATGGAACCCATTTGGGAAGGTGGAGGTTGAGCTAATAGGCGAAAACACCGTCATGTTTCACTTTGTTAATCGAGAAGAACGAGATCGATTCTGACAGCGCGGGCCGTGGCACTTTGGGAATAGCTTGATTGTGCTTGAGAAATCGGTGAGCTCGGGTGATGTCTCAAAGTTGGAGTTCAAAAAATCTAAGTTTTGGGTCCAAATCCATGATATTCCTATCATGTGTATGAACAGGAGGACGGCTAGATGGCTAGCGGAACAGATAGGTGCAGTCATAGAACTTCCCTCCAATTCGAGGGAGTGTTGGGGTAAATTCATCAGGGTAAAAGTTCAGATAGATATCTCAAAGCCTCTAAAGAGGTGGCTTAGACTCAAGTTAGGAAAAGCAGATGAGATTGTAGTGGTCAGGTTGAAATACGAGAGGTTGCCAGATTTCTGTTTCGTATGTGGAAGAATCGGGTACGTTATTAAGGAATGTGTTGACGAAGAAGCAAAAAAGGGAGCGCTAGAAGGGTTGCCATTGAGGTTTGGGCAATGGTTGAAAGCCCAGGGATCGGAGAGAGGGGGTCCACTGTTTCAGGATTTTCATAGCGTAAGTTCTTCTGAAAGGGAGAGATCGCAAGACTTGGATGTGGAAAAATCAGGAGAGAGGCCTCTTAATCTCAGAACAGGTTCTCAGGCATCCCATAATGGGGAATCGGTAAGCTCGACGAGATCAGTAAAGGAGAAGATGGTGGTGTCACTGGCGGGAACCCTAAAACCTGAAGGGGTGATGGGGCTCCCACACTCAGACAAGATGATAATAGATAGGCCTAGAGTTGGGCTTGAAACAAGTTCTACTGTTTCAAACCAAATGCAGAGGGTCCCTAGTGTTGGGCCGATTGACGAAGGTGTAGAGATATCCACTAAAAGCCCAGTTTCAAGTGAGATAGAGATTAGGTCTGAGAAAGTTAGTCAGGTGTCAGGAAGTGAGGCCTTGGTGGAGAAGAAGATTACTGAGAAACAGACCACCCCCAACAATAAAGTTTCTAGAAAATGGAAGAGAGCAGCCAAGGGGTAATGAACATCAACAATTGGTAGGGAGGGTTTCTAGTCCCCTACAGAGAATGTTGAAGGCTGGTACGGCGGTGAAAAAGACAACCAATTCTAAGAATCCCTCCCCATCGGGTTCCAGAAAGAGTCCAGGGAAAGTTGCTCTCAGGTCCATAATTAAAGTCCCCTTTCCTTCTCCAAACTCTAAGAAAGAAGGGGGGAACTAGGATTGCAAGAGGAAGGTTATTTTCGAAGTGGACGATGGTCTTAAGGAAGTTAAAAGAGGTAGAGTTATGAGCTCTGATCAGGGTACTTCTAGATCTGTGGAGCCTGGGTGCTAGGCCCGCCGGGAGCAATGATAGGCCTTAGTTAGAACGTTCGAGGGCTGGGAAACCCTCGTGCGTTCGCAGCCTTGCTGAGGGTGCTCAAGAACCATTCCCCGGATTTTGTGTTTATTTCAAAAACAAAAGTGTTAGGTAGTTGTTGGAATTCGATTATGTGGAAGAATCTTTTCTTTAGTACCGTAAATAATTAGGAGATTTGTGTAATCTTTTACCCAATCTTATTTTTAGGGGTTTCCTGTTTTAGTGTAGTTTTATTTCTTTTAGGAAAGTTGCTGGCATCCCTGATTTGTAGGCGGATTTGCTACTGCCTCTTATGTATATATATTTGTGTTTTTCTTCCTTGGGAATTAAGAAGAATAATAATTATCTTCCCTCATATTTTTTCTCATGGTATCAGAGCACATTCTGAAACCTAAAATTTCCAAACCCTAAAATTCCGAATGTCAAAATACGGGATGACTACCTCTAGTTCAACTTCCGATGTCACTTCCAATCCAGAAATCACCGGTTCGAATGGCAATGGTGGTTCCAAAAATCCACATCTTTCTCATCTTCCCATTACAAGTCATAAACTGAATGGGTACAATTTTCTGCAATGGTCCCAATCCGTATTGATGTTCATATGCGGAAAGGGAAAGGATGATTACCTCACCAGAATCACAACATCACCAAAAAAGGAAGATCCAAAATTTAAACTGTGGAAGACAGAAAACAACATGGTCATGTCATGGTTAATTAACTCTATGAACAACGATATTGGAGAGAATTTCCTGCTCTATGAAACAGCGAAAGAGATATGGGATGCAGCGAAGGAAACTTATTCAAACAATGAAAACACAGCAGAGTTATTTGGAATTGAAAGCATACTTCATGATTTACGGCAAGGAGATCAATCTGTCACACAATACTTCAACTCTCTCACTCGATATTGGCAGCAATTGGATATGTTCGAAAAACACAGTTGGGGCTGTCCAGGAGATGGGACCAAATACAAATAGATTGTGGAACAAAAGAGAATATTCAAGTTCCTATTGGGCCTCAACCCGAACCTTGATGAGGTACGAGGAAGGATATTGGGAACAAAGCCATTGCCTAACATCAGAGAAGTCTTCTTGGAAGTTCGTAGAGAAGAGAGTAGGAAAAGGGTTATGATGGGACCCCAGACAAGGACAGACAGCGTCACTCTAGTTACAGAAAATTCTGCACTTGCTGCTCGAGGTACTCAATTCAATGATAACTGGTAGCGGAAAGGGAGACCGTGGTGTGACCACTGCCGAAAACCTGGTCACACTAAGGACACTTGCTGGAAGGTTCATGGTAAACCTGCCGATTGGAAGCCAACAAGGCCTACTAATGACCGAGAAAGTCGCAGCAACCTGGTCTTGAGCAGTGAGAATTCCAATCAAGCAGAATCAAATCTGTTCAGTAGGGAACAGATGGAGTTGTTACAAAAACTATTCAATCAGTCACAACAGAGTTCCAATCCTGTTAGTGGGACAGCATCACTAGCACAAAGAGGTAATTTCTTGAATGCCTTAAATGTAAAACGTGAAAAATTGAGTTCTTGGATTGTTGATTCAGGAGCATCGGATCATATGACCGGGGATGCAAACATTTTCTGTAAGTACAGTCCATGTTATGGGAATTTCTCGGTTAGGATTGCTGATGGATCACTCTCAAAGGTGGCGAGTACAGGTTCTGTAGTGATTTCAAAGAACCTAACACTCAACTCTGTACTCTTAGTCCCAAATTTGGATTGCAACCTGTTGTCCATTAGCAAACTCACCCAAGAATTAAACTGTGTTACTAAATTTCTCCCTCATTGTTGTGAATTTCAGGACTTGGATTCGGGGAAGACGATTGGCAATGCTGAGATGTGTTCGGGACTTTATCTTCTCCAAGTCGATGATTGTTCTGATAGACAACCTCAAAAGGCAGTTTGTGTTTCCTTAATAGGTCAATGTGATAGTCGTTCTAGGTCAAATAACGATAGTGCAGTCATGTTATGGCACTATCGATTAGGTCATCCAAATTTTCTATATCTCGAAAAATTGTTTCCCTCATTATTCATTAATAAAAGTTCAAAAAATTTCAGTGTGATATTTGCCAATTGTCTAAACATACTCGCAATGTCTTCCTAAATCAGCCATACAAATTATCTCACCCATTTTCAATGATTCACAGTGATGTGTGGGGTCCATCTAGGGTTAACAACATTACTGGGGCTAGGTGGTTTGTATCATTCGGGGTGCGTTTGGCACGGACATGGGACAGGACAAGGTGGGACGGGACGGGACGGGACAGGACAGGACGAGACAGGACATGTTGTTCTATATTGTGTTTGGAAGGCTTGGGATAGAACTGTGGACTGTACTATTATGTGTTTGGTTTGGCTGGGACAAGACAGGACAAGAGGTTCAAATGACCAGAGTACCCCTCTTATATATAAAACAACATATATTATAATATTACAATTTAATATATAATAATATCAAATAATAATAATAATAATATATATATATAATATTAAATAATAAAATATATAATATATTATTATATATTAATATAGAATATTACATGTATTATATATATAGTAATATAATATATTATATTATTATATATAATAATATAATATAAGATATATAGATATATATAATATTAAATATTAGTACATATAAAAAATATAATATATATAATAATATATATTATATAATGTATATAATATATATATATATATATATATATATTACATTATAAGTATATATATATATATATATATAATATTAAATATTATTACATGTATAATAATTTATATATATATATATATATATATATATATTATTGTATGGGTAATAATATTATTATATACGTAACAATATTTAATATATTATATATTATTATATATAATAATAAAATATAATATATATATTTTATATTTATATTACATATTTATTTTATATAATATATATATTATAATATATACTCATTATTATAATATATATATATATATATTATGTGTTAATATATATATATATATATATATATATAGTATAATGTATACATATTATTATAATATATATATTAATAATACATATTTATATATATATATATATATCATATATATTATGTGTTAATATATATATATATATATATATATTATAATAATATATTTATATAATAATAATAATAATAATAATGTTTAATATATCATAATATATATGATATTATTATATTATTATATTATTAAATATAATAATATATAGTATATATATATATATATGATATATTAAACATTATTATTATTATTATTATTATTATTATTATTATTATTATTATTATATAAATATATTATTATAATATATATATATATTAACACATAATATATATATATATATATATATATATATTATAATAATATATTTATATAATAATATATAATAATAATAATAATAATAATGTTTAATATATCATATATATATATATGATATATTAAATATTATTATATATTATATATAATAATATGTTTTTATATATTATATATTATTATATATAGTAATATAATATAATATAATATAATATTATATAATATATATAATATATATAATATTATATATGTAATTATTATATAGGTGATATTTTTGTAATATTTTGAAATGGTGAGGGCAAAATTGTCTTTTCCAGACTTGTCCCATGCATGGGACAAGTCTGGCCTAGGGTCTGAGGTGGGACAATTTTTGGTGAATTTTGTCCCACCTTGTCCCGTCCCGTCCCAAGCTATTGGTGCGCCAAATGCAGGACAAGAGAAAATAGTCCCGTCCTGTCCCGCGTACCAAACGCACCCTCGTAGATGATCATACTAGGATTACATGGATATTCCTCATGAAGGAAAAATCCGAAGTCAGTCAAATCTTCCAGAATTTCAATAAAATGATTCAAACTCAGTTCCAAGCCAAAGTTCAAGTATTAAGAACTGACAATGCCAAGGATTATTTTAATTCTGTTCTTGGCAGTTATCTGTTACGTGAGGGTATTGTTCATCAAAGTTCGTGTGTTGGGACCCCTCAGCAAAATGGGGTTTCAGAGAGAAAAAATAGACACCTCCTAGAGGTGGCCCGATCCCTTATGTTTTCCACTAATATTCCTAAACATTTTTGGGGAGAAGCTGTTCTTACAGCAGCTTACCTCATTAATAGGATGCCATCTAGAGTGCTAAAGTTTCAAACACCTTGTCAAGTCCTTCTCAAATCTTACTCTCATTCCCGTATTATCTCAAATATCCCTACTAAAATATTTGGATGCTCGGTGTTTGTACATATCCATCAACAACACCGAAGCAAATTGGATCCGAAATCCATTAAATGCATGTTTGTTGGATATTCTCCAACTCAAAAGGGATACAAATGTTACTCCCCTGTCACAAAAAAGTTCTATGTGTCTATGGATGTTACATTCTTTGAAAATCAAGCATACTATCTGAAAACTGAAATTCAGGGGTAGAGTGATATTCAGAAATTTCAGTCTTGGGAGCCGGGAAACACCGAGTCAGTAAGCCCCCCTCACATGTCGTGGAGTCATTTTAGTATTATAGAAGAACCACAACAGTCTGATCCTCCTAGTCATCCTATTCCTTATCAAACTGAGACTGACCAGTCCAGACTTACCATTCCTGAGCCTCCTAGTCCTGAACATTCTCAATCTACTAAAAATAATGAGTTCATTGTCTATTCCAGAAAAAGAAAGACTCAAAGAGGAGTGGAGCACCGGACATCTCTCAATCCTGCTCAAGAGTCCGAACTGAATCAACAAGTTCAAGTTTCTGACCCAAACACAAATGAAGCAAATGAAACTCCTCCAGGTAACATGAGTTTTGATCCTAATCATACATAAACTGATGATGCTAATTCTGATCAGCCTATTGCTCTAAGGAAGGGATTCAGAGAATGTAGAAATCATCCCATTTACCCAATCGGAAAATATGTCTCATATGAGGGTTTGTCTCCAATTTTTCGGGCCTTTGTTACAAATATCTCTAAGATACAGATTCCCAACAATATCCAAGAAGCTCTCAAAGTGCCTAAATGGAGAGCTGCAGTTTGGGAAGAAATCCGAGCATTGGAGAAGAACGGAACATGGGAAATTTCAGAATTGCCAAAAGGAAAAAATTCGGTGGGCTGTAAATGGATCTTCACAGTGAAACACAAGGCAGATGGGAGTGTTGATCGGTTCAAAGCCCAGTTGGTTGCTAAGGGGTTTACTCAATCTTATGGAATTGACTACCAGGAAACTTTTGCTCCGGTGGCCAAATTAAACACAATTCGTGTCTTGTTTTCTTTGGCAGCCAACTTGGATTGGCCACTTTATCAGTTAGATGTCAAGAATGCATTCCTAAATGGAGACTTGGAAGAAGAAGTTTACATGGAAGTTCCCCCTGGTCTTGAAACACATGCAAATGTCAACAAGGTTTGCAAGCTCAAGAAGTCACTATATGGTCTCAAACAATCTCCACGAGCTTGGTTTGATAGATTCACAAAAGTAGTAAAGAAGTTTGGGTATTCACAGTGCCAAACTGATCACACTATGTTCGTTAAATTCTCACCTAATGGACAGACTACCATTCTTATTGTATATGTGGACGACATCATTCTTACTGGAAACCATGAGAAGGAGATGAATAAACTCAAGAACGTTCTAGCAAAGGAATTTGAGATCAAAGACCTAGGGAGTGTCAAATACTTCCTTGGCATGGAAGTAGCTCGGTCCACAAAGGGTATTTCAGTTTCTCAGCGGAAGTATGTCTTGGATTTATTAACGGAAACTGGGATGATTGACTGCAAACCAGCTGATACTCCTATGGACCATACAACTAAACTAGGCACATTGGAGGGGAGTGCTCCTGTGGACAAAGGTAGGTATCAAAGACTTGTGGGGAAGCTAATATATCTCTCTCACACACGACCGGATATCGGGTTCTCTGTTAATGTAGTGAGCCAGTTCATGAATAACCCAACAGAAGAACACATGAATGCAGTATATCGGATTCTGCGTTACCTCAAGTTGACACCAGGTAAGGGTTTGTACTTCAAAAAGAACTCTAGCCGAGACATTGAACTATTTTCGGATGCTGACTGGGCTGGTTCAGCAACTGATCGGAGATCCACTTCAGGATACTGTACCTTTGTGTGGGGAAATTTGGTTACTTGGCGGAGTAAGAAGCAATCGGTGGTTTCAAGGAGTAGTGCAGAAGCCGAGTTTCGGGCCATGGCACATGGTATTTATGAGGGGATATGGCTAAAAAGGTTACTGGTGGAGCTAAAGGTTCCTATTAGGGAGTCCATGAAACTGTTTTGTGACAACCAGGCAGCTATAAGTATAGCTAAAAATCCAGTTCATCATGATAGAACAAAACATGTGGAGATAGATCGACACTTCATCAAAGAGAAGATAGAAGAAGGAAGTATCAAACTAGTCTACACTCCAACAGCATTTCAGACAGCTGATATCCTCACCAAGGCTCTTCCTAGGAGAAATTTTGAAGACCTGACTTTCAAGCGGGGAATGATTAACATCTACAACCCAGCTTGAGGAGGAGTGTTGGAATTCGATTATGTGGAAGAATCTTTTCTTTAGTACCGTGAATAATTAGGAGATTTGTGTAATCTTTTACCCAATCTTATTTTTAGGGGTTTCCTGTTTTAGTGTAGTTTTATTTCTTTTAGGAAAGTTGCTGGCATCCCTGATTTGTAGGCGGATTTGCTACTGCCTCTTATGTATATATATTTGTGTTTTTCTTCCTTGGGAATTAAGAAGAATAATAATTATCTTCCCTCATATTTTTTCTCAGTAGTAAATCGGATAAGTTCAAAAGTCGTTTGGGTTTCACTTGTGGGTTTAGTATAGATAGTAATGGAAGTAGCGGTGGGTTAATGTTGTTGTGGAGGGACAATCTTGTAGGAACGATTCTTTCATTTTCTACTGGGCACATTGATGTGCGGTTTTGTTTGGATGATGGGTTTGTTTGGAGATTCTCGGGCTTCTATGGGGAACCCAAGGCTAGCAACAAGGTTTTTTCTTGGGATTTACTAAGGCGTTTGAGTGGTATTGACGACCTCCCTTGGCTGTGCGAGGGTGATTTTAATGATTTTCTCTCCAGAAGTGAAAAGAAAGGCGGGTCCGAAAAATCCTTTGGTGAGATGTGTCAGTTTAGGAAGGCTATCGATGACTGTGATCTGGTTGATTTGGGGTTCTCTGGCCCGAGGTTCACCTGGAATAACAAAAGAGATGGCAAGGCCAATGTCTATGAGAGATTAGATAGATTTTTTTTGCTAATTTGAAGTGGAGGATTAGGCATGTGAGCTTTCAGGTGAAGCATTTGGGTTTCTTTAATTCTGACCATAGGCCCATCCTTCTCATTTGTTTCCCTCCTGGCAGCTTTAAGAAAGGTATTGAGAGAACCTTTAGGTTTGAGCAATTCTGGTTGAAGGAATTAGATATTGGGAGGGTTGTTGAAGAGGCTTGGCGGGACAAAGGTCCTCCCTTGTCGGTCCAAATTGGACTAGTGTGTAGCAAAATTGGGTGGTTGGAGTAGGTCTAGATTTGGAAACATTCAGAATTTGATTGGTAAGAAGCGTGCTGAGATTGAGAAGTTGTATTTGTTGAGTGGTAAGCTTGGGGTCATGCAGTCTATTCGTTCTCTTGAGAGAGAGGTTGAAGGGCTGCTAGATCGAGATGAGATATACTAGAAACAGAGATCCAGAACAGAGTGGCTTGGAGCAAGAGACCGGAACTCGAAGTTCTTTCATGCGAAAGCTTCCGCCTGGAAAAAAAAAAAGAACAACATCTCTTGTATACAGGATGAATCAAGTAGGGTGCAAGATTCAGGGGAAGGTATGGCAGTTGTGGTTCGTGACTTTTTTATAGCCCTGTTCAAGTCTTCTAATCCGTCCTCTCAAGATATCTAGAAGGCTTCAGCTCCAATTCGGTCTAGATTGTCAGATGGTCAGAGCAGTTCTTTATTTGCTAGTTACACTGAGGAAGACATAAGAGTTGCTCTTTTTAGTTTGAACTTGACAAAGGCCCCTGGACCAGATGGCTTCCAACCAATATTTTTTCAAAAATTCTGGTTTACGGTTGGTAAGGAGGTTACGAGGACCTGTCTGTGCATCCTGAGGGGGAAGGCTTCTATCAGACACTTCAATTCTACAAATGTGGTGTTGATTCCTAAAGTCAAGAATCCTATGAACCTCAGAGACTTTAGGTTGATTTCTCTATATAGTACAATATATAAGATTGTTTCGAAGGTTATTGCGACTAGACTGAAGCCGTGTTTATAGGATATTATCTCTCCGTATCAATCGGTGTTTGTCCCAAGGAGAGATTTTCGATAATGTGATAGTTGCGTTCGAGTCGCTCCATTCGCTCGGCCGTAAAAAGTCGGGTTCAAAGGGTTATATGGCCTTGAAGTTAGACATGAGCAAAGCTTACGATCGAGTTGAATGGCCCTTTCTTAAAGCGGTTTTGGAAAAGTTGAATTTCCCTCAGGGCTGGATTAAGCTTGTGATGGACTATGTCTCCACTTCGTCATTGTCCTTTCTTCTGAATGGTAAGGCTGTGTGTACCGTTGCCCCTTCCAGAGGTTTAAGACAGGGGTGTCCTCTCTCCCCCTATCTCTTCCTCATTTGCGCCGAAGCCTTCTCCAGTCTGGTTTCTGGAGCCGAGAGAGGTGGAAGAGTACTTGGGTTTCGTAATGCAAGAGGTGGCCCATTGGTTAGTCACTTGTTGTTTGCGGATGACAGTATACTTTTTAGCAGAGCTACTGGTGCCAGTGGCTAGCGCATTTGCAGCATTTTGAGGACTTATGAACGGGCCTCGGGTCAACAAATTAATCTAAACAAGTCTAAAATCACCTTTAGCCCAAATGTGGCCACTTCTGTTAGGCGTGATCTTCAGGTTTTATTTAGGATTGATGCCTGCAACTGCCAAGACTGTTATCTGGGCTGCCAAGACTGTTATCTGGGCCTCACTTCAGTTGTGGGAAGGAATAAGAAAGTTATGTTTAATGACATTAAAGAAAGAATCTGGAAGAAGCTACGGGGTTGGAAAGATAGCTACTTTTGGTTCGGCGGTAAGGAGGTTCTGATCAAGGCAGTGGCTCAAGCGATTCCGAACTATTCGATGAGTATATTCAAGCTGCCGGTTAGTTTGTGCCAGGAAATAAGTTTTATGGCTTCTAAGTTTTAGTGGGGTTCGAATGAAGGCAAGCGGAAAATCAGCTGGATTAGCTGGGACAAACTCTGTCTCCCCAAGAGTTTAGAGGGCCTAGGCTTTAAGGATTTGTTCCTCTTTAACCAGGCTCTTCTTGCCAAGCAAGCTTGGAAAATTTTGTCTACTCCTAATTCTTTAGTAGCTCGAGTTTTGAAGGCTAAGTACTATAGAGATTCCGATTTTTTGGAGGCCATTCCGAAGACTGGTTGCTCTTATGTGTAGCGCAGTCTAGTGTGGGGCAGTTCTCTGCTTTCTAAAGGTCTTCGTTGGTCGGTTGGAGATGGTAAAAGTATTAGTGCTTTCAAGGATCAATGGATCCCAAGACCAAGCACCTTTAAACCTATCATTGGAGATCCTGGGTATGATGTGCGGGTGGCTGATCTCGTTGACAAAAACCGTAGAGGATGGAACATAGATCGCCTAAATCAGCTCTTTCTTTCGATCGATAAGGCTGAAATCCTAAAGATTCCTTTGAGTTGGAATGGGGGCAAGGATATTCTAAAGTGGCATTTTGAAAAGAAGGGTTGTTTCACTGTGAAGAGCGGATATCGCCTGGCCATCTCTTAAAGGTCTATCAGCTCGAGCTCAATTTCCTCCCAGCAGCAAGTATGGTGGAATTCCTTTTGGAGTCTGAACTTGCCTCCTAAGGTAAAGGTTTTCCTCTTGAGGGCTTGCTGGAATGCTCTCCCTTCTTTAGATAATCTGAGGAAAAGAAAAGTTATGAATTCTTCTTGCTGTAGCAGATGTTCTGGTCATGTTGAATCAGCTAGGCATGCCCTTTTAGTTGTTAGGTTGCCAGAAAAATCTGGTCAAAGAACAAGTTTGGGTTGCTGCTATCTCGTTTCAAAAATTTCCCGATGTTGGATGTTTTACAGTCGATGGCTTCACAGGTGCCCTCAGATGGTTTTAATCTTTTTTGTATGATTGTTTGGGCCATCTGGGAGGATTGGAATGCTCTGTTGAACAGTGGGAATGAGAGGCTCCCTGGGATGCTGGTGACTTGGGCAACAGATTTGTGTGAAGAGTTTCAGCATAGTAGGTTGGCCTTCTCCCATCAGCCTCCCTGTCCTGTCGTTGAGGATGGCTTGGATCGGCTTGCTCACTCCCCAGGTTCGCTGAAATTGAATTCTAGTATCTTCTTTCGTAAAGGCTCGAATTCGGTTGGGGTTGGATCAACGATTAGAGATGAGAAGGGTAAGACTCTGGTGGCCAGGTCTTCTATTCTGACTGGTTCCACCAGTAGTGATTTGGCTCATTTCCTGGCCCTTAGGGAGGGGCTTATGCTGGCCAGGTTTTATAACCTTGGTGTTAGGTTTGCAGAGGTTTAACTCCAAAGTTGTTGTTTCTCGTTTGAACTCGTTTGGCTCTTCTCTTGATGATGCTAGGTTCATAGTTGATGATATTAAAGCTCTGTTGTCCGAGGTAGGTTCCTGTAAGTGCAGCTTTGTCTCTAAAAAGGGAAACTAGTTGGCACATAACCTAGCTTCGTTAGCCTTATCCTCTGTGCGGGAGTTTTTTTGGCTGGATGTCAGCCTTTCTTGTGTTGTGGTTCCCTTGTAATGTGTCTCTTATTTTCAAAAAAAAAAAAAAAAAAAGAAAGAAAGAAAGTGTTTTAAATGTCTTCTGGTTTAAGTAGATGACATTGTAATTCATGTACAATAACAATATACATCAGTATCACCATTCAACTTCAGGACTTAGGACTTCTGGCCTCAGTCACCAGAACGGTCTCCTACAGTTCGTAATGCAGCTCAACCGCTAAGCTAACTTCAACACCCATGATACTGAAATAGAAATCAGATTAGATTTCGAATGTTACAACATGTATGCTAACTTATCATTTAAGGAAGAGCCCTTCAGGTAATGGACAAAGCTTGCTTATGCTTCACACATAACCACCAACCATCTCTCAGGCATATTTTGTTGGTCATGCCTGTATACATGTAAACCACAATCATACGGTGAAGGAAGAAAAATTACGCCAAAACTCAATTTGTAAAGTAAATGACTTCATGTCGAACAAAGTTTACCCTGTTTATCACAGCAATATGGTGATTAACGAGCAAGGAAATCCTTCTTCATGCCACATCAACATCTTTTCTCCTACTCATTAGTTGAAAATTCATTAGGTAGTATATACATCTGTAAGCTCCGTAATTTTCAGATTCTTTTCCTTGCGATCTGCAGATCTGCCTGCAAAATTCATTAGCTAAAATTGATCAAGGACCGAACAGAAGTGTCTACCAATGACATTAAGGCAATTCCTGAACCACATAAGGCATGTCAGAAGCTAAATTTGATATATCAGTTTTGAACATTCAATTAGTAATGTAAAATCCTTCAAAATGTAAATAGAATTCGTATGTTGTGCTTTTCACCAAGCTCATTACATGCTAAATCAAAGTAGTATGGCTTACCAATTTGAGTTTCAAATCCGTGATTACCCGCTGTCTCTGATATGCAAAAAACTTCAATGACTGTAACAGTAACAGCCCCATCAAAAGATAAAAAAAAAATTATAATAATTTAAAGAAGTGTATCAACCTTAAATCAACCACAGTAACAATGTTAAGCAAATTTATGAAAAGTAAAACAAGAGAAATGAAGTTATGAGAAGAAGAGTTCTACTTACTCCAAGTCTCTGCATTTCAAGCGATCTTAGTAATGCTTTTCTTTTAGTTAGAAGATTGTCAGTCTTTAATTTTATAGGCCGTTTGTAATTTTTGCCACGGTAGATAATGATAGCATGACCTTCTTTTAACTTCTCCACTGAAACAAGTATCCCACCACTTTCTGCTACAAGCCATTTTGCGGTATAAAGGACTTGAACAAACAATCTTTGCATGGTAATCACCTTGGCAACTTCTCTGTGCTTCCAATGCTGATGCAGGCCTTCTATAACACCATCAAAGATTCCACGTCTGCCTGAAGCCAATATTAAACCAAATCATTTTAAGACAACTAAGAAGCAATAGTTTATAGCAGCAACTATGATTATTTGTTGAAATGGATAGCATTACAGAATACCTGTGTATGTGCATATGTAAAGACACCCAGTTACCACAATTAGAATTTGAATCAAGTCCACTTTCATGGAATTAAAGCTTACATCAACCAAAATGTGAAGCCAATGTGTCATCACCCAAAACTTATTTCTTCAACCGCCACTATGTGGAATCAGTTGTGTCCCCCATTCTTATACTAGTAAACTATAATGGACATTTATCCAGTTGAAAAAACAAAATGACGTTGATACAAAAAATTTAAAAATAACCATGTGTGGTGCAAATTTTGATAGTATTTTTATAGGACAAATTTTGATACCAAAAAATTATAAAGTAGGTAGAGGTCAATTAAGAAATGCTTTTATTATGGTAAATGGGGGCTAAAACTGGTTTCGGAAACATACAGAAAACCCTAAATTGCGAAGATTTAGATAGCAAAAACACTGTAAATGGAGTTGTTGAAACATAGATATAACAACGATAAGGTGGTGTATACATTCAAAGTAACCTAGGATGGCAGAAATTCCAGGGAGAAAATTTGTTGCAAATGCTAAGTTAGGACTTTGATCTTCTCCTCACATCAGCTCTTCCTCACCTTTTTTAATACATGTGATTGGTTATTGATAAAGTAATAGTGGAAAGCAATCACATCCTAACCACCCAATCATTGTCATGTCATGCTTATGTGTCATGAGATTATTGAAAGGTGATGAAGAGCTGAGATGAAAAGAGGATCCAAATTTAAGTTATAAACAGCCACTCATTCAAACTTTAAGACTTCCAAGAATATGTTTACGTTCTTAAATTCGCTCCTGTTTGGTAATGAATTGTAAGGTGTTGGTGTTGATTTCAGACTGCAAACAGGGAGTACCATATTGCAGAGGCAATCTAATAGACAATAGTAATGAACAAGGCTTTGAAGTTATCCTTCATCCAAATGCTAGTTATACTATCAAGAAGAGTAGCAACTAGGAAAAGCTATAGCGGTTTATATACTAATATATAAGACCACTTTAAGTAGGGTGATGTGTCTACCACGTAATCTCATAGAATAGATATGGAGTTTAATATGCTTGATGTGTCTGTGGGTGTTTGTGTGAGGAGAATATGTTGTAAGACAAAGCCAAAGAATGTCATACCAAAAAAAAAAAAATTGTGTACAAACATGGAGTAAACATTTTTAAGGCAAAAAAGTAGAACAATCACAAGTTATAAGCAAAAAAGTAGAACAATCACAAGTTATAACTTCACACGGTTGTTTAGACAGTCAAACCAGAGATACAGAAATCTTTATGTCACTTGTTTAAATTTCTAATTAAGAATAACCTGTGGAGAGGGGAAAAATTTCCTTACCAAGCAATAAGTTACTGTTCATCCTCAGTCCTATTTTACGGAAACATTCTCGCTCCTCGTCTGTAAACATTTCCTGGTCTGCATCCAGCTCACTAGGTTTCCATGCAGAATTCAACTTTGATAACTCTTTCGCTGACTTTTGTATTTTCATGTTAAGCTGCAAAATACATAAATGAGTGTCTTCACGACAGCTGTGGATCATAAAATAAGAAGATAGATTGAAACTTACAATGAAAAGCTTTCTCTCTTGTTTTCTCAGTTCCCTCTCGAAGTTTTCTTTATCAGCTTCCAATTGAAGTTCAAACTCTCTGTTACCCTTTTCAGGATTTCCAAATCCAGTTTGGATATCCTGGAATTCTGATAAAGTTCCTGCTTTGCCAGTACTTTCTGGTGGCTCTTCAGGCACAAAAAAAGTTTCAAACGCTTTCAGCCGTGCACCTTCTTCTTGAAGTTGGCATCTTTTAAGCTCCTTCTCTCTCTCCTCTATCAACTTTGCAACTCCACAAGGAAGAAAATCTTTGCCTCTATACACTATTATAAAGAACTTATTGCGCAGCAACAGAACTCCTCCTGTGAGACACTGTACCAATGACACATCATTGTTAGAATTAGTTAATTTCAGAAGAAATTTATCACAGGCATGGATGCATACATACAAAGCAAGACGAGCAACTAGAAAATGCTAGGTGAATGGGCGAGCATTCTGGGCTTAGGAGACATGACAGCCTACCCTTTGACTCTTCCGAGACATTATAAGAACAAAACAATTGAAGGAGGGAAAGAAAAAAATCCATCAATAAAAGGCTAAAAGATTTTGGCCAACATCTCCATCAAAGAAAAATGGTTTTAGTGAGCTTGAGAGTTGAGACTAAGGTAAACATATTTGGAACAGAAACAAGGATAAGATTTTGAAGAGACTGTAGAAGAATCAGCCATCGATAATGTATAAATCTCCAAACTTGAAAGCAATTCATAGGGGTGGTGTTGCAGTCAGATAACAGTAGCAGTCTCAAGGCAACCACTACACCAACTGTGGTAATACTATGGTGATTCCAAGGAAAAAGATAGCACTGTGGTGCTAAATCAAGATGGCATTCTAGCAACTAAAATATGGCAGGAACACCATGTTCCAGAATATGGGGGACTAATATGCACCTGATGCGACTTAATGATGAGTAATTGCATACACAAGAAGCTTGCCTACACACCAAAAATGGGCTAACTTTGCCTTGAGATAAGTCTAAACAAATAATTCTCTACAGATCATGGATGTCATGCGTTGATAATTTAACAAATTTCCATCACATCAACTTGCCTTAAGCTCATTAGCCATTTGCTCATTGCTAGTGTTTTGAACACCCCATTTCACAGCAATCTTAGCTATCAGACTTCTCTCCCACAATTTTAAGATAGCAGCAGCTAAGCCTTGAAGTTTCCTGTTCCTCCCTTCAAAAAATAAAAATACATTCAACCAAGAAATCTCTAATAGACAAATGTGCCAGCACACACAGTATACATTGTGCATATCCTAGTATATATATCATGCAAAAATCTCAAAACTTAACAAAAATGTTGCACTGTATGTTATTGTGCCTCATGGACCCATTACTGACATATGAAATTAAAAATTAGCAAGGCAATACCGAGGACAAAATGAGTGGGTAAAGGGTGAGCAAGCTTCCTCAAGTATGTCAGATCATCATCTGTCATCTTTGATCTACCATCTGGTGGACAACGCCTGAACGGAGGTCTGAATCCAGGAACCACTTCTGGAAGCAAGTCTGCATCCACTGGCAGTGGCTTCCACATCCACCAATCAACGAAGCGAGGTCCTAAGCCATCTAATAATCTATCACCTTCTCTCTCATACAGTGACCTATCTATTGGATTATTGCCAAAATTTTCTTCCATAAAGATGCTTCTTGGTACAACATCCTCTATTACATCCTTTCTATTCATGTTTTCATCTACAGTAGTAGTAATATTAGATTTCATTCGGGAAATACCTACTTTATTTTCTAAACTCAAGTGACTTAATTTTGGCGAAGGTGCTTCCTGACCACCAGCAAGCCATGAATGCATATTTTTAGAAGATTTGGAAGTCGATTGATAACTAGATCCTCTGTAAATAACAAGAGTATCTTTCCTACTCCAGACAACCAAGCCTCCTGTCTTCAGCTGTGTAAACGAAAAGAATTTAAGAGAAACAACAACAGTATACAACAAAGCTTCATTAAAAATACATTCTAATCAATTCTAAATTCAAATGCATACAAACCTTTCGCAACGAATGTAAAGGTAAACTCATTTAAGCATTCTGATATATGAACAAATTGACAAATAAGAGTAAAAGAAAAACAAACCTCAAGAATTTCCCTTGCTCTCTCCATATTTCGACACAAAGGGACATCAAATTTGACCAAAGCAAGCTCACTCCTCCTCCAAGCCAACCTAATCTCATAAACAACACTCTCAGTTACTCCAGCTTTCATAACCTTGACCCACCTCCTCATCTTCCTAGCCTCACCTCTCAGTCTCTCTAGCAAATCCTTATCGACAACCGTCTCCGCTCTCCTCTCAACCTTCTCTTTCTTCATCCTCCTGAACACAACCCTCTCCTCCTTCGACCACGGCATTTTCCCGCCAAATTCCTTCACCTCCTCCTCCTCATCACCGCCACCAATCTTCTCGAAACATTTCCTCAACTCGAATGGCTCTAAATCTTTCTGGGTATTCTCACAAACTCCATTTTCTTGAAGCTTTTCGATGTTCCTGATGATCTTTTTCATCGCTTTATTCCCTCTAACACCGCTCTCTTTGTCTGTCAATGCCCGGTCCGCTTTTTCAACTTCCTTCTCCGTAGTGGGTTTCCAAGGGTTGTTGGTGATTCCATGGGGTTGGAGGAACGGAGGAGACCGCATCCATGGAGCTTTGGGCATTTTAATGGCGGATTCATTGGGTTGTGAGGGTGAAATTTCAGGGTTCTTGATGAGTTTGAGGATTCTGGGGTTACTTGGGTTTGGATTTAAAGAGGAAACAGGAGAAAAATAGTGGAATTGGAGGGAATTGGATGGAGAAGGAGAGGAGAGGAAGAGAGTAGCAAGCATGAGTGATGCTGGTTTTCTACTAATTTTTTTATTATTTTTTTCGATCTTAATATTCAATTGGCAACATTTTTGTGGAAGTTAACTTGAGATCCATTAATCTAGTTCATGGTCATACTCCAAAATCCATATGTATTTATATGGTATGGTAAAACAGATTGGACTGGTCTCAACAAAAATATCCAAATAATTTTTTCAAACAGTTTATGAGAAAAATTTATATGTATGTTTTAAGGGTACATTGCACAAACATCCTCGAATTTAGATGTAATTGCCACCATATGTAACCTTTTCCCAACATTACACAAACAACTCTTGCCATTAGTGGTCAAAGTCTACTATTAATTTTAACCTTGAAGGATGTTAGATCCACTCTCTCAAGACACTCTCCCTTCTTATGTTGGCATGTGTCTACTTTTTACTTTTTAGACTTGAAACCTAGAGCCATAATAAATGGATGAGTTTTGCATGTTATTTTCAATTCAAATCAATAACATCTTCCCAAATTGCCCTTACCAAAGATGAGAAGAAAAAATGTTCAAAGAATTAAAGGTAGTGGTTTGAATAATATTTATTAAATTTATATTATATTTATTTTAAAATAAAAATTAGTAAATATATATTATTAGAAATATTGAAATTATTAAAATACAATAAAAACTTGACACCCCACATTTTGAGTACATTTGAATTTTGATATTATTAAAATTATTAAAATATAGTAAAAGTTGTTTAGATATTTTATTGAAATTTTATTTTTTAACTATATTTTTCAAAACCCAAAATGAGGATTACTTTATAAAATATTAAAATGTGATGAACTTATGAGAATATAGATAAAAACGTTAACTTTATGAGTATAAATTATGTTGGGTGATGACATTAAAAAAAAAAAAAAAGTATATAATAATAATAATAAATATCAAGAAAGGTCAATTTGGAAAGATGTTATTGGTTTGAATTGAAAATAACATGCAAAACCAGCACATTTATTATGGCTCTAAGTTTAAAATAAAAAAAAGTAAGAAGTAGAGACATGTTAACATGAGAAGGGAGAGGGTCTTGAGAGAGTATTGGGAGAGTGGATCTAGCATCCCTCAATATCTTTGATTGTCTAGTTTGTTGAAAAAAAAATGTAAAATGCTCATAATTATTATTTTATCATTTATTTTGTTATTAATTTATTATTTATTTATTTATTTATTTTAAAAATACTTTTTCATTTATTTTGGAACTCAAAGACATTCAATTAATGTAATAATAATAAGGGTTAAAATAAAACGTCCCTCAGCTTCAAAATAATAATAATAATAATAATAATAAATAAAATGTCCCTCTAGTTTGAGGTATTAACCGTTTTTGGTCCCTTTAATTTCAGTTTTGTCTCGTTTGGTCCAAACCTTTACTATTAATCACTATTTTGGTCCCTACTGTCAAGTTATATTAGATTTTTAATGATGATGAAAGGGTATAATGGTAAACGAGGAAAAAAATTAATAAATATATTAAAATTAAATAATAAAAAAAGTAAAAACAATTTTAAAAAATTAAAAATCTCCAGTTCTCTCTTATCACCATTGATCTCTCTCTATCTTACTCAAAAAATTCTCTCACCATCGATTCTCATCAAACCCTAACTCTCTCTCTCTCTTCTCTTTCTCTTTCTCTCTCCCCGATTCTCTTATTCTCTTCTCTCTTCATCACCTCCTTTCTTTCTCTTCTTCTGTGTTCTCTCTCCCTGATGGTTTGTGAATTCACGATCTGTGTGTGTGTGTGTGTGTGAGAGAGAGAGAGAGAGAGAGAGAGATTGTATCTTATTTTATTTTTGTGAATCGGGTGTGATTGCAGTTTGGTGGATTTCATGGTGGTGGTGTGGATTTGGTGGCGGTGGCTTAGAGGTGGTGGCTCGGTTTTAGGTTCTAGGTTTGGTGTTAGTGATTTGTATGGTGGCAAGGTGGTTTTTGGAAATAATTTATATTGGATTTGGCGGTGGCCCTGTTGTGTTTAGTGGTGGTTTAGAGGTTGTTTATGGGTTGTCTTTGATGGTGGTGGTGGTGGTGGTGGTGGATGCTAGGTACTGTGTTTGGTGATGGTGGTGGTGGATGCTAGGTTCTGGGTTTCTAGTGTTCCGAGTTTTTGGGTGGGTGCTCTAAGTTTCCGGGTTAAGATGAATTTAATAAGATGGATAGTAGAGATCCAATATAGATCTCTACCAAATCCAAATTTAAATCTTATGAAATGGACGTTGGTGATCCAATCTGGATCTCCACCAAATCCATTTTCAATTTTAAATTTGATAGCTTCTCCGTACAATACAATGTTTTTCTTTTTACACTCCATTTCTAAAGACATTTCATTCTAAAAATTTAAATTTAAAAAACATCTAAAGACACTTTTCTTTTTCTTTTTTTTTTGTCAAAATTATCCCTTTTATCTTTTGTCACTCTTATTCTAAAGACACTCCATTTAAAATAAAAAATAAAAAAAAAATCTAAAGACAATCCATTTTATTTTAATATTACCCATTTTGAATACCTCTCTTTAGAAAATTCGAAATGGGAAATGGAAAAGAGATGTGAAATAATCAAATGAAAATAGAATAGAGAATAAAACTGAACAAAAATGAGGAGATCAAAATTATTTTTGAGATCAAATTGTGAAAATAGGAAAACAATATTGATATATATATATATATTTTTTTGGATTTTAAGTTGAGTAAAAAAATTTCTATAGAGTAAAAAAATAATATTAAATATATTTTTCTGTAAAAAAGATTATATATATAAATATATAAATACATATATTCTACTAATTGGTGATGATTGAACACGGTTGGTATTTGAGAAAATTAAAATTGATTTCAAATTTGGTTGAACAGGAAAATAAGAAAACTTGTTATATACATGTATGTAAATATATATATATATATATATATATATATATAGATACAGTCTTTCTATTATCAGTTCGAACTGATAAAAGTTATATCAGTTCCTTGTATGTGGGCCATCAGATTTAAATACTTTGATTGACAAGTGCATACAGTCAAGTCAGAGTATTTAAATCAAGTGGCTCACATGCAATGAACTGATATAACTTTTGTCAGTTCGAACTGATAATAGAATTTCTGTATATATATATATATATATATATATATATATATAAACTAGTGATGATAATGATGGAGGGTTTGATGGTGTGTGAGAAAAAAATTATTTTCAAAAGAATAAGATATTTTAGGGTTTGTAAAACAGGAAAAAAAAAAAAAAAGAAACTTGTTTCCAAAAAAAAAAAAAAAAAAATTGGATTGTTTTTATAATTTTTTTTTGTAGTGTTTAGTAATTTTAATTTAGGTTAAAATTGTCATTAAGAAAAAAAAAATTAAAATGGAGTGTAAACAGATAATTAGTAGATTGTCAACATCATTTCTCTTAAATTTTTGTTATTTTTAAAATTTTTATATATTTAGTACAAGGGTAAAATAGTATTTTCATTAGAAATGTTAACAAAAGGACTAAAAGAGACAAAACTAGAACTAGAGGGACCAAAACGGCTAATACATCAAACTAGAGAGACATTTTTTTTTTTTTTTTTTAAACCCTAATAATAAAGATAAACAAACAAATAACCAAGAAGTTAGAAAAATTGCTTTAAAAAATAGGTGCTATTAAAACAATATAGGAAAAGTTGATCTTCACCAGCAATGAGGCTCTATCAGTTGCGTTGGTACCTGAAAATACACAAAGTGTGTCTAAACAACCTAGAGGGTGGGTGAATAGGTTGTTATTCGATTAATTACCAACTTTTTTCGATTAGTCAATATTTATTACAATTAACCCAAACAAACAAATTACAAAAATCAAATATAAAGTGTGGAAATATAAAAGACACTTGATTTTTGCGTGAGAAACCCTTAACAGAGAAAAACCCATGGAACTAGCCTCGCTAGCCATTTAATCACAGAACTTCACTATTTGAATAAATGCTGACAACCTAAGTTGACAATCTAGTCACACATCAAGGTTCAAAACACAATCTATCATACATGCAGGCCTTTAATAGTGAGCCTTCACAATGCTCGACAATCATCCCATGGTTGCAAGACTTCACGTGCTTGTATAACTATCACACGTAGCCATAAGACTTTGAATCATTGAAGAGAATTAATAGTTTAAGTGAATATATGACAATATTCAAAATGCAATAATGAATAATACCACACACAAAATGCCTAACTAGATGTTATAATGCAATTTAATAACCTAGTTATCAAAAATGCCTACATGCCCATACATGAGGACTCAATTAGATGTGTTAATGACAAGAAATATTCTTGGAAAATCCAAGTAGGTTCTCCACCAGGACACCCGTCTTATTGTCTCCACATGAGCACATGTATTAGACATGATCTCCAAGAGGACCAACCACATCCACAATAAGAATCGCCCAAAAGTAACCAAAAGAAAAGCTAGCCACACCACCTGTGAAAAGTAAAAGAAAAGAAAGGATTCTAGAAGATAAGAGGGACATAGGCATTAAAAGGATAAAGACAAGAAAAATATTTTGAGTATGATTAGGCAGAGTCCTTATCCCAACAAACAAATTGGTGAGAGCAAAAGATGAAATCAGGAATCGATGGGGACCGCCCTAAATCCTTTACAACAAACCCAACATAATAAGGAAGGAAAGTTCCTATACAACCTGACCACGAAACGTCTCCATGGAGTAACACCAAGAAACCAATAGAGAAACTCCACGTCAGTAGAAATCAAAGAAAAAAGACTGCCACTTCGCCTTCTGGAAAAACAGGAAAAGTGTCGGCAAAAACAAATTGGTTCCCACTCTCCAAACAAAATAAATTTGGAATATTCTAGTGTAAGAAGAAAAATGTAAACCAATGGAAAAGGGACATTTGTCCACCCACTTGCATGAATTTGTACTATAAATAGACCATGAGTCTCAGTAATATCCTCAAGGATTTTCTTTACAAAATAACAGAGCAAAATGTTTATTTCTTTTAAATGTTTACGAGTTTCATTTCCTACAAACCAAGAAGACAATCGTCGACCTTCGTCGACTTCGTTCTTTTTCTTCTCAACCTCCATTAGTTTCGTTTATCCCTTTCAAAGAACCAACCATCCTAGATTTGTCCCCTTTCTGAAGAAATGAATCCCTCTCAAAACAGCTTTTACATAGAGAAGAAGTTCATGCCCAAGGATTCTCATTAAGAGTTTTTCTTCTTGATTTGGTTAACAGGAATTCTAGTGTTAACAAGATGTATAGAGTAAATCTAACAACCAAATTGTCAAATAAACACATATGAATTCAAAAGAGCTTGACTAGATAAATAAACATGAATCTATCAACCTGGGCATCAAACAATCTCACAAGAACAACCAAGGCTTAGCTATTTAGGCAAAAAGCAACCTAATTATGCAAGCTATCACAAACAAACTGAATCATGTTATAACTCATGAAGATATGCATTCAATACATGAGTTTTGTAATTACTATGCAATAAAAATAATTTCTTGGACTAGGAGAACAATGAGTAAAGAGGGAAGTTTGTTCTTGCTTACCAAGTCAAGAATAATGAAGACCCATGATGAATTGTTGCTTAAATGATGCTATAAATGCAAGGGTTTTGGGTTTGGAGAGTTAATGGATCACTCTTTGAGCTTTTCTCTCTAAGGGAACTCTTCCTCTCTCTAAAATGTGGATTTTTTAACATTGTATTTGTATATTTCAAAGAATCAAACTAATATTTTAATATAAGAATATTATGTATGTAAATCGTAGGATACAGCTTAATTAGTATTTGATTGTATTTACATTTCACGTTTATTTTTATAAGTTGCTTTGATTTTATTTGTTTTATTAATTTTGTTAACGTATTTATTTAGATTATACATTTACAAGGTAAGTCTCGCTATATTTTCTTGACTAGGCGTATGGACAAAGCTATGGGTTGGCCTCCAATCTTTTGGAAAATCTCTTTTTAATACTCATATTTTGTCTAAATTTTTATATTTACTTCTTAAAGTGGACAATATCTACTTAGTGGGCCTGGGCTGTTACAAATGATATCAGAGCAGGCCCGTTACCTGGTATGGATATGGATGTGGATTTGGATTTGTGATTGTGTTTGGACCCTCATGAAGAGGCGAGGTCCGAAGGGGGGAAGAATTTTGTATCCCACATCGCTAGCAAATGAGGTCCATGACTTGTATATAAGCCTTAGTCTCTCCTAACTAAATAGACACGTTTTGGGTCATGGGTTTAGGATGCTTGCGTGAAGCCCATGGTTATGGGCTTCACGCAAGCATCCTACACCCATGGCCCAAAGCAAATCCGTTAGGGTGAAGAACACGTGCGTGAAGCCTGAAGCGGACAATATCTATTTAGTGGCGTTTGGCTATTACAAATATGCTTGCCTATGATCCAAAGCAAATCTGTAAGGGTGAATGACATGTGAGTAAAGCCCGAAGCAAACAATATCTACTAGGTGAGCCCGAGCTGTTACATTTTCCCTTAAAACAATTATTTTATCCATTTTAAAAACAATAGCAAACACATTTACTTCGTTTTCCATTTATGAAAACTACTTTAAAAAAAAACGTTACCAAACACATTTACATTTTTAAAAGCATCATTTTTAAAACATGATTTTTATTTTAAAAAATAGTTTTCAAAAACACCATTTTAAAAACGATACCAAACGTGCCTTTTGTGGTTGCTTTAATTTTTCTCTTTTGGGGTTTCAAATAATGAAAAGAGGTATTTATAGGCTGCTTAAACAATCACTCTCGAAACATGCCATTAAAGTATGTAATGATCGTGCTCTGCAACCTAGATGTCGTGCTAAGAAAACATGCTCAAGTGCGAGCAACAACCGTAACGACCTCGTCATGTTCCCCTCATCACGAGAAGTTTCAGAAACTTATTTTCTAATATTGTGACAATGCGACCTACACATCGCGTCACACATGTAGCAATTACGAACATAAACTTTTTGTTGCGTTTCGCGACCACAACCCGGACCTCCTCGTAGCATTATAATCTCGCAGTTTGAAATAGAGACTTTTCGTTTCGTTCTATGACCATCAAGTCATGATCGTGCCAAAATTGTGTTACATTTTGGCCCTCAATTCCATATCCTTTGGCTCGTTTTAATGTGTATTTGTGTGTCTAATGGTTCTCTGCTAGTTATTGCGGACATTCAATGTATTTCAGGTACTAGGGATGCAAATCGGGACTTTTGAGTGCTAAACAAGTCAAAAATCAAGGAATTAAGCCCAGTTTGTTGGTCCCATCGTGGGTCCATACCCGCGCAAGGCAGTAAGGCCACCTGCGCACTTTGGCTCAGAAGATTTCAAGTGTCAGTTAACGGGTACTGCACGGGTAGGCTTACCCGCGCACTTTCAACCTCTAAGTTGCCATTCGATGGTCCATACCAGCGTAATGACCCATGGACCGAGAACCAACATTTGCCCAAAAGTGCCGAGTGCACGGGTCCGCATTAGCAGAGTACCTGCGCACTAACCGAGGACCGAGAGGCAGAGAAGCCCAAAATCTACTTGGTGGGAACATTGTGCGGGTCGATACCCACGAACGTTAGGCCGTGAACTACACCAGATATGTTGACATCAGCAAGTTCAGACCTTCGACAATACAATAAATTCATTCTTTCTGATTTTTGCCCACATGCACTCACAACACATTTTTCAAACCTTGACCTCATATAGATATAGGAATATCCTCCCACCAAATCCAAATCATCTTACACCATTTCCTATCTAATTCCTTTACCAAATCATTCTCTACATCACCCATTCAACCTCCATTTCACCAAAACCCAATTACCCACTCAAGGAGCTTCGAATTTGCAAACTTTGGAGGAGGAGAGGACTTGAAGAAAGAGGAATCTTAGCACTCTAATGGGTTCTTCCTTGACTCTTGTTTCTTTACTTTTCCTTTGTGTTTGTACTATAAGTAGCTAAACCCCTTTGTAGGAGTTGATGTAATAATTCATGCATTGTGGGCTTTCCACCATTTTTAGTATTTGATTTATATAGTTCCATTCATTGTGCTTAATTGTGTTTGATGCTCCTCTTGGATTAAATAGGCACTCCAACTCTTGATCCTTGTTTGATATTAAACTTATTTGAGTTATTGAAATTTTAATTGAAATGTATTCTTCTTGGATTAAGTAGGCAGTTCAACTCTTAATTCATTTAGAGGTTAAATTTGAGCTTATAATGCATTTGATACTCTTCTTGGATTGGGTAGGCACTCTGATTCTTAGTTCATGTTAGATGTTTAATTGTGATGTCTTCTTGGGTTGAGTAGGCACTCCAACTCTTAGCTCATGTTAGATGTTAATTAATGATTTTTAACTACATACACTTAAGGTGATTTTAAACAAGCTCACTTGAATGGAAGGGATGGATTGTGAGCACTCCAATCCAAGCCATCCTAGCTATGTAATCTACCTAAGCTTAATGAGACTCTTCTCTACCCTTAATTCAGCACTCCAATGGTTGGGTCGTTGATGAGGATACAGTGGTTTCACGACCACACTTATAGGTAGATTGGCTCTAAATAGATCAAATTGGTTTTTAAAAGATCGGATTGCCCACTATTCGTGTATGAATTGCATCGACTCCCATATTTCTTCTCATACCTTATCATTTCATATTCTTGCTAACTTAGTTGCATTCTAGTTTAGTTTAATTGTTAATTGCATTTAGTTTATAATCACAAAAACCAATCATCTCATTTTACTTTTAAGCACTTTTAATATTGGGGTATTAATTTGATCACTATCACCTTCAATCCCTGTAGAACGATACCCCACTTGATACCATACTTGTGTTTTTGAAAACATTTTGAAGCATTGCTAAGGTTTTATAAATATCTTTTGACAAACAAATTTCCACACAAAAACGACTTTGTCAAGTCACAGTTTCAACCAAAAGCTACTGGTTTGTTTCGTAACCATTCACCACAATGCCAACATCACGTTATCACGTAGTGGGGGAGAACAAAAATTGTTCTCAACTTAAGATTTCACCTCTTCGCGCTGACACCTACACACAGAGACGGACCTTGGGCTGGGCTAGGGTGGGCTCAAACCCACCCTAGTCTTTCACAAAAAAAATTGAAAAGTTAAAATAATACATAATTAATAATCAATTCATATCTTTCTTAACCTAATTAGAAAAGGAATGACCAGATTTTTAACTTCGTTGCTTTTTCAGACATCACGACTCACGAGCCTTTAGTTTTTTTTTTTCTTTTTCTTTAATAACTATTATCTCTCTCACCATTCTTCAAATTTACTTAAATTTGACCCAATCTCTTTATCAACATCAAGAATTGATCTTCCAATTAAATATGTTTTTTTAAATATTATGAATTTAAATATTCTGTTTTGTATTGAAATTTTAGGATTATTATAATTTTTAGTTTATAAAATTTTAGGATTAATCCAATTATCAGTTATTCTAATTTAAAATTTGTAAATTGACAATATTGTTTAATAAATTTCTTTTTGTTTTGGTTGAAACTTAGAAGCGCTTGTTAAGTTTTTTTTTTTTTAATTATTCTTTGAGTAATGCTACTTTACCCAAATTTAGTACCCAAATCTGGTGCCTAAATGATATGGCAACATTGTAATTCATTCATTTAAATCATGCAAATCTAATACAATTTAAATGAATGGATTATAATGATGTCACATCATTTGGACACCAAATTTGGGTAAAGTAGCACTATTGTTATTCTTTTGGTTTTAGATTTGTTAGTAAATGGTAAGATAAATGTATATTTATTTCCTTATGTGTCATGAATGCTCCTTCATAACTAAACTATTATAATAATCAAATAAATTATAATTTTATAGAAATTAATAAATTATATTTTTTAACATTGTATTTGTATATTTCAAATGAATCAAACTAATATTTTAATATAAGAATATTATGTATGTAAATCGTAAGATACAGCTTAATTAGTATTTGATTGTATTTACATTTCACGTTTATTTTTATAAGTTGCTTTGATTTTATTTGTTTTATTAATTTTGTTAACTTATTTATTTTAGATTATACATTTACAAGGTAAGTCTCGCTATGTTTTCTTGACTAGGCATATGGACGAAGCTATAAGTTGGCCTCCAATCTTTTGGAAAATCTCTTTTTAATACTCATATTTTGTCCAAATTTTTTATATTTACTTCTTAAAAATGAAAATTTTACTGGTGGGCCCCTCAAACTTAATTAAATTTGAAACTCTATGGCTTTGCCTTTGACTAGATGTATCTTTATTTTTTAATTAATACATTTTTATCGTATTGTTAATGATCGGTAAAAAAAATAAAACATAAAAAATATTAGCCCACCCTATTGTTTAATCTTAGTTATGTCCCTGCCTACACATAAATTCCAAGACGTGCCGAAAGCAATGTCACAACAACATATTAACGCAGACGCTCCCATCACACAACCCGGGAAGCGAATTACAAATGCACAAACAGAAAGATACAATGCATAAATGAAGTTACTGGAATGGACCCCGGCAATCAGCCTCCACGACGACGACATCGCGTATTAGGTCGTGAAAGAGAACCAGAAAGGTTCTCATACAAAGGCTGACCTTCATCGCACAAACTTTTACTCAGAAATCCTAGGAGATGTCAAACTCAACATGATTTTTTGTGCAGAGTGATTCACACCTTTTAAAAGTTATTTACATGATTACTCGTGCAATTATAAGCACTAAAAAGATCTCCTATACTTCAAATGCTCAATGAAGACAGGAAAGATAACTTCTTTTCAACACATCATTTTATTAACATAATTTCAATTAGCAGAAAAATATATGCACTCAAAATATGCCCCACAAATGTACAATAAAAGACTTATATAAATGATTGAGCCCACGAGCAGGGAGCTTAGGACTAAACTCAAACCAAATATCTGAAATCCTAACAATATCATGGGAAGGAATCTCCTCTTTTAACATCCAGAAACCTTATTTCTTCTCTAGAACCAATTTTATAGTCATCTGAGACTGGAGCAACCAACAATCAACATTTACAATCAGAAGACCAAATATATCAGAAGAAGAAAAAAAACAACCAAACTAGAAGTCTAATCGAAAAAAAACTACCAGATTTTTCCTAAAAACAATTCAAGTTAAGCAATGTGCTTTCACATCAACTTCCCCCAAGCATCATCACTAGGATCGCGAAGGGTTCCAAGCATCCAATCCATCCATATGGTATAATGACCATAATTATGACGGTATGTTGTGTGATGAATGGTGTGGTAGCCGGCACCCATCACAGGCCATAGGTTCGCATGGATGCAGTCATGGATATTTGCAGTCCATATGGCCTCAAGGAATAAGAGTCCGATGTGTGTTGTAAAATGGGCTGGCACAATAAATAGTGCTATAGCATGCGGCAGTGCCTGCAGTATACCATCTAGTGGGTGAAATGCCAAACCTGAAATAAAGAAAAAAAAAAAAATTTAGTCTAAATCAGTAAATACTAACAAAATCATAGGCCAAAAATGCATTGAAAAGCCATCTGGAAGAAAGAATTCAACATGTTAGCACATGTCTAGAACAAATAAGTAACTTTTCATGAGAAAAAGGGAAGCTTGAAATAGTAAATTAGGAATCTGTTCAACAAGATTGATCATATGCATATTAGAAAAAAATCAGATGTATATGCAGCAGTATCTTAACCATCCTGTTCCTGTTACTAACTTTTGCATTCTTCTTCATACTTGCAGTAAAAACTGCATAGATATTTTCCTTCTATTGATCTTTATGCTGGCTACCTTAGCAAAATAAAAAATACGTTAAATTCAATTTCAGTTTCCATAGGATGATTATTTGAGATCAAACGTCATATTTCTAGGTGGAAACCAAACATCAACAAAAGGAGGGTACGGTCAGTTTCAACAAGAATGAATGCCTAATCAGAGGAGATTAGAGATTTCAATTCACAAGGTAGACAACTGTTTTACTTGATAATTGAATTTGTTTCATTATAAATTAAATAAAATAAGATTTCAATACACTAGTGTAGACAACGAGCCATTACAATGATTGTACCAGTTAAGGGCTGTAAGTGAGCTTCAAAACCCTGTTAAGGCTATTGGGCTGAGCTGATGCTATTTAAGAAACTGATTAAAGCTAAAACCACTACCAACTACATAAGCCCCCTACCTGTACATTCTAAGTATTGTGAAATATAGTTTTATGTATCAATTGATTGTTCAACTCTCTGTGTCTCTCTCTTGGTCTCTCTTTTTGCTCTCTACTTTTTCTGAACTTGATTTATTAAGTTCACACCCGAGGAGATGCTATTAGTCAACAGGTCCAAATTCAACAAATAACTCATCTCTACATCACATGACATTATCAACTTATAAGATCATATTTCATCAGCTAAAAATAGAACATACTGGTCAGTTCACCAGCAAAGTTAAGAAATTGAAGGGTAACAAGAAAGGTGGGAGATTATATCTTATTTTTTGTTTTCCCATTTTGTTAAATAAATGCATGCACATGATGCATTCAAACTACACAAGACTTGAGACTTAAAAGAAGCATTAACATAGAAAATAAAGAAGATTGATAACAAAAAAATGGAACTTTTATGGTCATGTCATCATTGTGTCAATAAACTTAGATCAAAAATTTCAAAGTCGACAACAGAGAGGGTCTAAGTCCACGTTTTCGTAGAAATGCAATATGGCATTATCCACTGCAATGATGGCCTGAGTGGATCATATACAAGCCTGCTTTTACAGCTAATAACTGGTTCAACTTTTTAAGTTTTCCCCCACTGCCAATTCTAAAAGCTTTGTGTTTTACAGAAGTTTAGTATTTTACAGCAAACATAGCCTAGGCCAACTTTTCCCTAATCATTGTGTACCTCTGTTCTGACATTATAATTTATCCCATCAAAAAAGAATGCACGTTGCAAGTAGAAAGTAAAGATTTTATGTGGTTATACATTGGAAATGGAAGTGTATAGGCTAAGAACATACCAGCAAATGGAGAAAGAGTATTCTGCTTGTTGTAGATGTGATGGGTTGCATGAAGATGCTTGTACAAAAATTTGATGTCATGCAACTCCCTATGCATCCAATAAATCCCAAACTCCACCAATGTAAGATAAATAATTAAATAGACCAGGTAACCAATCCAACCAATGTCACTTATTCTAGAGAAACATTTTGTCCAGCCATTTTCAACCATATACTCAGAAAGAGTTGGAAGAATACAGTACCACGGCATCGCCTTCATAGCAACGTATATTTGTAGCAGCATGGCTTTTCTAGAAGGGATGGAATCTGCAATGAGAGTATAAGCAAATGATTTATCTTATGCCTTGTAGAGAGATACTTGATAATAATAAAAAAAAGATCATAAGGATTTCAATCCCACGTAAACATCACATGATTTACTTATGCTAATTAGATTATTGATGGCCATTTTATAGAACAAAATCTCCCAACGCATCTATTTCAATACAGATATTCTTAACTTTTAATACCAAAGTAGCTAGGTAAAAGAGATATTAATACATGCTCTGAGAGTCCAAGTAAATAATAAGTATATAAGTAAGCAAGTTGCCTATACGCCATGACTTTTAAGATCATATAGCAGTCAAGTTGATAGTTAATTGATCTAAGATGAGAAATCCATGTAAACGCAGAAGCAATCTTTAGATTACCAGCCAGATCCTGAACATCATATATAGAAGATAGCCTTCAAAGCTCAGTCAAAAAGCATACTGCAATGAACATTTCGATCACATGGCAAAAGAAAAGCGTGTCACACACATCTGGAACATAGCCAAAAAGGTATTAAAAGTACAACATTTTCTTAAGTCCTCGAGTGGAATGCCAAAGCAACTACAACATTTTGATGTCTTTAAAAGTTTAAAGGCATGTTCCAAAGGCCAAAAACTAATTGTAAGCCTTAAAAACTTTACAAAAAGTTATCACGACTTTAATAACCCTCGTAGAACATAAGTAAATAACTCTTCATTGAAACAAGACAAGAGGGTCTCTGGAAAAAGATAAACCGTGTATAACAAATGATCCATTGTCAAAACTATATGCTTGCATGAAAATCAAGACAATGGCAATGAAAAGAAGATAGGTACCCATTATGTGCCCATCAATGAAACATGAAAATAGATCATAAGCCAAACAATGATAGTATAACCATCAATTAATTGGAAAAAAAACAATTATTAGAAAATCAAAAATAAGAATTAAACAAAATCAATCTCACAGTATTATACTACTATTAAATTACATATGTACTGAGCAGAAGCAAACATATATTATAATAGGTTTCACTTGAATAGATGAAGAAAGATTTGTCAATAGGATTGATCAGAAGCAATCCAGCATTAAACATATAAAAAAAATATGAGATATAAGTAAAAAAAAAGTTGAAGGCAATCCATCTCATCTCAAATATGCATTATCTAATCAAAATCAGAAATCGATTAAAAAGAAATTAAAAATAAATAAATTAAAAGGGTCGTATGGAATTCGTATATTGAGTGGAAACAAAATAGACCCAAATTCAAAATCAACAACCAATCCAAACACATTTGATATCAATCTAAAACACCCACCAAACAAATTTCAAAAAGGTATTCACACGTACAGAAAAAAAACAAGCAAAGAGGGTACCTTTAGCAACATAGACGTTGCGTTTCAAGTAGTAGATATATAAACACCACAAGAACCCAGAAGCCAAATAGATAAAAGTACCGGCAATGTAGTTGCGGAGCCACGTCTGTAGATAATGCGGGAGCTGGACCCACAATCCGTTCGGCAACAGATTACCCAGCACAATGCGGTTGTAGAGAGCCGTCTCCTCCACGAAGAGCCGCAGATATTCGTCTCCCATTGCGGCAATTTCGTCCGGCGCCGGCCGAAATATATAAAATTACATACAAAGAAAAAAGAGAGCAAGCGAGTGTGTTTATGCGAGTGAGTGAATGAGATGGATATTTATTGTGTGGTGAGTTGTCTCTACTCTCTAGTAGGCTGGGAGCTGTTGTTGTTGTTGTTTGGGATTCCTCAGAGAGTGTCGTTTGTGACGTGTATCAACAACCGAACAGACAAGTCGGACCAAGCACATTGAAGATTTGAAGAGGGACGCTTTTACTTGTATTTTTTTACTCAACTGGATCTTGCCACATGGCATACAGCCTAGCCTCCACCGAGAAAATCACTCACCCCAATTTTATTTTATTTTTTTTAATGGGGAATCATAAAAAACTCCGTTGACCTTCGATCAAATGCTAAATAAAACCCTCTAGTTTGAACAATTAATCAAACAACCCCTATCATTAGTTGAGTTTAATTATGTCTAATAAAATATGATTATTTAAGTTATCTGTTTTCTATAATTGAACTAAAAAATAATGAAAATTTGTATACTAAAAATATTTCGGAGAATAAAAAAAAATTAATAAAAAATTAAATATTTAAAAATATATTATAAAAAATAATAAAATCATTAAAATAAAATAAAATAAAAACAAAATTATTTTAAAATATAAAATATATATGGACGAGATGCCTAAAGACACATATTCATCTTGGTAATGTGCATGTATTATCCATAGTTTTTGTGTCTTATATCAAATATTATTTGGTTTTTCTCTCAAAAAAAATATTATTTGGTTTTCATTTTTTATTTATATATAAAAATTACTTTTTAAAAAATTATTTAAATTATTTATATATTTAAATTATCATATTTGATTTAAATAAAGTCAATTGACAATCAGTTAACTATCCACCAATGGTAAAAGGTTTTTTACGGATTGTTTAAACTAGAGGATTTGATTTGGCATTTGATGAAATGTCAGGGGGTTATTTACGATTCTCCCATTTTTTTTTTATATATTGAATTTTGTACACAACATTCTCTTATTATAAAATGGGATAATTATCTCGGTGGCCACTCATTTATTCCCATACTATCAAAATGGTGATTAGATGAGGATTTCGTTTCAAAATGACCATTTTTGATGAAAAATTTGACACTAATGACCATTTTATCCAATTCCGTTAACTTACCGTTAAATTAGTGACATTTTGATAAATAAGGGGATAATATTAATTTATTTTTTATTTTTGTTTTGAAATCAAATTTTGCTTTTGTTTTTTGAAACAAATAATTATATTTTGTGTGTATATACGTATAGTATATCTCAAATATATATATATATATTTATATAGTCTTGATCTGGTCAGTGCGCACTGATATAACTTCATAGAGATATTGAATGTGAACCACTCATTATGGAGAAGTTTTGACAAGTGGATACACACTTAAATCAAAGCATGTAAAACTAGTGGGAGAAGTTTTGACAAGTGGATACACACTTAAATCAAAGCATGTAAAACTAGTGGTTCACATTCAATATTCTCATGAAGGTATATCAGTACACACTGACTTGAAAATTTTCTATATATATATATATATTTGAGATATGCTATACATATATATACACATACTAAATATAATTATTCGTTAAAAAAAACAAAGGAAAATTTGATTTCCAAAAAAAAAATTGAGATACCATTACCATTTGGTTGGACTGAATATGACCTCGTTATAACGCCGTCACTCTTAAAATGAAATATGACAATACAATATAAAATTCTATACAATACGTATTGAATAGTGTGCCAAACATATAACCTAAGACTTTTTTCGTCCTTTTTTATTATTATTTTATTTATATATAAAAAACAAGAACAGGCTGCCAGAGTGCCTGCAAGGCTGCAACAACAAGAAGAAAACCAAACATAACATCAACAGGAAAAAGACAGGAAACCCAACAAAGACATATATAATTGGTTGAACATGAGTGACCATAACGGTATCATTTGTCATTTTCAATTTGAGATTCTTCTGCACATGTTTCTGTACTTATTGAGAAGCCCTACGGTTGGACCATTCAAGCCAAGATATTTACTTAAATTTTCATCTAGAAGACCGGGTTTTTATTTATTTATTTTAAATATTATAATAATTCGGGATTTAGAGAAGGATTGATTCAAACCCAGGACCATTGAAAGAATTTTGGGTTTGGTTTAAGATACTGAGGGTGGGCCGGTGAAAAATTGTATTAATGTATGCGCCCAACTTTTCAAAAAGCTACCATTACTGTATCTTCATCTTTAAGTAATTCAAACCTTTACAGGTATTTTGGATTTTTTGGATTTTTTTTTACTCCAAGAAATAGCTAGCTCTATTCAAAAGATATTAAAATCTTTTTTTTTTTTTTAAGTAAAAGCAAATTAAACTTAAACAAAAAGAAAAAAGGAAATAAAAATGTTTACAACTTTAATGACAATACCAAAAAGTCAAGTGAATTTTTTCTTCAGTGTTAAGAGTTAGCAAGTTTTAAATGTTGCCAGATCATGGCCACTGGCACAGCCCATAGAATTGATTCAGAAGAAATTAATTGATTTGGATTCCATACATTCATTTTTTTAATTTCAATTTTTCATATTTGTCAAACTGGTTGCCATAAATTCAGTTGACTAAATCTGAGTAATGGATCTGGATCAAGGATTTGTTTCTAAAAAAGATAAAAAAATAAAAAATTAGAAATAAATAGAGAAATTGTAAAAGAGGAAATACACAAACCTACCTGGGATTATAACTATTCACAGGTGGAAACAAATTTTAGAAACATTGACACACACTTCCCCCGTATTAGTCAAGCTTGGTCAAATTTAACTATTTTAAGGGTATTTTTATCCTATCATTCTATTTTTTTATTCTTTTTCTTTAAACATAAAAATTACAATAAAATAAAATAAAATAAAATAAATGGATATCCACAGTCCATTTGAGATGGACTGTGGAGATAAAACAATAATTAAAAATACAAAATAAAATAAATAAATAAATAAAAGTAGAGATCCATTAGGAAAACAAAACAAAAATTTAAAATAAAAGAACCGGTGGGGAGATTCAATATGGATCTCCACCTTCATGGAGATGGGATCTCCATCAACGATGAAAATCCCACGCTAAGATCTCCATCGCTGATGGAGATTATGGAGATCCTTATTGATCACCACCATCCATCCCTATGGATGGACAGATCTCCACCACCTCCAATGTTTTTATTATTATTATTATTATTATTATTATTATTATTATTTTAATTACCGTCATTCATCTTTTAAGATTTTACAATGAAGATTCATCTATGTATGTGTGTGTGTGTGTTTTTTTTTTTCTTTCTATTTTTTATTTTGTCTCCATCCTTGAGATAGTGGAGATCCATCTTTATTTTAATTTTATTTAGCTCAATATTCTAAAACAATCAAATTAAAAATTGGTCTCCACTATGCTTCTTTTTAAAAGACAATTTATTAATGATGTGCCTAGTTATTTTCTTCATATTTTTATTTTGAGTAATGCTACTTTGTTCAAAAATGGTGCCTAAATGACGTGGCAACACTCTCGTCCATTCATTTAAATCAAGCAAATCTAATATAATCTAAATGAATGGACAAGAGTGTTGCCACGTCATTTGGGCACCAGATTTGGGCACCAAATTTAGACAAAGTAGAATTACTCTTTTATTTTTACCAAAAAACTTTTGTAACGATTTGTTATTCTTTTCTCCAATGTAGAGTCAACTTATAAAATAGTTGTACAACTAAGTGTATAACCCTTGAAAGTGGACGCTCATATTGATATTGTCTATAAATATTGTTGCCACATTAGAAGTTTTTCCGGTTCGTACTTTGTGATTTTTTAGATAAATGTTAATATATATACACTTGCAGTGGCAATGACTCGAATATGGGATATTATTAGACAAAATGATCATTCTTATCACCGAACCACATTACAGTGGTATAGATAAAAGTTGAATTTATGAATTTATACGATCGTTATAAGTACAATCCAAATAGAAACTTTCACTAAAGGGAGATAAGATACATGTACGGTTCTACGCACTTTATGATTTTGTAGACAAATATAAAACTTGATACGTAAAAGATGAAGTGGACTATCAGTCAGTCAAGATTGGAGGTAACTTAATCAAAAATTCATACTAATCATTTATTTTTCTTTTCTTTTTTTGAACTCTACTCTTAATTTTTTATTATTTTTGAAGTATTAATTTATTATTATTATTATATTAAAACTGAAGTGTATATATATATATATGGCACGTTAGGCTAATTTACACGCATGTGAGGCTAATAGTAATATACAAGCATGTCAGTTAGGCTAATTTACACGCGTGACAACGCTATCAGCCTTTCACACAATGACGCAATTACACAACCACTACCATTGAGACTTTGCTGCACGGAAAGACAATTCAAATATTCTCACACTGTCACAATCCAAGCCACACGTGTGTGTGTATTTCGTGTTCACGAATAAAACGTTGAAAACAAGAAATAGCTCTTTTTTCTTTTCTTTTCTTTTTGGTTTTGATTTTAAAAATAAAAAAATTGCTTACTTTGGAATTTGTAAAAGGGGTAATTACCTTGGTGGCCATCAACTTTTACCACCACTATCAAAATGGCCATAAAATGGGGAAATTGATAGAAAATGACCATTTTTGGCAAACATTGTTACACTAATGGTCATTCCATCCAATAAATGGTATTTTGGTAAATAAGGGGATGACATTAATTTATTTTAGATGTTTTTTGGAAATCAATTTTTTCTTTTATTTTTTTGAAACAAATAATTATATTTAGTGTGTATATACGTATAGCATATCTCAAACATATATATATATATATATATATTATATTTAGTGTGTATATACGTATAGCATATCTCAAACATATATATATATATATATATATATTATGTATTTCTTTTTTGAGAAGATTAATGCTATAAAATCTAAAAATTCTAAAAAATATATTTGAGATAAGTTGAAAAGAAATATATATATCTATATATTTTTTTTTTTCTTTTTTGAGAAGATTAAGGTTATAAAATCAAAAAATTCTAAAAAACATATTTGAAATAAGTTGAAAAGATATATATATATATATATTCTTTTTTGAAAAGATTAACGTTACAAAATCTAAAAATTCTAAAAAATATATTTGAGATAAGTTAATGTCATCCTCATATTTACCAAAATACCACTTATTGGATGGAATTGGATAGAAATGGATGGAATTGGATGAAATGACCATTAGTGTAACAATGTTTACCAAAAATGGCAATTTTCCATCCATTTTCCCATCTAGTGGCTATTTTGATAATGGTGGCATAAGTTGATGGCCATCGGGGTAATTATCCCTTTGTAAAACAGAAAACTCATGTGGAAAACGATATAGGACGCAATTGACTTTCTGAATCATGCTTCATGCCCACATTTCATTTGAATTGTTTTTACGGGATTATAAATTTATGCCAAACGTATGACGAAATATCAATTTTTTAAATGTATTTGTTTTTTTAGCATCCGTGATTCTTTTTTTTTTTTTTTTTGATGGATATAACCCAAAGGTTTACAACACCTGGAATTTAGATCCAGGTCAAGAAACATGAAAACATGTTTCCAACTACAACTGGGACCCTTCAGCAATGTACACACAAGCACAGCCCAGATGAAAGCCCCACAAAACGGGGAAAAAAACCCACACACAAAGGTGGGACTACAACCAAGCGAAACCATGGCTCTCTGGTGTTGGGTGGATCCAGAAGGAGGTCTAAACACACGGGCTAACAACTAGCGGCCAAATCGGTTACACTTAAACCCAACTATACAAACAAAAAACAACCTTAATTAAAAGGACTAAAAACCGCCGATCTGGAGGAGGGAACCCAAGGTAGCCGGAGAAAACCACCATCAGGACGCCGCCGGCAAGGAATCAACTGGATCGGGTGAGATCTGGATGGATCGATGAGGAATGGCCCGATCTAGAGGCCCATCGACGGCGACGGAGACGTCGGCCTAACCCCGGCGCTACAAACCTAAGAAAACCACCCCCAAGGTCGGCAGACTGCCGCCGAAAAAGCAGGAAAGGCCGCCGGTGAGCCGCAGAGAAGAAAGAGAAAACCGCCGCTAAGCTCACCAGCCACCGACTAACCCGTCGACATCCCTAAGCAGGGTGGGATGTCGGCGGCGAAACTGAGAGGAGATGGAAGGGGTTTCTGGTTAGAGAAAGGGCAGAGAAAAAATATCTAAAGAGAGAGAAACTCTCAGGTTTGCATCCGTGATTCTTACTTTTCAAAAATATATCATATAGATCATTCTGTTAGTAAATTGTTAAAGATGTATTTTTATCTTTAAATATATAGCATGTCACATGTCAATAAAATAAAAACTAATATTTTATATATAAAAAATAAAATTATCAAAAAAAAAAAAAAAAAAAAAAAAGAACAAGAGCATTTACAACCTCCACCATCAGTCCCATCATCTTACAGCCTCCACAGGAAAAGCTGCGGAGGAGGCTATGGCCTCCTCCGTAACTTCTCCAGGAAGAGGCACAACCTCCTTCCACAATTTTTAAAGAGGAGGTGTGACCTCCTCCTTCCCAAATCTAGAAAAATATGGGGAGATCTATCCTAGAATTGAAGTTTATTTTATTTTATTTTATTTTATTATTATTATATTTTTTTATAGGTTTTGTTTATATGATGTATTGATGAGAGATCACAGAAATAGTGACAATGAGCACAGACGAAATTCAAGCAGTTAACATGCCCTTTGATTGGCATAGTTTAAAATATCCACAGTTTTCGCGATATATCTATCGATATTTCTGTATTTTAAGAGTATCGATATAGATATGAGGTTTGAGTCTGTTTGGAAGAGCTTCTTCAAGTAGATCTTTTAGGAGTAGATCTTTTAAAGTAGACCTTCTACAGGTAGAGTTTTTAATGGGAAGTTGTTGGTTGTTGGTTTTTTGGTTATCAATTAGAAAAAGCTTTTTTAAATGGAAGGATTACCAAAATATTCAAAAACTATTTTAAATGATCGCGTTATATTAGACATTTTAATGTTATTAAAAAAGCTCAAAAAGATATACTTGGAAAAGCCTAAAATTTGAGTTTCTCCTAATAGATGTAAAACAACTTTTTTAATCATTCAAAAACTCTACTGGTTGACAACCAAACGACAATTTTTTTTTTTTTTTTTTGAAAAGAGCTTTTTTAATTAAAAAATTTTTTTTTGCCAGTAGAGAAACTCTTCCAAACAGGCACTTAATATCTTTTCTGCAAGTTATATAGAAAATATCCGTGATATATTTTGTAAAATATCCATATTAGTAAACTTGTAGTATATTTTTATTTACAGAATATCGTGGATATTTGATATTTCCTTCAATGTAAAGTAAAAAATTGATGACACTCCATAATGTTTTTATCTACTTTATTTTTAAAAATTTGATGTAATATATTTATATGACACGAAATTGAGTACAGAATGAGCATAAAATAAAATTTTAAAACTATTCAAAAATCAAAAGTAAAGTTGTAAATTGTAAACTTGTAATAGCTATTGCATATTCATACAAAAATAAAAAATAAAAAAAATGCAATGATACTTTAATATTGTATGAATCAAGATGATAGCCTCACCTTGTTTGAATTACCTAGATCTTCCTTTTGGCATACAATGACTTGTATGATGTAAATTATTAGAGAATGAAGTTTTAACAGAATACTTTCAATTTTATACATCTTGTTTATATTCATATTTATACTATATAGTTGTTAGATAATATATGTTTTTGGAAAAAAAAAATTTGTATTTTTTTATTTGATTATTGATTATTTTAACCTTTTTAAAGTTTCATTTTTTTGTTTTTTTGTTTTTTTTTTTTGTTTTTAGCCAAATTTTCGTATTTTACGTCAATATTCATCGATGTCGATATTTCCACCAAATCGTAGCACCGATATATCAGTCGATATATATATTTTACTCCCCGGTTACTAGTCCATCCAGCAAGGTATACCGTTGTTGTTGTTCTTCTTATTTTTCTTTTTGAAAATCTGTTCAATTCTCGTATGTATAAATGTGATTGTATGCGTGAACAAATTGCAGTATTTGCCGTATTCACTACTTGAATTTGGTTTTCATTCAGAAATTAGGGGGTGATTGTCTTTTTGGGAATTAGCATATGCAATGATCAATTTTTTCGAAAATCTTGTTTTCGGGGTTTGATTCTTGAAAATTTCAAACTGTTTTAAGGATTTTCTTCACGAATTTATATCCCTTCAAGTGCGAACCTATATTAAGGTCAGGTGGGACCTATGCCCTACCTCAAATTTAAAAAAAAAAAAAACAAAAAAAATTTAGTTTTCATTTATATATATATATATTTTTAATTAACACTTAATACAGTTGATGATTAATATCATAGTTGGTATTGTGTCCATTTTCTACGTTGCTAGTTAGGTGTTCTAATCCCACCAGTTACACTTTTCAAGCAAATTAAATGTCTTTTTTCTTTAATTCAATTTTATCTTGTAATTTTAATATTTTTTAAATTTACTATCCTTTTCAATTCTTTTCTCAAATTTTCTTCTCCTTCTAAAACAAAATAATTCACTTTCTCTTTCTCTGCATTAACAACTTCTTAACTACATTTAATTTGTGTCTATTTAATTCAATTTTATTTTATATTAAATTATATATTATTATTTTGAACATTTATTATTTCTAATAATTTTAGTTTGACATACCTAACACATCCAATCAATACACTCTAAAATCTCAAATGTTAATTTATTGTATTAAAATAGTCCATCTATTATTATGATTTATTTTATTTTATCCTTAGTATTTTTCTTTATTTTATTATTTTAATGTTTTCAAAATCAATAAATCAATAATTTACCAATAATTAGAAAAATCAAAAAAATCAAAAAAATGTTTAGTAATATTTATTAATCAATTACTTTTGTATATAAATTTAAAGTGAATTCATTATAAATACAAAAAAAAAAAAAAAAAAATCTTATTATAAAATTATAATGTAATTTATTATTTTAGGAATGAATATTGTAAATTTTAATTGTTTATGTTGTTTTTCTTGTTATTATTATTTTTTTAATATCCCGTTTCTTGTTTTTATTTATTTATTTTAATGTAAGATTATTTAGTTTATTTTAAGTATGTGTTCTATTTGTTTTATTTTATCTAAACTTCGTTATACCATCAAATTTCTTTATATATATATATATAAACTCATTTTAGTATTTTTTTACCTTAATTTTTCAGTATTTATATATATATATATAATTGTTATTTTGTTCAAGTACCTCACCTAATTAAAATTCGTAGGTCCGCCGCTGGCTTCTTGGCACTCACTTATTTTGGTGGTTGCTTCTTTTCAATTGGATGAATTGTGTATGGAGAATACAGTTGTTCTGGGTTCAGATTTTTCATGTATCTCGTCATTTTATTATTTATTATTATTAAAAATTTTGTTTTAATTTATAATTGTAATTTTATTTTATTTGTATGTGTAGAATCACTTTTTTAAAGTGTTATTTTGATATTATTTTAAGAGTTTTAATACATTTATAAGTAATATTTATAAAAAAAACATACATTTATAAGTTTTTTAATAAATAAATCGTAATTTTTTTATGATGTTATTTCTTTTTAATATATTTTATTAATTTATTTTGAACTGATATTAATCTTCTTTTAGTATTTAATTTTTTGAAGTACTTTTTTTTTAAAAATAAATTGTATAATACATGTCAAATTTTTATTGAACAATCCAAATCGGTAAAATTATTAAATAATTGTAAAAAATTGGAGGATAAAAGTGTTATTCAGATTTAATAATTAAATACAAAGGGTAAAATTGTCAAATTGTTCAATAAAAAATTCTTATCGAACGAATAAAAGATTTGATTCTAAAAGGACTAATTGCACAAACATCCCCTAACATTAGACATAATTACATGTATATAGAACTTTTACCCATTATTACACAAATCTCCCCTGCCGTTAGTGGTCAACGGTTAAACTTAACCGTTGACTCACTTTTCCATTTAAAAACTCTAAAATGCCCCTACTGTGTAATTTATTACACCTTTTATTAAAAAAAAATTCATATTTTATTTCAAAAAAATCCATATTTTATTTTCAAAAACAAATCCATATTTTTTTATTTATTTTTTTAAATCCAGATTTTTTTTCTTCTATAAATGGATTTTTTCCAATCTAAAAAAAATAAAAAATAAAAACCTTATAAATCAAATTCTAAAATAAATAAAAAATCAAAAACCAATTTTCTCTTTTTCTTTTCTTTCATCCATACTGCCATAATTTAATTACTTATGGGCATTCTCATTTCTTATTTTGGCAGTATGGATGAAAGAAAAGAAAAAGAGAAAATTGGTTTTTGATTTTTTATTTATTTTAGAATTTGATTTATAAGTTTTTTATTTTTTATTTTTTTTTAGATTGGAAAAAATCCATTTATAGAAGAAAAAAAATCTGGATTTAAAAAAAATATATATATATGGATTTGTTTTTTAAAATAAAATATGGATTTTTTGAAATAAAATATGAATTTTTTTTTTTTAATAAAAGCTGGATCTTTTTTTAATTAACTATTTAAAATAATAAATTACACAGTAGGGGCATTTTAAACTTTTTAAATGGAAAAGTGAGTCAACGGTTAATTTTAACCGTTGACCACTAACGGCAGGGGAGGTTTGTGTAATAATGAGCAATAGTTCCATATACGTGTAATTATGTCTAATGTTAGGGGATGTTTGTACAATTAGTCCTTCTAAAAAAGATTTGTCATTAAAAATAATGATAAAATAAATGTTGGTTCAACCAATTGAACAGCAACATGTCACCATCCGAGCCAACTCAATCTTGGCATTTTTTATAGCAATAATATCTCGTTGACTCATTCTTCTCCATACTGAGTCCCTTGAGATTTAAGCATAATGTCACTATCCGAGTCAACTCAATCTTGGCATCTTTTATAGCAATAATATCTCATCGGCTTAATTGCATAAGATAAGATCAGTCTTTCTTTTATAGCTATAATATCTCATCGACTTAATTGCATAAAGATAAGATCAGTCTTCCTTTTATCAATAACTATTAAAGAATGTCCTAATTTAATTGAGATGACAAGAAAACATGACCCCACCTAATTTGATACGTAGATACACCAATCAATCAATTACCAGCTTTAAACAAAAATAAAAAAATAAAAAATAAAAAAAAAAATCAATTACCATATAACGATTTTACTAGACTTTTTAAACTAATAATTCTGACTTCCAAAAAAAAAAGTAATGCTACATTACCCAAATTTGGTACTCAAATGATATGGCAACACTCTAGTCCATTCATTTAAATCATGTAAATCTAATACAATTTAAATGAATGGTCTACAGTTGGGCACCATATTTTGGCAATGTAGCATTACTCTTTAAAAAAACAAATTGATAAATTTGAGATTTGTAAACTAGTCATGAGGCCTATATAAGACCATCTTCAATGTAAAAATGTATTTTTGGGTTTCTAATTAGTGACACACTGACACATCAGTATATATATTGAATATAAATTCATTTTGTGAATTTTTTTTTTAAGAAATATATATTCTCATCTCCGATGCAATTATCTAAAATCATATATATATATATATATATATATATCAATTTTTGACCGATCATCTTAAAAAAAATTATTTGACTCTCTTTCCTCTTTATTTTAAATCAAATATGTATTTATTTTTAACTAATCATCTTACAACAGTTATCTCATTCTCTCTCCTCTTTTATTTTTCAATTAAATAAGGTGTAATATTATTAGTGAGAAAAAGTTAAAAATCTTAGTCAGCATTTCTATGAAAGTTTCTAAAGTTAAAAACTTAACTTCGTATTCTCTGGAAAAAAAAAAGTTTGCCACATTACCTCCACAATCAAGTTAGATAATTGCATTGGAGATGTTTTTTTCTACTTCATTATCTAACTATTCTATGTGGTACTCGATTTTCTTCAAATGCATAATAGCATTGGAGATACTTTTAGGGAGTAAAAGAAATGTGTCCAATAAGATAAGATCAGTCTCCTTTTATCAATAACTATTAAGGGTCTTTGCATTAATGGTCACTTTTATGTTTGAAAGAGCAAAAATGTCCCCTTCTTGATAAACTTACAAAACTGTCTTTTATTGAAGTTCACTTTGCAAGTAATGTCCCCAGATGGACTAAATTACCCTTCCCACATTAAGTGAACTGTAATGACAAAAATACCCACCAACAATTGTGTTTCCCGCAACTACCATTCCCTCCCTTCTTCCACGGTTGAAATCCCTCCTTTGACATGTTCTAATATTCTACAGTAATCTCTTCTTCAACTTTCTTTCATCTCCAGTTCTCCCAATCTTCAATACTCCTAACACTAGTTAAGTTATCAAAGCAGTGGTCAAAAGAATTACCAAAAACAAAAAAATCATCCATAAATACCTCAATAAGCCGCTCTAGCATGTCGGAGAAGATTGACATCATGAATCTTTGGAAAGTGGTAGGGGCGTTGCACAACCCAAAAGGCATTCTTCGGTAAGCAAAGGTTCCGAAGGGGCAACATCGTCTACTCTTGGTCCTCTAGAGCTATGGCAATTTGATTGTATCCTGAAAATCCATCCAGGAAGCAATAATAAGCATGTCCCGCCAAATGCTCAAGCATCTGATCAATAAACGGCAAAGGAAAGTGATCCTTTTTAGTTGCCATGTTGAGCTTACGGTAATCTATGCACACTCTCCATCCTATTGTCTTCCTTGTAGGAATCAAATCATTGTTCTCATTAGCTACCACCGTGATCCCAGATTTCTTTGGTACAACATGGACCAGACTCATCCACTTAATGTCATATATAGGGTATATGATACTCACCTTAAGTAGCTTTAGGACCTCTTCCTTTACGACCTCTTTCAAGTTCGGGTTAAGTCTTAGTTGAGCCTTTCTAGACGGCTTCATATCATCTTTTAAAAGAATGTGGTGCATACAAATGGCAGGGCTTATTCCCTTAATATCCGCTATGGTCCATCCAATGACGGCTTTATGTTCTTAGAGTACCTTTAATAGTCACTTTTTTTTTTTCTACCTCTAGCTTAAAGGCTATAATCACTAGGAGAGTCTCATTCACCCCTAGGAAGGCATACTTGAGGTTAGAAGGAAGTTGTTTGAGCTCTAGTGCAGAGGGAGAACTCATAGATGGGATTAACGACTTGTTGATCTCATCTTCTATTTCAGCACTTACTTCCTTAATATCAGAATCTTCTTCTGAAACTCCTACCCATTGAATTTCTTCATCATCTTCAAATACATCACAAACCTAATCTAGCAGTTCTTCAGATATTTCCTCTGACAATCCATTTTGTACTGCCGAGTTAACCATTTCAGTTGAACTACACTCAGCTGAGTAACAATCATCGGCTGCTTTAGGGAACTTAAGAGACTTAAAGACTTTAAACTCTATAGTTTCATCTAACACAGTCATCGTTAGCTTTCCATTCTGGACATCTATAAAAGTTTTTACAGTTACCATAAAAGGTCTCCCTAAGAGAATAAGATTGCAGTTTCTATCTTTAGCCCCTTCATCCATGTCTAATACCACAAAATCAACAAGGATGATTAGATTATCTACCTGGACCAATATATCTTCAACATAACCCCTTGGGTATCTGACGGAACCATCGACCAACAAAAGTGACATGGTTGTCTTCTTCAAGTCATTCAATTCCAGCTGCTCATAGATAGTGGAAGGTATTAAATTAATATTAGTTCCCAGATCTAACATGGCTCTCTCCAAAGTTGTACATTTAATAGTGATGTTAATGTAAAAACTACCTGGGTCTTGTAATTTTGGTGGCAACAACTTTTGAAGGACTGCATTAGCACTTCCGGTAATGAATTCTTGATGATTCTCCACAAATCTTGTTTTGTAGGCATGAAGGCTCTTGAAGAACTTTGCATATGCTGGCATCTTCTGAATTATCTCCAGTAAGGGCAAGTTGACATTGACTTTTGAAAGGATGTCATATATGTCTTTGTATGACTTTTCCAACTTGCTCTTTTGCAGTCTTCTTGGGAATGGAATTGGAGGAACATATGGATTGGGTGATTTGTGTAAGAGTGGTGAAACTTTGGATTTTTCCACCACTATTATAAAGTCCTGGAGGCGTGTTCTAAATATATTAATCTAGAGGGGGGGTGAATAGATTTTAGCTATTATTACCCAATTTTCGCATGCAAGTCAATTTTACGAAAATGGCCCTACTAGTAAAAAATACAAGCAAGTGTAATATAGTGCGAAATTTAAATAACACTTGATGTATACGTGGAAACCCAACCACTGGGAAAAACCACGGGTTGTATAGTGCGCCACACTCGGAACTCGAAATCACTAATTGAAATGAAGTTTACAACCTATGTAGACCTCGTCTAACACTCCTGTCTGTAACCCCTCACTTCTACCCTACGGGCCTTTATTAGCAACCCTATTCCAATTTGCTTGAGGCCTAAGCACTCTTAGCCCCAAGACTTACTTCTCAATGAAGAGAAACAACCTAAGTGAATATGTATGAATATTCAAAATGCAAATTAGAGCTAGGTTACTCTATATGCTTATCTAGGATAATGATTTTGCAATTAAAACAATCCTAGATATAAATGGCTAGATGACATGTCAAATAGCTTAGCTAATCAAGATTAAGCACAAAACCTAATTAGCTATCACAATACAACTTCTCAAACATACATCATACTAATCTCAAACTTGTATTCAAAGTATATAAAATAACATACAAGTAATTAAATGAGATTGCTTGTTAAGAGAAACACAAAATATGTAAGATATTAGTGAAAAGCTTACCAAGCAAAGTATGATGAAGAATCCATGCAAGAAGACATCTAGATGATCTAAGATGATGCTAGATGATGATTGATGATCATGAAAAAGTGTTTGAGTAATTAAAAATGAGTTCTTGGAATTTTTCTTCTCTTTGAAAAATATCCTAAGTATGAAATCTGAATATGAACTCTTGTAATTGACCTAAAGTCAAAGTGGCATATATATAGGGTGTCAAGATGAAGTGTGGTCGTTTTGATAAGTGACACCACAATTTTGCCATGGGCGCTCTACGTAGAGCGCTTTGTAGAGCCCCCTGCTCTGTTCTCTCGAGAAAACAGAGGGGCGCTCTACGTAGAGCGCTTTGTAGAGCGCCATCAGAGAGGTCGCTCTACGTAGAGCGCTTTGTAGAGCGCCTCTACAGCGCTCGAATTAAATCGATCAGGTCTGTACAGCGCCCAACGGGGGCTGTTCGTAGAGCGCTTTTGTAGAGCGCTTTTGGGAGCGCCCAGTGCAAAAATGCAATCCTAAGTCTAAGCATGACAAGGCAATTGGATATGCAAGATGCAATCAAACTAACATGCAAGAAGAGATGTTAATGAGCATTAAGGCACACAAATAAGACACACAACATACAAGGATTAAACATATGCATGAGTTGTGAGTGTGTGCAACTATCTCTTCAAGACAAGTAAGCACATAGAATTTTACCTTTGGTGCTTATCAACCTTGAGGTCTTGGAAAGGGTCTTGATCTTCAACTAATCACCTAGACTACCCTTACAACCAAACCCCAACATGTGGTTTGACCACGAAATAAGCCAATCAATTAAAGGGAATCCTTACAACTATCTCTTCCTCATGGGATATGATGTTTTCTTTGGAAGGACTTGAAATAATAACAGATTTATCAGAAAGTTCAGTAGGTCTATCATCAGTTAGTATTTTACCATTCCGGAGAATTGTCATAGCCTTTGTTTGCTCAATGTAACTTGAAAATTTTCCATGTTCATTTCTTTGATTAGCTTCTGGCCTTTGGCTAATTGCCCAATTTGCATGTCCATCTTCTTCATTGAAGCATGAATATTCTGAAATTGTACCTCATTATTTTGTTAGGTTTGCTTCATTTGTTACTGGATTAGCTGGTTTTGTTGCTGAAATTGCTGCTGCATTTATTGCTACATTTGTTACATCATATCTTCCAATGATGGCTTCTTGGGTTGGGATTCAACATTTTGTTGAGCACCGATATTATTCTGCCTTTGATTGTTGTTGTTTCCCCATTGGTTTCCAGTGCCCTGATAATTGTTTCCCTATTTATTTCCAAAACTTTAATTGTTGTTGGACCAGGAAAAATTTGGATGATTTATCCAGCTCAGGTTGTATGTATTGGAATATGGATCATTCCGTGGTCTGGAATTATAGTTATTCATGGCTTGAACTTCTTCTTCTTCTTCACTAGGTCCAGTACCTCCTACTTGATGTTCTCCCATAAACACTCTTTGTTTCATTTGTCCGATATCAGTAGTAAGAGTTTCTAACTTCTTCAACACCTGTGTCATCTGAATGGAGCTTTCCGTGTTGGCATCTATGGTATAGATTTCCTTCTTCCTCCTGAAATTTTTGTGATAAGAATTTTGGGCCAACTTTTCAAAGATGGAGTATACCTCCTTAGGTTCTTTGTCATACATGGATCCTCTGCATGCATTGTTCACTAAAAGACCCGAGACATCACTCAGACCATCATAAAACCACTAACATAGCTGATTGGTAAGAAATTCGTGCTGAGGGCAATCCCTGATAAACTTCTTGAAATGCTCCCACGCCTCATAAAAAGTTTCCTAGCCCTGTTGAAAGAAACTTGAAATTTTTGCTTGAATTTCACTAGTTTTTTGAGGTGCATAATATTGATCAGTGAGCTTTTCTCTTACTTCATCCAAGGTTTGCAAAGATGCTGGTTCTAATGTTAACAATGATGTTTTCGCCTCATCTTTCAATGCATGTAGAATGCACCTCATGCGCAGTTGATCTTCTGTGATCCGATGGTTCGGAACAGATTATATTGCTACGTAGAACTCTCTGATGAACAGAAGCATATCTTTATCAAGTTGACCATGGAAAATAGGCAGCTGGTTGTAGTGCATACTTTTCAATTCATAATTCCTTACTGTCGGCTCTAGCACGATACATAAGGGATGGTTGCTCACAACCGGCCTACTGTAATCCTTCATAGTTCTGATGGGCTTTGGCTTTGTCTCATAAGCCGGATTTGGAACAAGGTTGGGAATGGGGTTAGGGCCCTAATGGAGTCTTTCTTGGTTCTGATTTGGATCGTTTTCCGTTGCTAAATTTCTGATACGATCAATGTTATCATTAAAAAGTAATAATCCTCCGTACTAAGATCTTTTACCTTGCATCTGCTGTCAACACCTGAAATCAAAAAAGACAAACACAAGTAAACTACGAAAAGAGAGAAAGAAAGAAAAAGAAAATAATAATAAATAAAAAATCTAAAAAGCTAAAAATTAATGACTTGACTACCTAAATTAGATTAAACTTATTAACTAAAACTAGAAATAACCAATAAATTCAACTAATCCCCAGCAGCAGCGCCAAAAACTTGATGTGTAAAATCGTGTTATCAAAATCTAACTTGCAAGTGCACGAATCGTAAGATAAATACAGCGACAAATAGGGATCGTTCCTACGAGGAAAAGTGATTTAAAGACTAAAACTAATTCTAATTACTGCTAAGCAGTTAAAAGTAAGCAAGAGATTTTGTTTGATGATTGATTGGATTAAAACTAAATTAAACTAAGAAATCAGTTAATAAGAATATGTGAATATGATCAAGATGTGAGAGAACTAGGTCATCAATGATCCCCAATTATAAACACTCAACGTATGGAATTAACCTGTAAATGAATTCAACCAATTCAAGGATTCATTTTTAATCTCAATTATGACTTTTACCGTATGGCAATGGGATGAGTCAAGTATTCCCAACCCTTATTCACCCTTGGCATCTGGTGTGAACAATGATTGAGAACCATTAAGCACAAGAAATAAGAACCAAATTCTATACTCTGCTTGGCATATGCTAGAGACAAAATTCATTCGTTCAAGTGAGCGTTAATCAGGGTTAGGTTTGGCATATACTCTAACCCTAATTCTCAGATGGTATTAACCCTGAAATAATGCCAAATAATTTCCACCCTTGGCATCTAGTGTGAACAACTATTAAAACTAATGAAGGTTAAGAATTAAGCGTAATGAACAAATCATGAATCAGATTGATAAAATAATAATAATTAATCCACACACAAGTATTTACAAAAAGGTTCACATTGATTCCCTAGTTATGAGATTAGTTACACATCATGGAAATAAAAAGACAAGAGATAGAAAAGATAAAACCCATTGAGGCCTTCAACGAATTCTTCAAATCTTCGATGTTGAAATCTTCTTCGTCTTTGAATATTCTATGTGTAAAGATAGATGAGAGGATTATGTGAAGTGATCTGGTATGAAACCGTATCTGGTCCTGAAAGTGAGCGAGCAAGCGAGCAAACAAAACCCTAATTTCTTTATGTATTTATAACCACCCGTCTCTGGAATGTGATTAGAAAACCAACTTTAACGCGGAATTGCCTCACCGCTGTCACTACCGCTCTGAAAGCTAGAGCGGTCATGGGAGCGGTCTTCACATGGTTACGCAGTGTTGTGGCTTTGAGAGCGCAACTTAGAGCGGTCATCAAGGTGGTTACTTGTTAGGTTTTTGGTTTGTCTTGGCATTTATTCCATTCCAAAATGATGTTTTTCTTGTATTGCTTAGTGGTCTTAGAAATGTTGATTCAAAGCTTCAAAGAAAGATTTGGCCACAATTCATGCAAGAAGTTGTCTTCAAAGAGGAATGTGCTACATTACACAATAAAGTTATATTAGACCTCATTTCTCTTACAAGGCATAGGCACACGCGCACACACACACACACACAATTAATTCATAAGTGTCCCTACATTATTGTGCACCATTTATATAACACATTCACATGTTTTAGTATGCTCATGCTTTGAACTCAAATTGGCATACATTGTAGAATTGCATGTTCTAAGACTATGTCTTGGAAATGGCATACTTTTGTGATCTTATGTTTATATGTTTATGTTTTATTGTATTTAGACTTGAACATGATCTCATTTGATTCCTTATTGAGTCTCGGTCATTTTGGTTACTCATTCATTAGGTTTCGAGTCCAAACGATGTAGTTACGCTACTTTTTATTCTCATTCGTTGAGTTGTCTTCGTCATCATATTCCGAGATAAATTCTCAACCTTTTGTCTGAGTTTCATAGTTCTCGTTGTGTGTGAGGGAGTCACGATTCATAATCTAAAGATGGATTCGAAATCGGAGTTCGGAGGCCCGAATACGATCGAAGAATGTGAGCGGAGTGAGAGAGGAGCAAGCTTGGCCAACGGCCAAGCTTTGTAGGCATGTGAGGGAGGCCGTGAGGCTTACAGCCATAGCAGCTCTCTGTCCTCGTGTGCCTTACGCACCCCTCACAGCTGGGTGATGTGGCAACTTGTTAGGTTTATAGTTTGTGTTGGCATAAATTCCATATCAAAACGTGTTTCTCTTGTAATGTTTAGTGGTTCTTATATTGAAGATTTAAGAAGACGAAGAATGTCTCAACAAATCATGCAAGAAGTCGGCTTTAAAGAGATTTGTGCATCATTGATCATCAAAGGTAATATAAGTCCTCATATCTCTTACAAGGCTAGGCACACACACACACACACACACACACACACACACACATGGCATTCTTGTGTGTTCCTTCATGATTAAACATCATTTATGTATCACTTTCACACACTTGACAAAATATGCTCATGCATTCATACTATGTTGGTAAAACTTTGTTTATTATATTTTCTAGGACTATGTCTAGAAATTAGCATATGTGTGTGTATTTATGCTTGTATGTTTTCGTATTTTTGTACTTGGACTTGAACATGTTCTTATTTGATATCTTATTGAGTTCCGGTCATTTCGGTTACTCATTCATTTAGTTTCGAGTCCAAACGATGTAGCTACGCTACTTTTCGTTCTCATTCGTTGAGTTGACTTCATCATCGTTTTCCGAGATGATTTCTCAACCATTTTTCAAAGTTGTGTAGTCATCGTCGTGCGTAAGAGAGTCATGGTTCATAATCCAAAAATGGATTCAAAATTGGAGTTCGGATGCCCAAGATATGGCTGAAGAACCGAGGGAGCGCGCGAGAGAAGTGGGTGGCCGTGGGCCCTACGGCCAGAGGGACTCTCTGCCCCCGTGAGGCCCACGCGCCCCCCATGGCCTGGGGTGATGTGGCCTCATGTGATTGGCCCGGAAATCTTCTTCTCTCTCGTCCTTTAAGTTCCCTCCTCTCTCTCCATTTGATTTTCAAGAAGAAAAATTGAAAATTCCCGTCAGATTTTTTCTCCCAAATTTTCCCAACTTCCAAACACCATAACTTTCTCATACGAAGTCGGATTTGAACGATTCAAGTTGGAGAACATTCATAATCAAGTCCTCTACCTTTTGGTTTGGTGGCTGTTTGTTTGATTTTTCTGGTGGTTCTACACAGAAATTTGAACCAGCTCGTGAATCCAAGGTATTGGTCTTATCTTTGGGGTTTCTTTCTTTTTAACCTTTAATTTGCTTGGGGTTTCTTCTTCTATATGTATGTTTATGTATGATGAATGCTATTTGAAAAGATAGCTTCATAATCAAAGCTAATCAAGTCTAATTAGAGACAAGTGTGAACTAGTTTTCTATTATTCTAGTTTTTCACATGATTGAGAGTTGTATTGTGCGTAGCTTGATGTCTAGGGTTATTTGTGACTTGATTGATTCATTTTATGATTAATAACCGTAGCATGTGCTTGTATCCTTTAATTGAATAAATTCTAGGATTAGCACATTTGATTTGGTATTTAGAGTTAAATAGGATTTAATTGATTATTCATTATATCCTTTCCCTAAATACTTGCTAGAATATTCTTTGAATACATTTTGTGATTCTAGCATTTTTGTTGTTTGTGTTCTAAAGTCTTGATTATATGCTTAATGAACATGCTTTGTTTTCAAGCTTTAGAAACATGAATAGAATCTAGGATTTGGCATGTTTTTGGTGTTTTGCATGCTCTAGATTTTTTGTTCATGTTTAAGGTCTAGACAACCTTGTTTTATGAACTTTGTTGCCTATGTCTAGATCTTCATGAAGTGTACCTTATCCATACATTTCATATGCTCATGCATCATTTTGTGTGGTGTCATGTTTTGGATCATAAACTAGAAAAATGTACATTGTGTGCTCATTGATTATTTCTAGTTTCCATAGGATGTATTGATCATATATTCTATATTGCATGTGTTTGCATTATTTGCATCACTTAGATCATTTTGCCTTGTAAAAGGCGGAAGTCTCTAGCAAAGTGAGAGTAGCTTTGTGGATAGAGCAAAGAAGTCTTGATTAGAGTCGGAAGGACTCAGATAATCAAGCAAGAAGACTTAGCTAGGAGTAGGAAACTCCAGATAGCTAAGCAAGAAATCTTCCTAGAGACGTGAGCGTCTTGGATAGGAAGTTGCTTCTTAGAGGTGTAGGACATATCTCGGATAGGAAGTAGGCTAGGTGGTTCACTAGGCCTGAGGGTAGATTATGAGTTGATAGCTTGAGCGGATATCATGAGTTGGTAGCTTGAGTGTGTAAGTCCTTTTCGTCATAGTGAATTGCTTTACCGGTGGTTGTGGATTCAACCAGTGGATGTTTCCTCTTCGGAGGTTTACCACGTAAAAATCAATGTGTCAAATGTCTCTATCTCTATCTCTTTATATTTGTATGTATGATCTATATAACTTGTTTAAGCTCTTCATTTCCTCACATCCTTGTAAACAAGTTATTGATAAAGAAAGAGTTGCACACATTGTTGGTTGAATCAACATTTGTTTCTTGTATCTTGTAAGTGCTTGAACATTGTATCTTGTGATTCTATATCAAGTTGTAAAGCTCAACTTGGTGAGTTTGCATTGTAATATTCAAAGTACAACTTGTGGAATTTAAATTTGCTCATTATTGAATATACTTGTAAAAGAGATACATTGTTTATTAATATATGTTTTGTAGACTAATGGTGGTGAATTGAGCATATTTGTAATAATTGTTTTCTCATAACAATCATGTTTAAGGTTAATATGTATGCTCACCAAGGTTTTGACATAAGTCACGAAAAAGTTTTTTAAAACTAGTGTGTCAACCTATTCACCCCCCCTCTAGGTTGTTTAGTATAACCTTGTAGGTATTTTCACAACTACTGATTGGTTGCTTCATTCCCTCTCTCCATTTCATTTAAATCACCTCCATTCCCTCTCATTCATTCTAATGAAGAAAAATTAGAAATCCTAAGTGCAAAATTTTCTCTCAACTTTTTCTCACCTTCTAAACACCATAACTTTTTCATACGAAGTCGGAATTGAGTGATTCATGTTGGAGATTGTTCATAATCAAGTCCTCTACCTTTTCAAGTGGTCTTGTAGTTGTTTGTTCGAGTGTTATAATGGTTCTACCCAGAAATACGAACCAGCTCGTGATCTTGAGGTATTGGTCATATCTTTGTGATTTCTTCTTTTATAAACTTCAATTTGCTTGGGGTTTCTTCTTCTATATGTATGTGTATGTATGGTGAATGCTATTGATAAAGATAGCTTTATAATCAAACCTAATCAAAAGTCTAATTAGAGACATATGTGAACTAGTTTCTTGGATTCTAGGTTTTTCACATGATTGAGAGTTGTATTGTGATTAGTTTGATATCTAGGATTATTTGTGACTTGATTAAATCATTTTATGATTAATAATCCTTGAAATGTGTTTTGATCCTTTGATTGATATAATCTGGGATTATTTCATATGTATGTGTTTTTAGAGCTATCTAGGATTTAATTGATTTATCATTATATCCTTACTCTAAATCTTTGGCTAGAATATTCATTGAATACATGTTGTGATTCTAGCATTTTTGTGTATGTTTGTAACATCTTGAATTTGTGATTCATGTATATGATTTATTCAAGTGTTATTTGTGTGAATGAAACTATGAGCTATTTGTGTTAGATGTTTTCACATGCTCTAGGTTTAATTCAAGTTTTGCATCTAGACTATTATAACTTGTGTTCTCACATGTTTAGGTCTAGTTGTTCCATGGAATGTATTGATCACATTTTCTATGTTGTATTGCTTGTTTGCATCATTTGCATTCATATGATCACACTAAGAAGTCCTTGTAAAAGGCATGAAGTCTTGACTAGGACAAGGTGTCCGGATAGTCAAGTAAGGAAGTCTTGGTTAGGACAAAAGGTCCGGATAACCAAGTAAGAAGTCATGGCTAGGATCGGGAAGGTCCGTATAGCTATGCATGAGAGGCTCTTTAGAGGCATGAGTGCCTTGTGTTAGGATTCCCGTTGTTTTTAATTGGCTTATTTCGTGATCAAACCATATGTGGGGATTCTTTGTAAGGGTAGCTTAGATGTTGTTGTTATTGCTTAGGCCCTTTTGAAGACCTCACTATTGACAAGCACCAAAGGTAATACTCTAAGTGCTTACTTGTCTTGAAGAGATAGTTGCACACACTCACAACTCATGCATATGTTTAATCCTTGTATGTTGTGTGTCTTATTTGTGTGCCTTAATGCTCATTAACATCTCTTCTTGCATGTTAGTTTGATTGCATCTTGCATTGCCTATTGCCATGACATGTTTAGAACTAGGTTGCATTATGTAAAAGTATGGGCGCTGTTCACCCGCCCTACAGGCGCCTTACGAACAGCGGTGCCACTGGTGATGTTTTTTCACACCTGATGGTCCGCCCACAAAACGCCTTACAGGCGCCCTACGAACAGCGGTGCCACTGGTGATGTTTTTCACACCTGATGGTCCGCCCAAAAATCGCCCTACGAACAGCGGGTGAAGGGCGGCTCTCCAGACCCGAGAGCAACCGCCCCTAGGTCGCCTGGAATCCGCCCTACGTAGGGCGGTCACGAAGAATATGTTCTTCACAATCCCAGGTGAACCGCTGTACACCCGCCTTACGTACAGCGGGTGAACAACGGCCAAGGTAAATTCTGGCCAACTTATCAAAACGACCTCACTTCAATTTGCCCCCCCTATATATATGCCACTTTGACTTTAGGTCAATTACAAGAGTTCATATTCAGATTTCATACTTAGGATATTTTTCAAAGAGAAGAAAAATTCCAAGAACTCATTTTTAATCACTCAAACACTTGTTCCATGATCATCAATCATCATCTAGCATCATCTTAGATCATCTAGATGTCATCTAGCATGGATTCTTCATCATACTTTGCTTGGTAAGCTTTTCACTAATATCTTACATATTTTGTGTTTCTCTTATCTAGCAATCTCAATTTAATTACTTGTATGTGATTTTATATTCTTTGAATACAAGTTTGAGATTAGTATGATGTATGTTTGAGAAGTTGTATTGTGCTAGCATATTAGGTTTTGTGCTTAATATTGATTAGCTTAACTAATTGACATGTCATTTAGTTTTGATATCTAGGATTGTTCTTAATTGCATATTAATCATCTTAGATAAGCATATGGGGTTTCCCTTGCTCTATGTTGCATTTTGGATATTCACATATATTCACTTAAGGTTGTATTCTCTTCTAGAGAAGGTAAGTCTTGTGTGTAGCAATCGGGATTAGGTTGCTTAGATCACAAGCAAATTGGATTAGGTTCACTCATACCGGGATTAGGTAGGTGTGTGATTACTTCCGGGATTAGGCTGTAATCGTTTGCACATTTAGTGGATTCGAGGTTCGAGTGTGGCTTACTTACATAGCCCGTGGTTTTTCCCGTGAGGGTTTCCACGTAAAAATCAAGTGTTGATTTAATTTCCGCACCATATTACACTTGCTTGTTTATTTTATCTTGAGGGTAAATTCGTAATTTTGACTAACATGAAAAATTGGGTAAAAAAGCGTAAAATCTATTCACCCCCCTCTAGATAGCTTTATACACACCGTGCTATATTTAGTTTCAATTGGTATCAGAGCGGGTTCCTAGACATACATAGGTGATCCTTGCTTATTTTGGTGTGTTTTGCATTTTGTGTGATTTTTGATCATTCATACATTTGCATTCATTTCATTCATTCATAAACACTATGAGTGGAAACGGTGGAAATGGTGGTAGCAACGAAGGTGCTTCTAGCACAAGGCCTCCACTTCTTACCGGATTGAACTATTCCCAATGGAAAGGGAAGATGGAATCCTACATATGCCAAATTCATGACCGTGCATGGATGGCGGTGGAAGACGGATATGATCTCCCTATGATGACTCCCGTGGGTGGAGGAGAAGATGTTTTGAAGCCTAAGGCGCAATGGAACGCGCAAGAGTTTGATGCTTCAAAGTGGAATAGGAAGGCTATGCATGCCATCTTGTGTGCTATGGACGAAAATCAATACAAGTTGATTCAAAATACTAGGATAGCTAAGGAGGCTTGGGACATCCTAGAGATTGCACATGAGGGAACCGAAGTGGTGAAGGACTCCAAGCTTCAAGTCCTCCAAACTAAATTCGAGACGCTTAAGATGGAGGAGAATGAGTGCTTTAACGACTTCGAGATCAAGTTGATGGATATAGTCAACCAAAGCCATCAACTTGGTGATCCATATTCGGATAGGAGAATCAAGCAAAAGATTATGAGATCTCTACCTAATAGGTTTGAATCGAAGGTGACGGCTTTAGAAGAAAATAGTGATTATAAGGATATGAAGCCAAGTGAGGTGATTGGGAGACTTCTAGCTTATGATTCTAGGAAGGGGCCTATCTCCACACCCACCAAAAAGCAAAAAGGAATTGCTTTAAAAACCTCCAAGGATGAAAAGGAGGAAAAAAAGGTTGACTCGGATGAAGACCTTGCCTTATTTGTAAAAAGGTTTGTTAGGATTCCCGTTGTTTTTAATTGGCTTATTTCGTGATCAAACCATATGTGGGGATGCTTTGTAAGGGTAGCTTAGATGTTGCTGTTATTGCTTAGGCCCTTTTGAAGACCTCACTATTGACAAGCACCAAAGGTAATACTCTAAGTGCTTACTTGTCTTGAAGAGATAGTTGCACACACTCACAACTCATGCATATATTTAATCCTTGTATGTTGTGTGTCTTATTTGTGTGCCTTAATGCTCATTAACATCTCTTCTTGCATGTTAGTTTGATTGCATCTTGCATATCCAATTGCCTTGTCATGCTTAGACTTAGAATTGTATTTTTGCACTGGGCGCTCCCAAAAGCGCTCTACAAAAGCGCTCTACGAACAGCCCCTGTTGGGCGCTGTACAGACCTGATCAATTTAATTCGAGCGCTGTAGAGGCGCTCTACAAAGCGCTCTACGTAGAGCGACCTCTCTGATGGCGCTCTACAAAGCGCTCTACGTAGAGCGCCCCTCTGTTTTCTCGCGAGAACAGAGCAGGGGGCTCTACAAAGCGCTCTAGAAAGCGCTCTACGTAGAGCGCCCAAGGCAAATTTGAGGCAAACTTATCAAAACGACCACACTTTGTTTTGGCCTCCTATATATATGCCACTTTGACTTTAGGTCAATTACAAGAGTTCTTATTCATGCTTCATACTTAGGATATTTTTCAAGAGAAGAAAAATACAAAAAGAACTCATTTTTAATTACTCAAACACTTTTTCATGATCATCAATCATCATCTAGCATCATCTTAGATCATCTAGATGTCATCTTGCATGGAATCTTCATCATACTTTGCTTGGTAAGCTTTTCACTAATATCTTACATATTTTGTGTTTAATTTATCTAGCAATCTCAATTAATTACTTGATTGTTATTTTGTATGCTTTGGATACAAAATTGAGATTAGTATGATGTATGTTTGAGAAGTTGTATTGTGCTAGCATATTAGGTTTTGTGCTTAATATTGATTAGCTAAACTAATTGACATGTCATTTAGTTTTGATATCTAGGATTGTTCTTAATTGCATATTAATCATCTTAGATAAGCATATAGGGTTTCCCTTGCTCTATGTTGCATTTTGGATATTTTCACATATTCACTTAGGGTTGTATTCTCTTCAAGAGAAGGTAAGTCTTGTGTGTAGCAATCGGGATTAGGTTGCTTAGATCACAAGCAAATTGGACTAGGTTCACTCATACCAGGATTAGGTAGGTGTGTGATTACTTCCGGGATTAGGTTGTAATCGTTTGCACATTTAGTGGATTCGAGGTTCGAGTGTGGCTTACTTACATAGCCCATGGTTTTTCCCGTGAGGGTTTCCACGTAAAAATCAAGTGTTGATTTAATTTCCGCACCATATTACACTTGCTTGTTTATATTATCTTGAGGGTAAATTCGTAATTTTGACTAACACGAAAAATTGGGTAAAAAGCGTAAAATCTATTCACCCCCCCTCTAGATAGGTTTATACACACCGTGCTATAATTAGTTTCAATTGGTATCAGAGCGGGTTCCTAGACATACATAGGTGATCCTTGCTTATTTTGGTGTGTTTTGCATTTTGTGTGATTTTTGATTATTCATACATTTGCATTCATTTCATTCATTCGCATTCATTTCATTCATTCATAAACACTATGAGTGGAAACGGTGGAAATGGTGGTGGCCATGAAGGAGCTTCTAGCACAAGGCCTCCACTTCTTACCGGATTGAACTATTCCCAATGGAAAGGGAAGATGGAATCCTACATATGCCAAATTCATGATCGTGCATGGATGGCGGTGGAAGACGGATGACTCCCGCAGGTGGAGGACAAGATGTTTTGAAGCCTAAGGCGCAATGGAACGCGCAAGAGTTTGAGGCTTCAAAGTGGAATAGGAAGGCGATGCATGCCATTATGTGTGCAATGGATGAGAATCAGTACAAGCTTATTCAGAATACTCAGATTGCCAAAGTGGCATGGGACATCCTTCAAGTTGCACATGAGGGAACCGAGGTGGTGAAGGAGTCCAAGCTTCAAGTCCTCCAAACTTAATTTGAGTTACTTAGGATGGGAGAGGATGAATGCTTCAACGACTTCGAAATCAAATTGATGGACATAGTAAATCAAAGCCATCAACTCGGAGACCCGTATTCGGATAGGAGAGTCAAGCAAAAAATTATGAGATCTCTCCCCGATAGGTTTGAATCAAAGGTGACGGTCATAGAAGAAAATAGTGGCTACATGGATATGAAGCCAAGTGAGGTAATTGGGCGTCTCCTTGCATATGAGTCTAGGAAGGTTCCTAGCACCACTACTCCTCCTAAGAAGTCTAAAGGAATAGCTTTGAAAGCATCTAAGGATGCAAATGAGGCAAAGCATGAATCGGATGAAGACCTTGCCTTATTTGTGAAAAGGTTCAACAAGGTTATGGGGTTCAAGAAGAAGAAGGGATTTGGGTCAAGAGGACAAGATTTGAAGAAAAAGAGTTCCTTCAAAAAGTTTGAGCCTAGACAAGAGAGGACCGAAAGGAAAGGGGTCCGATGCTTTGAGTGTGGTGGGATTGGTCACTTTGCCCCCGAATGTGCTAATCACAATGAAAGGAAGAAAGGCAAAGTGATGGCCGCCACATGGAGTGGGAGTAGTGATGACTCCATTGAGGAAGATGAGTCTTCAAGTGAAGAAGAGCTCATGGCTAACTTCCTAGCTTTTGCCTCTTTTCACAAGAGCAAAAGTGCTAGTGAAAAAGAGGAGATGAGTCAAGAGGAAATTGACTCTAGTGAAGTAGAAAGTGACTCCTCTTCTAATTCCAAAAAGAAATTTGTGGAGCAAAAGGTGCTTGCTAAATACCATGCCGAGTTCAATGATTTAGCAATTAAAAGCACAAGAAAGATTGAGAGGTTGAGAGAAGAAAACCTTGAACTTTCGGCTCACAATGACCACTTAAGTGAACAAGTGGAAAGATTGAAGAGGAGAGAGGATAAGTTAATTGAGGAGTTAGACTTATCCAAGAGAAGTGAAGAAGGCTTGAAGAGGGAACTTGTAGAAGTTAAAGGGTCCTTGGCTAGGATAGATTCTAGCACCAAGAAGCTTGATCATTTACTTGGTGTTGGAAAGAGTCCAAGTGACAAGAGAGGTCTTGGGTATGAAGATGACAAGAAAATCTCAACCTCTAACAAGACAGTGTTTATCAAGAGCTTGAAGAACGAAGAAGCTTCATTTGTGCAACCTCCTAGGAAGAAGTTAGAAATAGGACAAAGTTCTAATGCACAAGTGAAAATGGGGCCAAGAAGGAAATCTCAAGCTCAACCTCCTAAGGTTCCTCAAGCCAACACTCCTCCTAAATTGGCTCACAAAGGAAAGAGACCAATCATGCAACCTCAAGCTTGGAAGCAACCAAGACCGGTTCAACAACGAAGATGGATTGAACCCACTTTTCCACAAAGACATGGACGTGCACAAAGGCGAGGTATGATTCCTTTTTTCATCCCTATTTGTCACTTTTGTGGTTGTGATGGTCATATTAGACCAAATTGCTTTCAATATATTAAAATGTGTAGAAAACAAAGCATGATTGAAAAGAGAAAGAATAGAGCCAAGATGCATGTTTCTAGGAATGAAAATATTGATTTGCATGATCCTAGAAATAGTAGAGCACATGTACCAAAGACCACTAAGAAAGCTAAAATTGTTGCTAAGTGGATTAGAAAGAATGAAAATGTTTGCCATGTTGCACAAATAGCCTTGAAGGCAAATTCTTCTAATTTTTGGTACTTGGATAGTGGGTGCTCTAGGCACATGACGGGAAACAAGAGTTTCTTCGAGACTCTTGTTATGGAGGAAGGTGGAAATGTCACTTTTGGTGATGGATCCAAAAGAAATGTTGTAGGGAAAAGAACCATCTCCGTTCCCGGATTACCCTCCTTATCTAATGCTTTATTTGTTGATGGCTTGAAAGCCAATTTAATAAGCATTTCACATCTTAGTGATGAAGGATATTCCGTCTTGTTTTCTAAAGATTATTGCTCTATCCTTAAACCTGATGGACAAACCTTGTTGAAGGGCATGAGATCTAGCGACAATTGTTATTGTCTTGAAGCTAGTATTGTATCTAATCATGTGTCCATGGATGAGCAAATTGAGTTGTGGCATGAAAGACTTGGCCACATGAACTTTAGGGATCTACGGACCCTTGGAAAGTTCAATTGTGTGCGTGGCCTCCCTAAGCTTGGGAAGAAAGCCAATGGTATTTGTGGACCTTGCCAACAAGGAAAGCAAACTAAAAGCATGCACAAAAAGGGTAAGTATCTCACCACCAAGGAGCCTCTTGAGCTTCTCCACATGGACCTCATGGGTCCCATGCAAACCGAAAGTTTGGCTGGAAAGAGATACATTTTTGTTTGTGTTGATGATTTCTCTAGATTTACATGGACATATTTTCTTAGAGAAAAATCCGAAACTTTTGATAAGTTTAAAATGCTTTGTAATAAAATACAAAACGAAATGAACTCAAATATTAAAAGCATAAAACGGATTAGAAGTGACCATGGGAGAGAGTTTGAGAATGCCTCTTTTGAAAGCTATTGTAATGGCTTAGGCATCTCCCATGAGTTTTCCGCTCCTAGGACACCTCAACAAAATGGAGTTATTGAGAGGAAGAATAGGGTCCTCCAAGAGATGGCCTGTGTGATGCTGCTTAACAACAATGTCCCTAGGAACCTATGGGCCGAAGCCATCAACACGGCTTGCTATATAGGAAATAGAGTGTTCCTAAGGCCAGGTACTAGAAACACCTCCTATGAGTTATGGAAAGGCAAGAGGCCAAATGTTAGCTACTTCCACACTTTTGGAAGCAAATGCTACATTTTGAATGACCGTGATCAACTTGGCAAATTCGATGCTAAGAGTGATGAGGGTATTTTTATTGGCTATGCCTTAAATAGTAAAGCCTATAGAGTTTTCAATTTAAAGACTCTAAGTGTTATGGAATCATCCAATGTCGTATTTGATGATACTAGGCTCAAGTCTAATGATCATGAGGAGGAGGTTATTTTTAGTGATGTTTCTCCTTTGGAGGAGGTTGTGGTGTCACCTAATGTTGGGACATCTAATGTCAACAATAATGACACACAACCTATTGATAGAGTTCCTCTCTTGGACTCTAAAGAACCCGCTCCATGGGTTAAGAAACTCCATGATAAAGAAGATATCATTGGAGAGGTTAATGAGGGTGTTAGGACTAGACGTCAACTTGCTAATCTTATTAGCTATACATGCTACACCTCTCAAATTGAACCCAAAAAGGTTGAAGAAGCCTTAAATGATGAATTTTGGGTTCTTGCCATGCAAGAAGAGCTAAACCAATTCGAAAGGAATGAGGTTTGGACTCTAGTTCCTAGGCCTAAGACCATTAATGTCATAGGCACCAAATGGATATTTAGGAACAAATCCGATGAGGATGGCAACATAGTGCGGAACAAGGCTAGACTTGTAGCACAAGGGTACTCTCAAATTGAGGGTATCGACTTTGAGGAGACTTTTGCTCCCGTTGCCCGCTTAGAGTCCATTAGGCTTCTCTTGTCCATCTCTTGTGTGCACACGTTCAAATTGCACCAAATGGACGTCAAGAGTGCCTTCCTCAATGGCTTCTTGCAAGAGGAAGTGTTTGTTGAACAACCTAAGGGGTTTGTGGATGCACACCACCCCAATCATGTTTATCGCCTCAAGAAGGCACTTTATGGGTTGAAACAAGCACCGAGGGCTTGGTATGAGCACCTCACTCAATTTCTTGTTGACAATAACTACACAAGAGGTAGTGTTGACAAGACACTATTCATCAAGAGAGACAATGATGAGCTTTTCATAGCTCAAATATATGTTGATGACATAGTTTTTGGCTCTACCAACAACACCAAAGTCCAACAATTTGTTGATGTCATGTCTCTTGAATTTGAGATGTGTCTTGTTGGTGAGCTTAGTTACTTCCTAGGTTTGCAAATTAGGCAAATGAATGATGGGATTTTCATAACCCAAGCCAAATATGCTAAGAACCTAGTGAAGAAGTTTGGTTTAGAGAATGCCAAACATTGTGATACACCCATGAGTACCACTTTGAAGCTAAGCAAGGATGCTAGTGGTAAAAGTGTGGAACAAACGTTATATCGTGGCATGATAGGAAGCTTGCTTTATTTGACCGCAAGTAGGCCCGATATATCCTTTAGTGTGGGTGTGTGTGCTAGGTACCAAGCGGATCCTAAGGAGTCCCACCTCTCTTCCGTGAAGAGGATCATTCGCTATGTGAATGGGACATCCAACTATGGGATTTGGTACTCTTTTGACATTAATGCTAGTCTTGTTGGCTTTAGTGATGCGGATTGGGCAGGAAATTGTGATGATAAGAAGAGCACATCGGGCGGTTGCTTCTTTCTAGGCAACAACTTGGTGTCTTGGTTTTGCAAGAAGCAAAACTCGATTTCCTTGTCCACGGCTGAGGCCGAGTACATAGCCGCGGGGAGTGGATGCACACAACTCCTTTGGATGAAACAAATGCTAGTAGACTACGGATTCAATCAAGGTACTCTCACTCTCTTTTGTGATAACATGAGTGCTATTAATATTTCCAAGAATCCGGTTCAACATTCTAGAACTAAGCATATTGACATCCGCCATCACTTCATTAGAGAGCTTGTTGAAAATAAATGCATAGTACTTGAACATGTAGGTACTAATGATCAACTTGCGGACTTATTTACTAAACCCTTAGATGCTACTCGATTTAAAACTCTTAGTAGATCTATTAGGATATGTCTTGTGGAGTGATGTTCTATGATTGACCCCATATGGGGAACTCAAGCAAAGAGAGCTATTTTGCATTCTTGTAACTTGCAAAAAATTTGAAATAACTTATGCCTCTTCTTTTGAATGCTTGAGTAAGCTTGGTTGTACATATGTATATATGTTTTTCTATTCTATAAGTGTGAACCTTGCTTGTTTACAATCCATGTCATATTTATGTTCAAACATGCATTTTTGGACTAGGAGATTTACATAGGAAGTATGATGTGAATGACCTATAGTTATCTCCATGACATGATGATTCTTAAATAACATGCTAATGCTAAATGAAAAAGCATGAAATTTATACAATATGCTCACATGAAAAGCATGAATTGATGATTGCATATTCTTAAAAATGCAAAACTTGTGTGAAAGCTTATGAGACTCAAAATGAATAAAGGATCTTGTATCCGTTCAAAGGAATTTACATTCCAAATGTCTCTCTTTCTTTATTGGTTGAACATGGCTACTATCATACGGATATCTTATCCGGAAAAATCAAATAGGGTGCAAAGTTGCTCATGCCATGTTTCGCTTATAAAGTTGGATATAGTTACTCTTAAATTTGAAATCAATAATCTCTATATCCTTGCTTTTCCCATGACATTGGTGAAATTGGTTTGAATTCTTATTAAAAACCTTTGTCATTTGCTTTGCCAAATACCATTGTACTTTGGACTTGAATGCTATATGTCTTGTATGCAAAGCATGTTGGATTCACACATTTTCTCAAATAAATCTCCTTGTTTCTCTCAAATTAATTGAAGTGCATAAAGTGACTTATATGTATATGCAAATCTTGCATGCTTCTATCTCTCGTTGCTATGAGTGACCCGGTTGGGGACTACTCCTTTGCCTATATCATGACAAAAAGGGGGAGTAGGATATGGCAAGGGGAGTTGCAAAATATAGAAGCTATTGTGCACTTTGGGGAGAACATACATTGAGGGGGAGTAACCCGTTGAGGGGGAGCATTGCATACTCATACATTTCATAATGTTGTGCCTAAATTGTAAATGCAAATGCTTGTTATTGTTCTCACATGATTAATCTCACACTTTACTTGTATTGGAAATGCTAGAAACTTTATTTTCAGGGCTTGATTGTTCTACAAGAGGTTGAAGACTTGAAGTTGCATTTTCTTATCTCTTTGTAATGTAGATAATCATTGTAGTCCCGTAGTTTCTTATTCTTTGTGAGGAATCAATGTGAGTGGTGGTTTTGTCACGAAATAGCCAAAGGGGGAGATTGTTAGGATTCCCGTTGTTTTTAATTGGCTTATTTCGTGATCAAACCATATGTGGGGATGCTTTGTAAGGGTAGCTTAGATGTTGTTGTTATTGCTTAGGCCCTTTTCAAGACCTCACTATTGACAAGCACCAAAGGTAATACTCTAAGTGCTTACTTGTCTTGAAAAGATAGTTGCACACACTCACAACTCATGCATATATTTAATCCTTGTATGTTGTGTGTCTTATTTGTGTGCCTTAATGCTCATTAACATCTCTTCTTGCATGTTAGTTTGATTGCATCTTGCATATCCAATTGCCTTGTCATGCTTAGACTTAGGATTGCATTTTTGCACTGGGCGCTCCCAAAAGCGCTCTACAAAAGCGCTCTACGAACAGCCCCTGTTGGGCGCTGTACAGACCTGATCGATTTAATTCGAGCGCTGTAGAGGCGCTCTACAAAGCGCTCTACCAAGCGCTCTACCAAACGCTCTACGTAGAGCGACCTCTCTGATGGCGCTCTACAAAGCGCTTTACAAAGCGCTCTACGTAGAGCGCCCCTCTGTTTTCTCGCGAGAACAGAGCAGGGGGCTCTACAAAGCGCTCTAGAAAGCGCTCTACGTAGAGCGCCCAAGGCAAATTTGAGGCAAACTTATCAAAACGACCACACTTTGTTTTGGCCTCCTATATATATGCCACTTTGACTTTAGGTCAATTACAAGAGTTCTTATTCATGCTTCATACTTAGGATATTTTTCAAGAGAAGAAAAATACACAAAGAACTCATTTTTAATTACTCAAACACTTTTTCATGATCATCAATCATCATCTAGCATCATCTTAGATCATCTAGATGTCATCTTGCATGGAATCTTCATCATACTTTGCTTGGTAAGCTTTTCACTAATATCTTACATATTTTGTGTTTAATTTATCTAGCAATCTCAATTAATTACTTGATTGTTATTTTGTATGCTTTGGATACAAAATTGAGATTAGTATGATGTATGTTTGAGAAGTTGTATTGTGCTAGCATATTAGGTTTTGTGCTTAATATTGATTAGCTAAACTAATTGACATGTCATTTAGTTTTGATATCTAGGATTGTTCTTAATTGCATATTAATCATCTTAGATAAGCATATAGGGTTTCCCTTGCTCTATGTTGCATTTTGGATATTTTCACATATTCACTTAGGGTTGTATTCTCTTCAAGAGAAGGTAAGTCTTGTGTGTAGCAATCGGGATTAGGTTGCTTAGATCACAAGCAAATTGGACTAGGTTCACTCATACCGGGATTAGGTAGGTGTGTGATTACTTCCGGGATTAGGTTGTAATCGTTTGCACATTTAGTGGATTCGAGGTTCGAGTGTGGCTTACTTACATAGCCCGTGGTTTTTCCCGTGAGGGTTTCCACGTAAAAATCAAGTGTTGATTTAATTTCCGCACCATATTGCACTTGCTTGTTTATATTATCTTGAGGGTAAATTCGTAATTTTGACTAACACGAAAAATTGGGTAAAAAGCGTAAAATCTATTCACCCCCCTTCTAGATAGGTTTATACACACCGTGCTATAATTAGTTTCAAGGTTCAACAAGGTTATGAAGTTTAGAAGAAAGAACTTTGGATCAAAAGGACAAGATTTGAAGAAAAAGGGTTTTTTCAAGAAGTTTGAACCTAGGCAAGAGAGGACCGAAAGGAAAGGGGTTCGATGCTTCGAGTGTGGTGGCATAGGTCATTTTGCCCCCGATTGTGCAAATCATGTTGAGAAGAAAAAGGGAAAAGTGATGGCCGCCACTTGGAGTGGAAGTAGTGATGACTCCTATGAGGGAGATGAGTCTTCGGATGATGAAGAGCTCATGGCTAATCTCCTAGCTTTTGCCTCCTCCCATAAAAGCAAAAGTGCTAGTGAGAGAGAGGAAATGAGTCAAGAGGAAAATGACTCAAGTGAAGTTGAAAGTGATTCCTCTTCTAACTCCATAAATGGATTTGTGGAGAAAAAGGTGCTTGCTAAATATCATGCCGAATTTAATGATTTAGCAATCAAGAGCACAAGAAAGATCAAGATGTTGAAAGAAGAAAATCTTGAGCTTGCATCTCATAATGACCACTTAAGTGAACAAGTGGAAAAATTCAAGAAGATGGAAGATAAGCTAAAAGAGGAGTTAGTCTTATCTAGGAGGAATGAGGATAGTCTAAAGAGGGAGCTTGAAGAAGTTAGAGAATCTATGACTAGGATGGATTCTAGCACCAAGAAGCTTGACCATATGCTTGGTGTTGGAAAGAGTCCATGTGACAAGAGGGGTCTTGGGTATGAAGATGGCAAGAAGATCTCAACCTCTAACAAGACCGTGTTTGTCAAGAGCTTGAAGAAAGAAGAAACTTCATTTGTGCAACCTTCTAGGAAGAAGTTAGAAATAGGACAAAGTTCAAATGCTCAAGTGAAGATGGGGCCAAGAAGGCAACCTCGAGCTCAACCCCCTAGGGTTCCTCAAGCCAACATTCCTCCTCAAATGGCTCACAAAGGAAAGAGGCCTATCATTCAACCTCAAGCTTGGAAGCAACCTAGACCGGTTCAACAACGAAGACGCATTGAACCCTTTCATCCACAAAGACAAGGACAATGTATGATTCCTTATTTTACTCCTATTTGTCACTTTTGTGGATTTGTTGGTCATATTAGACCACAATGCTTTCGCTATATAAAATGTGAAAAACTAGAAGCATGATAGAGAAGAAAAAGAAAAGAGCCATGATGCATGTTCCTAGGAATGATAATATTAATTTGCATAATCCTAGGAATAGTAGAGCACATGTACCAAAGACCACTAAGAAAGCTAAAATTGTTGCTAAGTGGATTAGAAAGAATGAAAATGTTTGCCATGTTGCATAAATAGCCTTGAAGTCAAATTCTTCTAATTTTTGGTATTTGGATAGTGGGTGCTCTAGGCACATGACGGGAAACAAGAGTTTCTTCGAGACTCTTGTTATGGAGGAAGGTGGATATGTCACTTTTGGTGATGGATCCAAAAAGAAGGTTGTAGGGAAAGGATCCATTTCCGTTCCCGGTTTACCCTCCTTATCCGATGCTTTATTTGTTGATGGCTTGAAAGCCAATTTAATAAGCATTTCACATCTAAGTGATGAAGGATATTCCGTCTTGTTTAATAAAAATGATTGCTTAATCCTAAAGCCCGATGGACAAACCTTATTGAAAGGTATGAGATCTAGCGACAATTGTTATTGTCTTGAAGCTAGAATAGTCTCAAACAATGTGTCCATGGATGAGCAAGTTGAGTTGTGGCATGAAAAACTTGGCCACATGAACTTTAGGGATTTAAGAACCCTTGGAAAGTTCGAGTGTGTGCGTGGCCTCCCTAAGCTTGGGAAGAAAGCCAATGGTATTTGTGGACCTTGCCAACAAGGAAAACAAACCAAAAGCATGCACAAAAAGGGCAAGTATCTCTCCACCAAGGAGCCCCTAGAGCTTCTCCACATGGATCTCATGGGTCCTATGCAAATCGAGAGCTTAGGTGGAAAGAGATACATTTTTGTTTATGTTGATGATTTCTCTAGATTTACATGGACATATTTTCTTAGAGAAAAATCTGAAACTTTTGATAAGTTTAAAATGCTTTGTACTAAATTGCAAAATGAAATGAAGTCTAACATTAGAAGCATTTAACGGATTAGAAGTGACCATGGGAGGGAATTTGAGAATGCCTCTTTTGAAAGCTATTGTGATAGCTTAGGCATCTCCCATGAGTTTTCGGCTCCTAGGACACCTCAACAAAATGGAGTTGTTGAGAGGAAGAATAGGGTCCTCCAAGAGATGGCCCGAGTGATGTTGCTTAGCAATAATGTCCCTAGGAACCTATGGGCCGAAGCCGTCAATACGGCTTGCTATATAGGGAATAGAGTATTCCTAAGGCCCGGATCTAGAAACACCTCCTATGAGCTATGGAAGGGTAGGAAGCCAAATGTTAGCTACTTCCACACTTTTGGGAGCAAATGCTACATTTTAAATGACCGTGATCAACTTGGCAAGTTTGATGCTAAGAGTGATGAGGGTATCTTTATTGGCTATGCCTTGAATAGTAGAGCCTATAGAGTTTTCAACTTGAAGACTCGAACCATCATGGAATCATCGAATGTTGTAATTGATGATACAAGGCTCAAGTCTAATGACCATGAGGAGGAGGATGTTTTAGAGGATGACTCTCCTTTGGAGAGGGTTGTGGTGACTCCCAATGTTGGGACATCTAATGAAGTCACACAACCTATTACTAGAGTTCTTAACTTGGACTCTAATGAACCCGCTCCATGGGTTAGAAGACTCCATAACAAAGAGGATGTTATTAGAGATGTTAATGAGGGTGTTAGGACTAGGCGTCAAATAGCTAATCTAATTAGCTTTACATGCTACATCTCTCAAATAGAACCCAAAAAGGTTGATGAAGCCTTGAATGATGAATTTTGGGTTCTTGCCATGCAAGAAGAGCTAAACCAATTCGAAAGGAATGAGGTTTGGACTCTAGTTCCTAGGCCTAAGACAACTAATGTCATAGGCACAAAATGGATATTTAGGAACAAATCCGATGAGGATGGCAACATAGTGCGGAACAAGGCTAGACTTGTAGCACAAGGGTACTCTCAAATTGGTATCGACTTTGAGGACACTTTTGCTCCCGTTGCCCACTTAGAGTCCATTAGGCTTCTCTTGTCCATCTCTTGTGTGCACAAGTTCAAATTGCACCAAATGGACGTCAAGAGTGCCTTCCTCAATGGCTTCTTGCAAGAGGAAGTGTTTGTTGAACAACCTAAGGGGTTTGTGGATGCACATCACCCCAACCATGTCTATCGCCTTAAGAAGGCACTATATGGGTTGAAACAAGCACCGAGGGCTTGGTATGAGCGCCTCACTCAATTTCTTGTTGACAATAACTACACAAGAGGTAGTGTTGACAAGACACTATTCATCAAGAGAGACAATGATGAGCTTTTCATAGCTCAAATATATGTTGATGACATAGTGTTTGGCTCCACCAACAACACCAAGGTCCAACAATTTGTTGATGTCATGTCTCATGAATTTGAGATGAGTCTTGTTGGTGAGCTTGGTTACTTCCTAGGTTTGCAAATTAGGCAACTAGATAATGGGATTTTCATAACCCAAGCCAAATATGCTAAGAACCTAGTGAAGAAGTTTGGTTTAGAGAATGCCAAACATTGTGATACACCCATGAGTACCACTTTGAAGCTAAGCAAGGATGCTAGTGGTAAAAGTGTGGAACAAACTCTATATCGGGGCATGATAGGTAGCTTGCTTTATTTGACCGCAAGTAGGCCCGATATATCTTTTAGTGTGGGTGTGTGTGCTAGGTACCAAGCGGATCCCAAGGAGTCCCATCTCTCTTCCGTAAAGAGAATCATTCGCTATGTGAATGGGACATCCAACTATGGGATTTGGTACTCTTTTGACACTAATGCTAGTCTTGTAGGCTTTAGTGATGCGGATTGGGCAGGAAATTGTGATGATAAGAAGAGCACATCGGGTGGTTGCTTCTTTCTAGGCAACAACTTGGTGTCTTGGTTTTGCAAGAAGCAAAACTCTATTTCCTTGTCCACGGCCGAGGCCGAATACATAGCCGTGGGGAGTGGATGCACACAACTCCTATGGATGAAGCAAATGCTAGTAGACTACGGATTCAACCAAGGTACTCTCACTCTCTTTTGTGATAACATGAGTGCTATTAATATTTCCAAGAATCCGGTTCAACATTCTAGAACTAAGCATATTGACATCCGCCATCACTTCATTAGAGAGCTTGTTGAAAATAAATGCATAGTACTTGAACATGTAGGTACTAATGATCAACTTGCGGACTTATTTACTAAACCCTTAGATGCTACTCGATTTAAAACTCTTAGTAGATCTATTGGGATATGTCTTGTGGAGTGATATTCTATGATTGACCCCATATGGGGAACTCAAGCAAAGAGAGCTATTTTGCATTCTTGTAACTTGCAAAAAATTTGAAATAACTTATGCCTCTTCTTTTGATTGCTTGAGCAAGCTTGGTTGTACATATGTATATATGCTTTCAAATTCTATAAGTGTGACCCTTGCTTGATTACAATCCATGTCATATTTATGTTCAAACATGCATTTTTGGACTAGGAGATTTACATAGGAAGTATGATGTGAATGACCTATAGTTATCTCCATGACATGATGATTCTTAAATAACATGCTAATGTCTAATGAAAAAGCATGAAATTCATACAACATGCTCTCATGAAAAGCATGAATTGATGATTGCATATTCTTAAAATGCAAAACATGTGTGAAAGCTTATGAGACTCAAAATGAAAAAAGGATCTTGTATCTGTTCAAAGGAAGTCACATTCCAAATGTCTCTCTTTCTTTATTAGTTGAACATGGTTACTATCATACGGATATCTTATCTGGAAAAATCAAATAGGGTGTAAAGTCGCTCATGCCATGTTTCGCTTATAAAGTTGGATATAGTTTCTCTAAAGTTTGAAATCTATAATCTCTATATCCTTGCTTTTCCCATGACATTGGTGAAATTGGTTTGAATTCTTATTAGAAACCTTTGTCATTTACTTTGCCAAATATCATTGTATTTTGGACTTGAATGCTATATGTCTTGTATGCAAAGCATGTTGGATTCACACATTTTCTCAAATAAATCTCCTTGTTTCTCTCAAATTAATTGAAGTGCATAAAGTGACTTATATGTATATGCATATCTTGCATGCTTCTATCTCTCATTGCTATGAGTGATCCGGTTGGGGACTACCCCTTTGCCTATATCATGACAAAAAGGGGGAGTAGGATATGGTAAGGGGAGTTGCAAAATATAGAAGCTATTGTGCACTTTGGGGAGAACATACATTGAGTGGGAGTAACCCGTTGAGGGGGAGCATTGCATACACATACATTTCATAATGTTGAGCCTAAACTTTAAATGCAAATGCTTGTTATTGTTCTCACATGATTAATCTCACACTTTACTTGTATTGGAAATGCTAGAAACTTTATTTTCAGGGCTTGATTGTTCTACAAGAGATTGAAGACTTGAAGTTGTATTTTCTTATCTCTTTGTAATGTAGATAATCATTGTAGTCCCGTAGTTTCTAATTCTTTGTGAGGAATCATTGTGAGTGGTGGTTTTGTCAAGAAATAGCCAAAGAGGGAGATTGTTAGGATTCCCGTTGTTTTTAATTGGCTTATTTCGTGATCAAACCATATGTGGGGATGCTTTGTAAGGGTAGCTTAGATGTTGTTGTTATTGCTTAGGCCCTTTTGAAGACCTCACTATTGACAAGCACCAAAGGTAATACTCTAAGTGCTTACTTGTCTTGAAGAGATAGTTGCACACACTCACAACTCATGCATATGTTTAATCCTTGTATGTTGTGTGTCTTATTTTTGTGCCTTAATGCTCATTAACATCTCTTTTTGCATGTTAGTTTGATTGCATCTTGCATTGCCCATTGCCATGACATGTTTAGAACTAGGTTGCATTATGTAAAAGTATGGGCGCTGTTCACCCGCCCTACAGGCGCCTTACGAATAGCGGTGCCACTGGTGATGTTTTTTCACACCTGATGGTCCGCCCACAAAATGCCCTACAGGCGCCCTACGAACAGCGGTGCCACTGGTGATGTTTTTCACACCTGATGGTCCGCCCAAAAATCGCCCTACGAACAGCGGGTGAAGGGCGGCTCTCCAGACCCGAGAGCAACCGCCCCTAGGTCGCCTGGAATCCGCCCTACGTAGGGCGGTCACGAAGAACATGTTCTTCACAATCCCAGGTGAACCGCTGTACACCCGCCTTACGTACAGCGGGTGAACAGCAGCCAAGGCAAATTTTGGCCAACTTATCAAAACGACCTCACTTCAATTTGGCCCCCCTATATATATGCCACTTTGACTTTAGGTCAATTACAAGAGTTCATATTCAGATTTCATACTTAGGATATTTTTCAAAGAGAAGAAAAATTCCAAGAACTCATTTTTAATCACTCAAACACTTGTTCCATGATCATCAATCATCATCTAGCATCATCTTAGATCATCTAGCATGGATTATTCATCATACTTTGCTTGGTAAGTTTTTCACTAATATCTTACATATTTTATGTTTCTCTTATCTAGCAATCTCAATTTAATTACTTGTATGTGATTTTATATTCTTTGAATACAAGTTTGAGATTAGTATGATGTATGTTTGAGAAGTTGTATTGTGCTAGCATATTAGGTTTTGTGCTTAATATTGATTAGCTTAACTAATTGACATGTCATTTAGTTTTGATATCTAGGATTGTTCTTAATTGCATATTAATCATCTTAGATAAGCATATAGGGTTTCCCTTGCTCTATGTTGCATTTTGGATATTCACATATATTCACTTAGGGTTGTATTCTCTTCTAGAGAAGGTAAGTCTTGTGTGTAGCAATCGGGATTAGGTTGCTTAGATCACAAGCAAATTGGACTAGGTTCACTCATACCGGGATTAGGTAGGTGTGTGATTACTTCCGGGATTAGGCTGTAATCGTTTGCACATTTGGTGGATTCGAGGTTCGAGTGTGGCTTACTTACATAGCCCGTGGTTTTTCCCGTGAGGGTTTCCACGTAAAAATCAAGTGTTGATTTAATTTCCGCACCATATTACACTTGCTTGTTTATTTTATCTTGAGGGTAAATTCGTAATTTTGACTAACACGAAAAATTGGGTAAAAAAACGTAAAATCTATTCACCCCCCCTCTAGATAGCTTTATACACACCGTGCTATATTTAGTTTCACCTTGGATAGGGAGTTGACTACATTATTGGTAGGTCTGGACGTTTGGTTAGACATAGACTCCAATAGAGAGTGTTACATGGGATGTGCATTGAGTATTGAGGAATTTCTAATCTTCTAACGATTTTGGTTTGGTATGGACTCCAATATATTGTGGTTTCGCATTATTGAGGGATTTTGTATCTTCCAATATGGATTGGGTAGATATAGACTCTAATAGAAAGTAGATCAAGGTTGGTCACTTTTGAGGAATTTATAATCTACATCTAATATATATAGTACCCAATGGTTGTAGTTCAACCCATAGATGTTTTCTACTTGGAGGTTTTACCACGTTAAAAAATCTTATGTGTCAATTCTTTCTATCTCTCTCTTTATTATTTGTTTTAGTGTATGTTTTAATCGTGTTGAATATTATTCACTTGTTATGCATATTGGAACAATATTTTGTAAATTGTGATTTATAAGCTAATTCATTTTGATCATAATTGTAAATATAATTCTTTTATATATTGTTATATTTGTGTATAGTTATATTTGGTTATACTTATAATACATTGAACAATATTGGAATGCAAGTGTTCTTTGTTATTGAGATTTTATGTTATTCTTCCTCATGCAACTTCTTGATATATATAGATAATGCTTAAATGATTACATGTTTATCTAGTCTATGTATGAATGTTTGATTTATATGTTGTGTGTAAAGCTAACTTAAGGGACAAACATGATTTTGTTTTAAGGGATTGAAAAATGCGTAAAAACTTATTCACCCCCCTTCTCTCTAGGTATGCTTTAAGCAATTTAACTACGTTTGTATACTTTCATTGCCTCTGTCCTTAGAAGCGCTCTTAGAACCGCTGCAAAAATTCATAGCGGCCATGAGAGCACAAAACTGATGCTTGCTAAAAAGTCCCTCAAGCTTGCATAAAATTGCCCTTTTCCTATGAAATTCTCAAAACACAACATTTTGATCCAATAACCTGAAAATGCTCAAACACACAAATTAAATCCCTAAAAGACTCGAGAAACAAGCAATTGATTGGAGGAATGGGGACTAGAAACATATACAATAAATAACCAATCAAGAAGGTTGTACCAAAGATACATAAATCAACAACAACTTGCATTCATTATAAATGTTTCAATTGTACAAGTACATATAATAGATACAAAACAATCAAAGATCTTGTCACATAAGAATGTAATCAATGACAATACATTCAAGATCAATTTGATTCAAATTAAACAAATAACAAAGAGATAAGGAAAGAGAAACTTGACACACGATATTTTTATATGGTAAACCTCCGAAGAGGAAACATCCACGGGTTGAATCCACAACCACCGGCAAAATGTTTTTCAATAGTTAAACAAAAGTACACCCTCAAATGTGACCAACTCTCATGTATCACAATCTATTGGATACCCCTCCTATCTATTCCCACTAGAGAGAAACTTGCCTACTTTCTAACCAAGACACATTGCATGCCTTTAGAGAATATCCTTGCTCGGACTTACTAAAGGTCTCACACCTCACACCAAGACTTCCTTTGCTCTATGTTGAAGAATCACTTAACAACAAGAGACTTTTCTTGCTCGGACTTATAGGAGCCTTACACCTCTTGCCAAGAGTTCCCTTGCTTGTCTAACCGGAGCCTTACACCCCTAGACAAGACTTTGCTCGGACTTACTTAGAGGCCTCACACCTCTTAGCTAAGACTTCCCTTGCTTGAACTTACTTTGAGCCTCACACTCTTAGTTAAGACTTCTACCTTTTACAAGGCAAGTGATCTATGTGATACAAATGATGCAAGCACAATCAACATAGGACATATGATCAATATGAACTATAAAAGCTAGAATTAGACAATGATCACACAATGTATGATATTCTAGTTTACAATCCAAGAGATGTAATCACATAAGATGATGCATGAACATATGAAATGTATGGATCATGTACACTTCATGTAGACAAAGACTTAGTCATGTGAGCACACAAGTCAAATATTGTCTAGTCATAAAAACATGAATTGAAACCTAGAGCATGTGAAACACCTAACACATGTGATTCCTAGTTTCATTCACAAAGCTAATACTTGAATAAATCATATAAATGAAGCACATATTCAAGATATTAGAGACATACACCAAAAATGCTAGAATAACAAAATATGATCAATGAATATTCTAGCAAGTATTCAGAGCAAGGATATAATTAATAATCAATTAAATCCTAGATAGCTCTAAACACAAAATCAAATGTGCTAATCCTAGATTTGTTCAATTAAAGGATTCAAATATTGTCTAGTCATAAAAACATGAATTGAAACCTAGAGCATGTGAAACACCTAACACATGTGATTCCTAGTTTCATTCACAAAGCTAATACTTGAATAAATCATATACATGAAGCACATATACAAGATATTAGAGACATACACCAAAAATGCTAGAATAACAAAATATGATCAATGAATATTCTAGCAAGTATTTAGAGCAAGGATATAATTAATAATCAATTAAATCCTAGAAAGCTCTAAACACAAAATCAAATGTGCTAATCCTAGATTTGTTCAATTAAAGGATCCAAGCACAAGCCAAGGTTATTAATCATAAAATGAGTCAATCAAGTCACAAATAACCCTAGATATCAATCTAAGCACAATACAACTCTCAAACATGTGAAATACTAGAATCATAGAAAACTAGTTCACATTTGTCTCTAATTAGACTTGATTAGCTTTGATTTGAAGCTATCCTTCTCAATAGCATTCATCATACATACACATACATATAGAAGAAGAAAACCCAAGGTAATTGAAGGATTAAAAAGATAAATACACAAAGTTTGGTTCAATAGCTAGGAATCCCAAGTTGGTTCGGTTTTGAGTGAAGAGCCACCACAAAACTCGATCAAACAACTGCAAAATCTTTTAGAGAAGGTAGGGGACTTGATTACAAAGATTCTCTGACTTGAATCACTCAATTCGATGTCTGAATGAGAAAGTTATGGTGTTTGGAAGATATGAAAGTTGGAGAGAAAATTTCAACTCAATATTTCAAATTTTCTTCTTGGAAATGAACAAGTGAGACAGAGGGAGTATTTAAAAGAGATTGGGAGGGAAAACCAAAAGGAGTGGGACCCACTTGGGAGGGCCTCTCTTGGCTATCCCCGTGGTGGCCACTGGAGGCGCGTGGCCACCACGGGAAGCCTCCCAAGTGAGGTCTTATCAGTTTGGTTCTTCTCCTTACGTACCCCTCGCGTTCTTTAACTGTCCTTTGGCCTCCGAACTTAAAATTCGAATTCGTTTTCGGATTATGAACCGTAACTCACTTACACACGATGATGACTATGAAACTTTGACAATTGGATGTGAACTCGATTCGATATATGAAGACAACACATTGTAAAGGAACGTAAAGTTTCATAACTTCCTAGTTTGAACTTGAAATCTAATGAGTATGTATCCGACATGACCGAAACTCAACAAGGAATCATATAAGAATATATTCAAGTCCAAATCACTTACACACAAACAAATAGACACAAGATCACACAAGTATGCAATTTCCTAGACATAGTCCTAGTACATGCATTTCTACAATGTATGACAATATGAGATCAATGCATCGGCATACTAAAACATGTGAATGTGCTATACTAATTTGGCGCTACGATGCAAGGACACTTATGGATGAATTGTGTATGTGTGCGCCTTAGCCTTGTAAGAGGAAAGAGGTCTTAGTACCTTTGTAGTTAATAACGCTTTCCTCGTATGAAGGCATCACTTTGCTTGAACTGTTGTCTATCTTCTTTGAAGCTTGATAAACCATATAACTAGGACAATTAAACAATACAAAGCAAATAACGTTTTGATATAGAATAATGCCAACTAAACTCAAAATCCTAACAGATTGAAATTAAGGTCAAAGTCGTAGAAAGATCTGTACTACCAAAGGCAGTTGAAAATGTATTTCAAACTCTGATGAAGTCAAGAAATACAACAATCCACTCATGTATAACATTGGCGTTTAAACCCTTAAGTAATTTAGAATCCCCAATTGGTACTCCATATTTCAAATCAGTGAGTGGTGCAACCAGCCGTTAGGGCCCGTGCCTTCCTTCAGATTTACATTGGTTGAGAAAGATCAAGGGACTCCAGCATTGACTAACAAGCATGCATAGGCTAAGATGGATGATTCTAATAGTTTTGAAACCTTCGATATAGAGGATAATTTTGGCAATAACGGACAAGCGTCAACAGGTGGTAGAGAAGCTTTAATAGATAGAGCACCCAACAGTTCTACACCCTTTACGACGACACGGTAGATAATACCAGGTCAGAACTGTACTTAATTCAACCCTTTAGATCAGTGGACTTGTTTGAAGATAATGGAGACTTATTTCAAATATACAAAGGACAGATGTTCAAGGACAAGAAAACCTTAAAATGGGCTCTAAGGTTGTATGCATTGACACAGAGGTTTGAGTACAAGATTGGACAATCGAATCATACACGATTCGTCACAACATGTAAAAAGAGAGATTGTTAATGGGTCTTTAGGGCAGGGAAGTCGAGAAATGGGACCTACTAACATGTTACGTCTGTTGATAATGAACACACATGTGGTGATAATGGAAACTATAACGTAGCTTTCATCGTGTAATTTCCCATGTAATAGGGGAATTGTTTGCAAGAAATTTTGCCGATCTAGGATGCAGCATCCACCCTAAAGATTTAATTTTTGACATGAGAGATAAGCACGACATAAACCCCTTTTACAATAAAGCCTACAGATATAAGGACCGCGCTTTACATACGGGTTTTGGTGATCCATGAGAGTCATTTAAGATGTTGTCTACATACTTTCACATGCTGGAAAAATCAAATCTGGGGACTGTAACTAAGATTGAAATCGACAGGAAAAACCGGTTCAAATATGGATTCATGGTGCTTGGGGCTTCTTTAAAGGGATTCAATATAGTTATTAGGTCGGTTATTACCGTCAATGCTACCCACTTGAAGTCCAAGACTAGGGGTGTTTTGATAGTTACGGTGAAAAAGGAAGGTAATGAGATGATTTATCCTTTGGCATTTGGGTTTGCGAACTTCGAGTGCACAAAGTCATGGACATGGTTCTTGACACAACTTCGCGAAGTGATCTTGCATCCCAAACTTGTGATGATAGTTTCAGATTGGTACACATGTATCTCTAATGGTATGAAAGCAATATTCCTCGATGCAGCACATGGGGTTTGTGCATACCACTCGGCCAATCTTTACTATCGCGCTACATATGTGTACCGTGTGGAGGAATTCGACCATTTTATGGTTGAGCTAAAAGCCATCCATCTTAAGGTTTAGGATGAGCTCCTAGAGGTTAGGATACATAAGTTTTCACATGTCCATAGCCCTAGAAAGAGGTACCATATGATGACCATCAACATTGTAGAGTCAATGAATTCTTGTCTACTTGCAATCCAGAAGTTGCCTATCACATCTATTGCCGAATTTATCAGAGATTTGTTGCAACGTTGGTTCCACGATTGTCAAAGTAATGCAAGAGAAACACCCACATTCTTGACTCATGGTGTAGACCAATACATCAAAGACAGGGTATTACCATCGCAACAGTGTGAGAATCACCCTATTGATTTCAATAGATTCAAGGTAGACGACAAATGGAATGAAGCAATTGTCGACTTGGAACAATGTTCATGCTTATGCTGTGAATGAGATCTAGATGAGTTACCATGTATTCATGTCATGGCAGTTGCAACGTATACTTGCATAATGTTTATTTACATTTTATACCACAAATAATCACTATTTAATTTTAATATGTTTATTTGTGTCTTTTATATCAGGTTTAAAGGTATGTCGATCAACACATTATGTTTTGACTTTTTCACAATTGGATGGTTGAAACAGGCTTACACCATAGCTATGAACCCTGTTCCGAAACCTGAAGCGTGGGACATTTCTGATGCTCTTTGTAATCGCGTTGTATTGCTATGGAAAAAAAGCGATTGATAGGAAGACCAAAGAAAAATAGGACACCTTTTGTTGGGAGTAATGAAAACAACAAACGTGTGGGAATTGTGGGCAAAAGAGACACAATAAAAAAAACTTGCACAAACCCATCGTGTAGCACATGGAAACCAACAAAAAAAGGACGTACTTATAGCGTGTGCAAGAAAGAAGGATATAACAAACTTAAGTGCCTGGATAACGCACCCGACCCCAGTTTGGCACCCGACCCTAGCTTGAATGACACTAACATAGAGGATGAAGAAGTTTTAGGTGTGGGTGAGACCATCCCTTCCTTAATTTGTTTTTTTTTTTTTTTTAAATCTTTGACAGCAGTTGCTTACACTTTTGCTATTGCATGCACATACACATTCATTGTAGGTTGAGAAGCAGAAGCGCCTAGCATGTGTTGTTGTGATGAAGGTGTAGTATTTGTTATAAGTTGCAAGGGATGTTGTTGCTGTGGTGGTGTAGTCGTTGTACAATATTTACAACTGTTTTTATGTTGTTGTGGTGATGGTCTTGTATGGAATAATGTCTTGTAAGGAATAATGTCTTATATGGTTAATGTCTTGAAAGTATATGGCACCTTTATAATTTTTTAGTCTAAATTATAAACTGGTGTTGTGGTGATGGTATTGTTAATGCTATTTCTGTTCTGTTGTAGTATATATTTGTGTGTGCCTTGTGTTATTTGAAGCCTTGGAATTATTATTTAGTGAAGCCTTGAATTTTATTAAGCCCTGGAGTCATGCAAGACCAGGCTTGAATTTATTTATTATTTTCATAAGCCCTGAACTAACAATGTTAAGCCCTAGAAGATCATTGATATGTTAAGCCTTGGATATTATTGAGCTCTGGAGTTATGCAAGACCGGGCTTGAATTTATTTATTACTTTCATAAGCCCTGAAAGAACATTGATATGTTAAGCCTTGGACTACCGGGCTTCATGGCATGTATTTACACCATATTTATTATAAAAAGTGGACGTGTTAAATGAATTAGAAGTAATAAAAGTGGATGCAGTTAGTGTCTTTTCATTTTAAAAAAGGCATTGTGTCTTTTCATTTTAAGAAATGCATTGTGGTAAAAAGGCATTCAAATGACCTTTCAATGAAAAGAAGACCTTTACAATTACCATTGTGACTTTTCATTTATAATGTTTCATCCATTTTAAATACCTCATCTCTGTTACATTTATTTCTTATTTCTATCTCTTTCTCATTTTTTTCTTCATACAATGACAGAAAACAACAAAAGGAATAATGTTAGCAGGCAAATTCATGAAATAGACAGGCTGGAGTCCATTTTCGAATGTCTGAGGCAACAGATTGCAAATGTGGAGAACACCATCCGTGAAAAGTGTGCAAATGCTGGATGTTTGACTGTCGACAATGCAGTTTTGATGGGAAAAGTTGAGAACCTAGAACAGAAATTATCAATTTACTTGTTCAGATGAAGGCAAGAGACAATGAACTTAATTGAATGTACACTCTTGTCGAGAAAATGCAGAAGAAGATGTTGGACTTCAGGGACCGGCAACCATACGCATGAAAATGGATAGGTATCATACCCTTCCATCCATCAATTAATTATAACCATTGGATGAAGAAAAAGTTTCATCTAGTAGGTGAAAAACTAATATATTAAAATACTATTAAAATAGGCAACCCATATAACCGATTGCTAGACTAAAAAAAATACACATATCTCAATCTCTCTACTCGTATCTCACGACCTAATCTAATTCTCTTTCACTCTCTCCTCTGTCTCTTTCACTATCTTTAACTCTCTCCTTTGTCACCCCAAATTTTTGTAGGATTCTTGCTAATATGTCTAAATTCAACTTCAAAGGTTGCAATAGAAGAGTCGGGAGTTACGAATCTTGCATGGCCCACTATTGAAAGGTTAGTAGTCGAGTTTTAGTTTTGTAGTTTGAACTGTAATTTTTTTTTATTTTTTTTATTTTTTATTTTTGTGTGGAGAATTAGGTATATGATTTTAAAGGTATATGATTTTGGTGATTAATTGATGTTCTTTTGTTTTGTTGATTTCCTTGTAATGTCCTTAAATTTAAGTAACTCTGGGAAATTTTTTCTTGTTTAGTTTTATTCTTTAAATTTTCTGAGTTTTTATTTTTCAAATCTCTTTGAATCCGTTGTAAAAAATTGGGTGTCCAGGAATTTATTTATTTATTTATGGTTTTGGATGTTATAAAACCGTCCATTCCATTTTTTTTTTTTTTTTTAACAATTAGGTATATAATTTTTAAGGTATATGCTTTTTGGTGATTAATTGAAGCTATTTTGTTTTGTTGATTTCTTTGTAATGTCCTTAAATTTAAGCAAATTTGGGGATTTTTTTCTTGTTTAGTTTTATTCTTTAAATTTTTTAAGTTTTTATTTTTCAAGTCTCTTTGAATCAGTTGTAAAAAATTGGGTGTCCAAGATTTTTTTTTTCTTCTAATGGTTTTGGATGTTATAAAACCATTCATTCCATTTTTTATTTTTTTTATTTTTTTATTTTAGAATTATGTATATGATTTTTTTTTTAAGGTACACGGTTTTTGGTGATTAATGGAAACTCTTTTGTTTTGTTGATTTCTTTGTAATGTCCTTAAATTTAAGTAATTTTGGGAATTTTTACCTTGTTTAGTTTTATTCTTTAAATTTTCTAACTTTTTAATTTTCAAGTCTCTTTGAATTAGTTGTAAAAAATTGGGTGTCCAAGATTTTTTTTTTTTTTTTTTTGGTTTTGAATGTTATAAAACCGTTCATTTCATTTTGTTGTTGTTGAGAATTTGGTATATGACTTAAAATCTTGTGCTAAAGAGCGTGGAGGTTCGAGTCATCTTCAATGCATAATATTGAGAATGCTCATTGAATGAGCAATTCAATAAGAGATCTTGGATCGAATCGGTATTGATATACCGATTCGATCCGAGATCATGGAATTGGAATAAGTTCGACAATGGATCACGAAATCTTGGGGATCTTTTCTATCTAATGTAAGGTATACGGTTTTTGGTGATTAATTGAAGCTCTTTTGTTTTGTTGATTTCTTTGTAATGTCCTTAAATTTAAGTCATTCTTGGATTTTATTTTATTTTTGTTTAGTTTTATTCTTTAAATTTTCTAAGTTTTTATTTTTCAAGTCTGTTTGAATCAATTGTAAAAAATTGGGTGTCCAGGTTCGTTCACTCCCTTTGTCTCTCTATTTTCATTATGTTTTTGCTTCTCCTTTTCATTTTTGTTGGATTTGCTTTTAAGTTTGTTACATGCATTTATTTTTCCAGTCAGCCATGAAATTTTATTAAGCTTGAGAAATTGATTTTTATATTTGGATGATTTTGCTGGATTTTAGGTGAGCATATAAGTGGCCATGATTGATAGAGGAGTCTTGGGTCGACATGAACCGGTAATAAATAGATTTTCTACATTGAGTCAATAACACTATAAATTTGTGTAAAGAGAAATAGAAATCGAAAAGAAGATATTTACCTTTGAGATTGCAATTGGTATATTCTTTGAATACTTTGACAGAAAGAATAATAGTTTTGCCATGTGTTTTTCTATTAATCAAAGTGGGTGAACATGAATTGAGTTCAACCTGACCACTTACTGAAAAATTGCTCACGTTTTGCTTTGTTTCTGATTAATTTTTTTAATTAAAAAATACCTATTATTTCACCTTTGCTCTTTTTTTCATTTAAAAGTTATACATTGTGCAAATAGTGGATGAATTTTGCAACCACGAGGTTGCCAGTAAGGATTTTCCAACCTTAACGACCAACAATTCTGAGCAAAACCCTAGCGTAAATGAAGTACCCAAAGTTGGAAGAATGAGTTGGATAAACTACTAGTACGTGATCCCAATCATTAGTTTTTATTATTTATTATTTATTTATTGTAATTTTTTAAATCTAGTAAATTAAAATGGCTTTCTTATATTTTTCAGTAGAGTGGAGTCAAAAAAGGTTGATAGTATTGGCAAATCAAAGGTTTGATACATATAGTTATTATTATTTTTTCTTTTTCTTTTATTATGTTATTGTTTTACACCAACTTTGTCTAAACATTTGAAAAATTATGTTCTCAGATAAGAGTCGAAATTGGACATGCATGGAAAGTTTTATCTATAGAAGACAAAGCTCCATATGGACACATGTATGTTGATAATGTTACATCAACTAGTTATTCAAACAAGCAAACTCAACAAAACCCACCAGACACTCATGAAGAATGTGATGCGACTGAAAGTGAAATTGGCATTGACGAGCAGAACATGGTGCACACTAGGTGTACACCATCACAACTGTGTCGGATTGTGGGGAATTTGACTAAAGAACAAAAGATGTTATTTGTGCTGTAGGTTTTGGGAACCTACTTCTTCTTAAATGTGGACACCTTTGCCGGGAGCTTTGTAGGTGGATTGTGAGCAGCTTTGACATAAAATCGAGTTTACTACACATCCACGGGAAAACCATTAGAATAGACTCCTCATGCTTTGCACATGTGATGGGCATTCCCGATCATGGAGCTCCAATACACATACATGGAGTTGTTCCTAACCTAGGCTACTGGGCTTTTAAGTTTTCTATCACTTCGCTTGGCATTGATGTGAAACATATCGAAGATCAATTTCAAGTGATTAAGACATATGATGATGAGCTTAAGGTTACTTTTTGTCTATTTATACTGGGCACTCTTCTAGCACCTGGGACAATGAAGTAAGTCCATGTAGGGTACTTGATACCTCCTTGCATTGTTAATGATATGCTGGTGCTTCAACCTACTTTCTGACTGTATTCAAAAGTTTAAACTTGGTCAGAACACAAGATATATATCTAGTTGTATCTTGTTTCTTCAGGTAATTTGGTTATTCACATTTATTTGTTCAAAATTTTCAACTCCGTACATGCTAAATAATATTATCAAAATATTAAAGTTATTTTTTGGTTGCAGTTGTTTTACCTCCATTCAATGCAATGGGGACCCGATGTTGTGGATAAATCATTGCCACCAATTATAAGTTGGACTAATGTCAAAATCAAGAAATGTTTACTTCGATTGCAAAGTGAAGGTAGAGTTTCTAGTAATAAGGTATACGTAATATGTATATTTTCTTACAGTTAATTATTTTGGAAATGCATAAAAAATTATGCATTTTTTTCACTTTTGATGTAGGTGCCTATTCCTAAAATGGTCACCAAAGCATCACATGGTGGAAATTGCCAAGCTGATCCTACTTCTTCTGTTGGTGGACATGGAACTTCCTTTGTCATTGACTCATAAGTGAGAACTAGTAATAACGCTAAATCAAATACAATTGTTAGTGAAATACAGTTAATGCGGGCAGAAATTCAAGACCTTAAAAGCAAGTTAATTTGGCGGGATGAATTTGATGACCTTAAAAGAAAAGTCAATTATATATATGAACATTTTTTTGATGAGGATGGCAAGGAACATGGTAGTGTGAAGAAAAAGGTTCATTATTTGATGAGGAGGATAAGGAACATGGTAGTGTGAAGAAAAGTGTTCATTTATTTCGTGAGGAGGACAATGAACATAGTAGTGTGAAGAAAAATATTCATTTATTTGATGAGGAAGACAAGGAACATGGTAGGTTGCACGTGATGAACATTAATCAATAAGGTACTTTTGATACAGGTGTGGATCATTTTCATGGGATACCAAATTCACCTGTATATTGTAAAGATAACAATTTCAAACCTTCACCCCCTTCATTTTTTGCTCTTCCCTGACCAATAAAACCTACAATTCTTGAAGTATCCTTAAACGACACCAAACTAGTTACCAAAAATCCCAAGGGTAAATCCATGTCCAAAGAAAGCTGGCTGAATACACCATTTGTAAATTTGGATCTATTGTGGGAGTTAGAAGACTTGCCAATTGATGATCGTCTCGATGATGATCGCGATGGAAGTAAGTCAAGTAACGATGATGATGATATATTGAATGTGAAAGTACTGAACTTTGTTCCTTCACCACTTGATGAGGTTAGTTATTGTTTCATATTTTACCTGTATGAAATACTGTTTTATTATGCATATGTTTATTTTACCTTTACTCAACATTAGTTTCTTAGACGATGTTAATTTTTTTTTTTTTAGGATATCAAAGATGAAGAGTTTGAATTCTCAATTAAGCTAGCTACAAATAAAACCCGAACATCAATTCAACGGAGTCGGTTTAAATCCTTACCTTATGTGTCTGGAGCCTCTCCGTACAAGAGGGGTAAAAAATTCAAGTATGGTCTTTTCCAAATATCAAGGGCATTGAGTGAAATTGATGGCTAGATTATTTTGTACATTTTTAGCTCTAACTTACCATATGCGTAAGCAGTCTTTATTTCCCCATTTCCCCTCTTATGGTTTACTTATTTTTTTTCCATACCAACTGTGTTTTGTCAAACTTTATTATCGAAATTCGAAAATAGAAAATTGAAAAACAATATATGTTTATTTTTCATTTTTTTTAGAGAAATAATTCCCAACCTTCCTGGTATCCAGGTTAAACGCAAAAATTTTAGAACATTAAGCCCGAATACTTTTATTGATAGTGAGGTAATTTGCATATATTGATAAAATAAAAACAAACTATTGGTAATTTTATTTTTATTTTATTACAAGCATTATTGTAATGTTTAACGACCTACTTAATTTTGGTACCTTGTACAAATAAGTTCACCAGCAATTCCTTGATGGTTACAAACTACATTGACATTCTTTATGATGTGCAGATTATAAGTGCGGTTGCTGAGTATTGTACTATGATGATGAAGAGAAGTAGATCTCCTTTAAGGTGGTATTTGACTACTTATTTTGCGGTATGCATTTTCGGCATTTTTTATTATATGTTTTTTTTTTTTTTTTTGGTGAAAAGGAGGGCATAAGCCCATAAACAAGAAGACTAAGCAAAAATAAGAGCAGGTCTGGCAACATCCACACCATTAGAGCATCTCCAATGCAATGCTAAATCATTGTGCCAATGCTATAATTTAGCACAAAGTAAAAAAAGCATGCTCCAATGCAATGCTAAAAGCTGTGTCAAATTTGGCATATGCTATAAACTGTGCCAAATTTGACACAGTAAATAGCATATGCCAAATTTGGCACAACAATAAATGTAGTCGTATTTGTTGACTTTTTAATTTTAAATAATAAAAATTTAACAAATTTGGTAGGAAAAATTGAGATTGAAACAATTTTAACAAAATATTCAATGCATTCATTGAATGCATTTGTTGTATTTGTTGACTTTTATAATTTTAAAAAATTAAAATATAAAAAATAGTATATCAAATATAATTTTGTATTGGAGTACAATGCTAAAATGATTTGTCAAATATAACATCTCACTATATTTTGTGCCAAATTTGGCATTGGCATTGGCATTGGCATATGCATTGAAGATGGTCTTAGCATCATCCTCTAGGGAATCCGCAATCTGCAGAGGGGGGGTCTTCAAAGAAAATCAGACCCATGTCAAAAGAATGCCCCAAGCTATTAAGCTTATCAATAACTATATTGCTCTCTGTAAGGATTCCCGTTGTTTTTAATTGGCTTATTTCGTGATCAAATCATAAATGGGGATACTTTGTAAGGGTAGTTTAAATGTTGTTGTTAGTGCATTAGGCCCTTTGAAGACCTCATTATTGACAAGCACCAAAGGTAATATTCTAAGTGCTTTCTTGTCTTGAAGAGATAGTTGCACACACTCACAACTCATGCATATGTTTAATCTTTGTATGTTGTGTTTCTTTTTGTTGTGCATAAATGATTATTTACATCTCTTCTTGCTTGATTTTATGAGTGCATCTTATGTTGAAAACATCATAGCATTTAGGCTTTTAGGATGCATCTTGTTTGACTTTGCACCCCTTGCATGATTGCATGTGGGATGCAAATTTTGGGGCTGTGCGCTGGTCCACCAGCGCCGGTCGACCAGCGCCGCTCACCGGCGCAAATCGCCCAGTGGCGCGCCGCTGGTCGTGCGCTGGTGTGGACCAGCGCCGGCCACCAGCGCCGATCGCCCAGTATGGCGCCGCTGGACTGGCGCTGGTGGTAGCGCCTGACGTCCAGCGCTCAAGCCAAAATTGGCTTGTGCGCTGGTCCTGCGCTGGTCCACCAGCGCAGGTCCACCAGCGCACAAAGTATTTTTCTGGCGAGTTTTCAAAACGACCTCACTTCACTTATGGCCTCTATATATATGCTAACTTGATTTTAGGTCATTTACAAGAGTTCTTATTCATGCTTCATACTTAGGATATTTTTCAAGAGAAGAAAAATACACAAAGAACTCATTTTTAATTACTCAAACACAATTTCATGATCATCAATCATCATCTAGCATCATCTTAGATCATCTAGATGTCATCTAGCATGGAATCTTCATCATACTTTGCTTGGTAAGCTTTTCACTAATATCTTACATATTTTGTGTTTAATTTATCTAGCAAATCTCAATTAATTACTTGATTGTTATTTTGTATGCTCTAGATACAAAATTGAGATTAGTATGATGTATGTTTGAGAAGTTGTATTGTGCTAGCATATTAGGTTTTGTACTTGATATTGATTAGCTTAACTATTTGACATGTCATTTAGTTTTGATATCTAGGATTGTTCTTAATTGCATATTAATCATCTTAGATAAGCATATAGGGTTTCCCTTGCTCTATGTTGCATTTTGGATATTTTCATATATTCACTTAGGGTTGTATTCTCTTCAAGAGAAGCTAAGTCTTGTGTGTAGCAATCGGGATTAGGTTGCTTAGATCGCAAGCAAATTGGACTAGGTTCACTCATACCGGGATTAGGTAGGTGTGTGATTACATCCGGGATTAGGTTGTAATCGTTTGCACATTTAGTGGATTCGAGGTTCGAGTGTGGCTTACTTACATAGCCCGTGGTTTTTCCCGTGAGGGTTTCCACGTAAAAATTCAAGTGTTAATTTAATTTCCGCACCATATTACACTTGCTTGTTTATATTATCTTGAGGGTAATTTCGTAATTTTGACTAATACGAAAAATTGGGTAAAAAGCGTAAAATCTATTCACCCCCCCTCTAGATAGCTTTATACACACCGTGGTATATTTAGTTTCACTCTCTCTGTAATTATGTTGCACATAGCAGCTCCAACGCTCCTTCAATAAAGCTTTGCAGCTTTGGATAATACTAAAAAGAGGGTGAGTAGAAGAAGTAGGGTTATTCAATAAATTCAAAGAATTCTGGGAATCAGATTCAACTAGGACCTTCTTAAAGCTAGCCTTCCAAGCAATCTTCAACCTTTCAAACAAGCCCCATAATTCAGCTTCAATAACACTACCAATGTCGTTCTTCACAGCAAAACCACACATCCAGTTCTTCATGTGGTCTCTAATAACACCTCCTGCAACAATTGATCCAGTGTTAGGATTCAAACTACCATCCACATTGAGCTTAACCCACCCTACCAAAGGAAGAGACTAGGCAATGTAACCAAGATTCACGTTGGCACTCTTACCATCCTCATAATTCGTATTCAGCCAATTATTCAAGAAATTCTTCATGATAATACTGGGACAAGAAGGAAGTCTAAAATCAGGATCAAAAATCTCTTTGCATCTCCATTTCCAAATAAACCAAAAGGACATAGCAAATAATAAGTAGCCAGCCACTTTCCCTATAACAAGTCTGTTGTTCTTCAAATTTTGCATGATCCAATCATCCCATTCACAAGTAAACAAATCAAATCTAGTTATCCCTTTGTAGATGTCTTCCCAAACAAAACAAGACTTCTCACAAAATCTAAAAACATGGTTAATGCTCTCATAACCAGCCTTGCATCTCTCACAACTGGTATCATAAATGAGACCCCTAACAACCCTGTTATCATTCGTAAGTGGCTTCCGATGAAAAAGAATCCATAGAAATCTCTGGACTCTAGGAGGAAGCCAAAGTTTCCATAAGAAATTCCACTTCCAAGGAGAAGACACATTATGCTTATAATGAGATTCGTAAGCACTTTTCACAGAGAAATCTCCATTATTAGAAAGACCCCAAATCACTTTATCATGGCCACTCTGCCCTCTTCTAGCATGAATACTCATAATTCTATGGATAATGTTCCAAGGTAAAAACGAGGATAATTTGTGCATATTCCAATCTTCAGAATTCATGAAATCACTAACTTTTTCAAGCAACTAATCAGAAGAGAGAGACGAGAGAGCATGGCTTTGAAGGATACCAATTTTAGGCACCCAATCATCAGTCCAGAAAAGGATTTGGCACCCATCACCAACTCTCCACTTTAAACCCTTAGACATCAGCTTCGAACCAAAAGAAAATCCCTTCCAAGTACTTGAGTAGCCCTTTATCACATTAGCAGCCGCATTCATAATAAAGCCCCCTTTAAGATACTTTCCCTTCATCAAATGACTCCATAAACTAGTCTCATTTGGGGTCAAACGCCAACTGGCTTTAGCGAGTAACACTTGGTTCATAAGTTTCTACTGTTTCAAACCAAGATCCCCTCTACTTTTCGGTAAACAAATAGTCTCCCAGTTGATTAAATGCATTTTCCTTTTATCAACAGAGTGACCCCAAAGAAAGTCACTATTAAGTTTATCAAGCTTATTACAAACCTCCATAGGAAGCTTGATAGATTACATCGCATAAACAGGGATCGCAGAGGAGATAGATTTAATAAGAGTGATTATCCCAGCCAAAGACAAAGTTGCACTTTTCCAAGTAGCCAATCTTTATTGCGATTTTTCAAGAATCTCATTATAGGTATGCTTGGTGATTCTACCATGAATAAGAGAAATACCAAGGTAATTGCCCAAATTCTTCGTAATAGGAAAGCCACAAGCATTTGTGAAGATCTTTGCATTTGAGTTGCTAAGATTATTAGAACAAAACACTCTAGACTTGGGAAAACTCACCTATTGAACAGAAAGATCACAAAAAGAATCAAGGCACTCTCTTACAACTTCAGCTTGTCTCAAAGTTGCTTTACAAAAAAGAATCAAATCATCTGCAAAGAAAAGATGGAAGATCTCAGGACCACCTCAGGATACCTTGACAGGCCTTCAATTTCCTTCTATCAATTTTTGCGTTATGATATGAGATAGTTTTTCCATACATAGAACAAAAATATAAGGGGAGAGTGGGTCACCCTGCCTGATTCCACTATTAGGAGAGAATCGATCAGAAACTTCACCATTAAGAATTACTCAGTATTTCACACTAGAGATACAGCTCATGATTAAGTCAATAAGTCTTCTTTCAAGCCCAGCTTCCTCTAAAACCATTTTAATGAAATCCCAATGAAGCTTGTCATAAGCTTTTACCAAGTCAATTTTCCAAGCTAAGTATCTCGTATTACCTTCCATAGTCTTGAGCTTATGTAGAACTTCTTGAGCAACAATAATGTTTGTTAGGATTATGCTCAATAGAAAGAGTGTAATATTGTAATTGACAATCTTATCATATTAATAAAGTGATTTCTGTTAATTTAACAAAATCTTATAGCATTTATAATTATAATTGTCAAGGTAAATAATCATAAGGTCAAAAGACTATGAGAAAAGAAGAATTGTTCGTACATCTGGATATGTATGAGGTAGACACAATTCTTTAGTTAGTCTTGAATAATGTTCACAACTTAAGTTAAAGGTTGGGCACCTTTATCTTGTTAAAGTTGTAGAATTTTTTTGCTATCATTTGGGTGGGATCAAATGTGTTATGATGAGTCTAAAATCATTGGAGGGTTTTCGAGTAAAAGAATCTAGTGCACTGGGTGCATTGAACAGGATCACAATAAAATACTTTATCTAGAACCGTCAGTAGATAAAAGTCTTTTCATAATCAGGACAATCGGAGAGTCTATCTTAATCCTGAGATAAATGATGGACTTATGGTTACAAGTATTATCATTTGAGCTATCAATGAGTACGATTATATAGCATAGTCTATCATCGATAATTTGGTGATATTCATTTGCTAATTGATAGAGGACTTCATTTATAGATATGGACATCGTGGCTCTATTTATTAAATGTGAGTAGAATATCATCATATGGATGTTTTGAGGTTTTGGATATTAAATCTTAACGTTGAGTTTTCAATAGTGACTATTGAAAGATGACTTCTGGATAAGTCATTATATATATCCAAGTTCAAAATGTGGTCATATGAGGAAATATGGTAACTTGGAGAGCTATAGGCGGTCTATGAGCTCTTGGCGATTACTGATATTCTTCATGAGGATTCACCATCTCGTATAAGATTGTCTAGGGTATGAGTGAGAAACATTTACTTGTTCTATCTTTATTTAAGAGTGCAATTTTAGTTCTTTAGTGGAATGAACTAAAATTAATAGATCGAACCTAAGTAAATCATTTGTTGACTGTGATTGGGTTATATCTATTGAAGCTTAAATTTAGATAGCCCGCCAAGATCCCCAATTCACACGGACTTGCATGGATCACTTGATATATTCTATTGGACTAATTATGAGTCCATCTAGAATTGTATTAAGACATGTGGACTTGTTTCTTTTAGTAAGAATGGACCTAGTTCATATGTGGGCCTTTTAATTAAGGTCCAATGGATTAAATGAAATGAGAAAATAATATATGGGCCATATATATATATGGGCGGCAAGGCTTAAATAAAAGTCTAATATATTATTTTATTTCATTATTTGATTAAATGGAAATTAATTAATTATTTATTTAATTAAAAATCAAAATCTTTTTCTGACTAAGAAATATGTTTCTTAGTAGTATACTATTGTGGTAGTATAATAAATATAAAAGACTTTATTTGGTAAGTAGATAAATAAGAGATTTATTTACCTAGTCAAATGAGGAAGTCTTTTATATAGTCACAAATACACTAAGGAGTTGGATTAGAGTTTGGAGTTCTAAGGAAATCTACCTAGGGTTAGGATTTAAGTCAAAAGACACAAATCCTACATGGTAAAAGGATTTCGGCCACAATATATGGCACATGGCCGAGATATATATGATATATATGGCAATTGGCCGGAATATATATATTTATATAAAGCATGCAAAATTGGTGCACTAAATATGATAATATGGAAAGTGCAGAATTTGGTGGATATATATATTATATGTGGCATGTAGAATTCATGGCCTATATATTGAGATATATATTATTTATATGAGAAAAAGAATTGGTCGCCAATATATATATATATATATTGATATTTATATGGCAATCAGGATTCGGTCCTAGATATATATATATATATTTTGTGCAAAGAGAATTTGGCTAACCCTAATGCAAGGCTTGAGAGTTATTTTCTTTTGCTTGAGAAAATAAAATCCAACTCTAGACAATAGTGTGATAATTTCGGCCAAGAGGAAAAGAGAGAAAAGATTGTTCTTATTTCGATTGTGCACTTGTAACTTTTACATCAAAAGGTTTTGTGCACAATTTCGAATAAGGTTCATGCGAGTTTCGATCTAACGATGGTGAATTCAAAAGTGACTGGAACATTCTTTGTAATATCTTGGAACTAATTGTGACTAACGAAAAAGAAATATTTCTTTTGTTATCCATCCTCAGGTACACAATTCAAAGAGAAGGGAGACCACGCTCTTAGGTAATTCATGTTCGTGATTAGATTGGAAAATCTTGTGGATTACCATGGACACAACGTCAATCGGATCATGCGACAAAGGTACGATATCTTTATCATATGTTAATTAATTAAAGGGTTAAGGTTCATCTTTAAAAAGGAAATTTTTTTGAAATATACTAAACCTATTTTAGTCTCGCTTCCATTGCGTGCAATCGTTTTTTCCCTACAATGTTATCCTGAATTTGTCTTCTCGGCACAAAGGCAACCTGGTTGGGACTTACAAGATTAGGCATCAGATATTTCAATCTTTGAACAATTACCTTACTAATGATTTTGTAAGAAGTATCACATAGGCTGATAGGTCTTAATTGGGTCATACTAGTCGGGTTGGAGACCTTTGGGATGAGAGAAATTAAAGTTTGGTTAATATCAATAGGAATACAACCTTTTCTAAAACAATCCAACACCATCTTAATGATATCATCTTTACAAGTAACCCAAAATTTCTGGAAAAATATGGCCGAGAAGCCATCTGGACCAAGGGCCTTTAATCCATCAATAGAAAAAAGGTTTTGTTTGATTTCACGTTTAGAAACATTTTCGAACAGACTTGACATGCATTTTCCAACTAGACTAGGAAACATTTTGGGAAGCTGAGAATAGTCTCATACACTCTGTTTATGCACAAATAACCATTGAAAGTAAGAAATCGCTTCTATTTTCATGCTATCTAAGTTGGTAATCCAATTACCTGCAGAATCTGTGATGCCTTAAAGTTTATTTCTCCTTCTTCTGACCATAGTAGAAAAATGAAAGAATTCTGTATTTCTATCACCCTCTTTAAGCCAATGGTTTTTGGATTTTTGTAGCAAGAATAATTCCTCTTGCTCAATGATACTATTATATTCCTCTTGCAGTTTTTGGAGACCTCGTAACCTGGCTAGAATCCGTTTCTTAATGTGGAAAATATTACCAAAATCCTTTTTATTCCACACTTTGAGAGTGTTGGCCATAAGGTACACCTTCTCAACAACATTCAAACCATGACTTTTCTACTTGCTCTGATTCAGTTCCTTAAATTTGTTATGTTTCATCCACATAACTTCAAATCTGAAAGGTTTAAGATTCATGTTAGAGATCTGAATATTGTTAAGTTGAATAAGGATATGGCAATGGTCAGACATTACTCTAGGAAGATGCTTAACAAATACCTCAGAATACACCAACCTCCAATCTGTAGAGCATAAAGCTCTATCCAACCTCACCCAAATCTCCTCACTAATGCCTCTCCTAGTCCTCCTAGTAAACTTCGAACCTATATAGCCTAAATCAACCAACCCATTCTTGTCAATCCAGTTTGCAAAGCCACTGTTAGAGAAGTTTGAGCCACCTCCTCTCTTTTCAGAACTGTTTGTAATTTCATTAAAATCCCATGCAATAAGCCATAGCAAATTGAAACAATTTTTGATGGCATCAAGGTAGTTCCAAAGCACCCTCCTAGTAGTGACACAATGACTTGTATAGACAACCGTGAGCACCCAAATTTTATACTGATCAGCCACAAGAGTTGTAATAGTATGCTTTGATTTGGCAATGACTTGAACTTTAATATTATCATTATTCCAAAAAAGCCAAACCTCATTTGAAAAGCCTTGAGCCTCAACTACAAAGTTGTTGGAGAAACTAAGTCTTTTGATGACTTTGGCTCTCTACTGCCACTTATTCTTGGTTCAAGAATGGCCAAAATACTAAAATGATACACCATTTTCAAGTCAGCAATACTTCTAGCAAAACATTTCCTACTAGCACCCCTAACATTCCAGACACAAATCATTAAAAATAGTGTAAGATAGACCCCTTATTTGGAGACAACCGCTATAGCCTTTTCCAATTCAGAAGCCATTGTATCTAAATTAACATACTCAACACATGAGCAAATCTTATCAGTAACAAGCACATGATTCTCATCCTGCACCTTACTAGGCTCAATACAAGAAGTGCTAGTAAACTTAGTATTGAAATCTAAGCCATCTTTACGAAGTAGTTGAAGCATACTAGCACTACATGGCAGCTCCTCCTCTTTTTCTTTAGCTTTAGCCTTATGAAGTTGCTTTTTATTTTTATTGGCAAAATTTCTTAAAGCAACACTAGTCTCGCCTTGATATTCCACCCCTTTCTTCAGAAAGACATTTTTATCAACAGTGTAAGTTCCTCAAGTTTGATTGGCTTGTTTCGGTGACAAACCACATGTGGGGCTTGATGTAAGGGTAGCTTAGGCATTTGATGGTTGGTGATTTGCACAACCAAGACCCTCTCAAGACTTCAAGAGAAAAAGTACCAAAGGTATATTCTAGTGATTACTTGCTTTGAAGAGATCTAGTTGCACACACACACAACTCATGCATATCTCTAACACTTGTATGTTATGTGTTTTTATATGTGTGCATTCATGTTATTGAATATCTCTTCATGCATGTTTAATTGATTGCATCTTGTTCATTGAAATGCCATGACATGTTTAGGTATTAGGATGCAAAGCCATGAAGTCTCTTCATGCATGTTTAATTGATTGCATCATGTTGATTGAAATGCCATGACATGTTTAGACATTACTATGCAAAGCCATGAATTCTATTCATGCATGTTTTAATTGAGTGCATCTTGTTCAATGACAATGCCATGACATGTTAGGCATTAGGATGCATTCACTTCCCACACTTGCACTTCATATTTGGTAGTTTTAAGTGTGGTGTAATTCGTTTCCCAAAATATGTTCGGAAACGTTCGCGCTTGCACGATGGTGTGCATATCTTAGTGCGATGGTTGACCATTTGAGAATGTCTCATTCTTCTCTTGGATTAGTGTTATTTATGATGCGGTTGATTGGAGTAAGGTGTCTAGTTTCAAAAGATTGGATTTCAATGTTTTAAGTGTTTTCAAAACTGACATTTGCATGGTCTTGTGACTATAACGTTTTATACAAAGTTTTGAAATGAGTTTGGAAAATTTCTGTACAAACTAGACACCCATACCTTTCCAACAATATATTATTCGTAATATTTCATGACCGTTTGGATTGGTTTTGAAATCTCCAAAGAGAACACTAAAACAGGGCAACTATGTTTTTATCTGAATCTGACCTTTGGTCACTCAATTGACTATACCTTTTTCTACAGTTATCAAAATGTCATTTTGTAAATTGGAGTAAAAAGTATACTTCCATACATTTCCAATGGTATATTATACGAAAGGTTTTGATGTCGTTTGGTCATGTTTTGTGTCGCTCAAAATTGGAGTTGCAGTGCTGTCACATGATTCGACGGCTTGACCGCCGATTTGAACGTCGAATGCCCAGTAACTTCTTTCTAACGTTCTCAAAACGGCATAGCTTCATTTGGTACCTATAAATACCCCCTTATCTCTCCTTCTTCAACATAACTCTCCCAACTGAAACCCTAGAGAGAGAATTCACTTTCTAGATAGAGAAAGAGATATTCTTGAGAGAGAAAAAGAGATTCTTGAGAGAGAAAGCACCAAGCTTGCTTCTTTATCTCTTCAAACCCAAAAACCATCATCTTCATGCATCTCTAAGCATCTCTAAAGAATGGGTCTTCTTTGTTTCATGACTAGATAAGTTAGAACTTCATTAAATATCATTTATTGTTCTTCTTACTTTAGATTAGGTATTTATTGATTGATTAAATACCTTGACTCATTTATTGCATATATTTATGAGTCTTGATAACATGATTAGGTTTGTATTGTGATAGCTAGGATTTCATGATTATATAAATCTAGCTAATTTATCTCATTAAAATGATTAAGATTGTTTGTGATAGCTACTGTATCTAGAATTGGTTATCCTTCACATAGCTATACTTTATGCCATGACATATAGCTATTTTGATATCTAGGATTGATTTTATTGTCATCATTTAATCCTAGATAAGCATTAGTGTTGTCTAGTATTAATTGCATATTTGGATATCATGCATATTCACATAGGTGTTTATTGATCTCTTCTTGAGTAGTAAGTCTTATGGCTAAGGTTGCTTAGATAAGCATTAGTGTTGTCTAGCATTAATTGCATATTTGGATATCATGCATATTCACATAGGTGTTTATTGATCTCTTCTTGAGAAGTAAGTCTTATGGCTAAGGTTGCTTAGGCCGCAAGCAAATTGATCTAGGTTCACTTTTAAAGGTCTGCGGGTAGTATTGGTGAGTTATATGCCGTGAAGGGTTGAGGTCAACCTATGATATAAACATCATTACAATTAGTGTATTTGAGGATCGCAATTGGACTATGTTCACTTTTAAAGGCCTGTGGATAGTAGTGGTGGGTTATAGACCGTGAGAGGTTGAGGTCAACCTAGGTTGTAAACACCATTTCAATTAGTGGATTCGAGGTTCGTGTGTGGCGTACATAACAATCCATGGTTTTTTCTTGTTGAAAGTTTCCACGTAAAAATCAAGTGTTCTTTAATTTCTACACTTTTATACTTGATTTTGTTGTTTGGTGAATTGGGGTTATATTTGTAATATTGACTAATCCAAAAAATTTGGTAATAACGGATTAACAACCCATTCACCAACCCCCCCACCCCTCTAGGTTGTATTATTAGACACGCACGTATAAAATATATTAGTTTCAATCAGATTTATCAACCTTTTTGCCCAAACTCTTATTCTTACCAATCTTCCCCACACGCTTGTTGGTGATCTCATTCAAAACCTCTATCTCTCTCTACCTATTATCTCCACTAGCATTCTTTAATACTTGCCCATTGGTCTCAATCATTATAACATACATAGCTTCACTCAAGATATTAAACCTAGATCCACCAGCTAAATTAGTACCAGAAATCTTCTCAACCCCAGAGTTCTTATCATTCTTAGAGCTTTTAGAATTAAGTCCCTTACTAACAGAAACGTTCGCAGGTTACCCAAAAATCTTGCCACCATTTCGATTGTATTTACCACCATTTCCACCTCTCTCTACATTGTTACCAGGCCCAAACCCACTATTCTTGTTTCTACTACTGTTTCCATTGTTTCTTTTGCCATATTTTCCATAGGATACCGGCATTCATGGACCATAATCAGACCCCTCATTTTGCACCTGACCACTAGTGTTGGGAGGCACGTTATCCTTTTGGACTTGATTAGTAGTATTGTTAGTTCCCTCAGATTGAACCTCCAATCCCTCTCTATAGCCCTCCTTGATATGGACATATTTGCCGCATTTGAAACATAATCATACCTAAGCTTTCATGTTCCACCCGAATTACTCTATCCTCCACAAAGAAGGAACCATTTATATTCTCAAGCTATCAACGCCAGGTCCATTTATATTCTGACTACCTTCCTCCAATCTAGGTCACTTACTAGGGCCACCATTCTCCAAACTTCTTTCAATCGAAACATTCTCCATATTCATCAAAGATCCTTTAGTAGAAAACACAAAAGTATCACTCTGATCTCTATCAAGACAAAATAGCAACAAAAAGAAGAGACAAAATGGAAGCAAAAGGAACGAAAATCCAAACAAAAAAGCAAAAGAGCGACGACGCAAGCACTAAACTAACACAAAAAGAATAACACACTCACGCACCAAGCGCGTTCAAACCCTCACTCCACACGCCCATTCCTTTTCCGCTGAATTCAATATTATATGTTATTTTTACAATGAATAGTAACGATATTTCCCCATTATCATACATTTGTTTTATACCGTTGCACATACAGTACATTGTTTTAGGCAGTGGTGAAGGGCATCCACCCAAGTTGAAAGAACTTGTTGGTGGATTTAGGAATACATATATATTTGATCTCCGTCAATGTGAACAAGTAAGTATCATTACCATTAATAATAACCTTATTACAATACTATTAATTGTGAACTTATATATTGGGTGTATAAATCATATATTGGGTAGCAATATCATAATAATTGTATTATAATTAACTTTGTCCATGAAATGTGATATTATATAGTTGAACATTATTACATGTTATTCATTTCTATACAAGGGTGTGAATTGTTTACGTGTCTTTTGAATTGACATCATGCTATATATGTTTGTCAAAATAATACAATTATTTATTGGTCAATTGCGACCATTAAGACTAATTATAAATGTAAATAAAACATGTGAAATTAATGGCTTTTTGTGTAACATTTTGGTAATACTAAATTATTACTATTATAAATCTTATAAATGAAGAATTGTTATTTGGATATGTTATCAAGGAATGTTATAAAACATGTGTGTTGTTTTGTTCACTAGATTTACATTCCGATAAATGATCTTAAAAATCATTGGTATATGACGCTCGTAAAAATAAAGGAATAAATTGTGGAATTTTGGGACTCCCTTTCTCCCTGTAGGAAGGTTGATCAAACACGAACAACCTAAGTCTGCTCATTGGTATGTCCGGAAATTAAGTTGTTTGCTTTTTCCAATTAATGGTTCTTTAGACTTTTAGAGCTTATTGAAGAAAATGTGCAAATTGTGTTGTTTCCTCTATTTTTCAGATGTATGCGCTCGACATCGTTCTATCCACTGAAATTGTTGTTGATTTCCCATCAACATTCTCGTTCAGTAGCTTCACTAACACAACATTTGAGGCACCCAAGCAGGAGAACTGTTTTGACTGTGGGCTATTTATTTGCATGTTTATGGATGACAACTACCCTTCCCCTAATCAAATGGTTGTGGTATTTATAATAACCCAACCTTTATATATGTATATAAGACAGTTATTGTAATAAGCCATCATACAATTTGGTTGATTTTTTTTTTTTTTTTTTCAATTTGAATCGGAAACTCACTGTCTCACATTAGCTTGTTTCCTTGTTGTTTTCCATGGAAATAACCACTTCAAGCAACTCCAACTTGATACCCAGAACCACCACATCAAACTGCTTTTTAAAGGTGTACAACCCAATGGAAAGAAGAGTCTTGGTGGCAAACAGGGTATTATTAAAGTATATTCTCTTATGTATATTTCCAATCATTACCTTAGGAGTTTCACAATCTCCTCCATGGAAGAGCCGCTTCCTAGATGTTGGTTCATCTGAGTTTATAGATCTCATCAAGCTTGCTATTGTCTTGTTGTAGTGAATAAAAGCAGCTCCATTATTCGTTGCCTCTTCATGGTCCTCCTTCAAACTATCAATATCTTCCTCATCACAAGCCATTACAGGCTCTCCCAACTTCATCTTTTGCTTGTTTGGTTTTCTGTCTGACACATCTTCCACAATCAAAGATTTGTAGTAATCAGTTGACTTCGCATAATTGTGAACCTTACATGGGAACAAATGCATCTGCATGTATGAAACAAACAATGTTATGGTCTTCTTACAAGTAGATATAACTATAGAAATATAGACACATAGAAGTAATGAATACACACCATTGTACTGAAGTCGGTTTCAACTTTCAAAACCCTTGTATTAAAATCCTACCTCTTACATCGTGGGAACCTTGTTCCAATTTGTCTCCCGATGACACCTATCAAATAGGGAATCCTTTTAACGGCCCAAACCTATACAATAAAAAAATACATATAATTAAAGAAATAAAAATCCCAGAAGGTTGAAAGATGATAGCATAACACATGAATTAATTTTGATACTATTACTTGAAATGCAAGAGGAAATCCATTAATGTGGAATGTAAATTACTTGGAAGCATTCTTTTGCTGACCATCCTCCTGTGGCTTCGGATTGTCATTATCTGCCTCTTCTGCAACTTCTTCTCCATCTTCTGCTTCAGTTTTCTTCTTCTTAATCTTCTCTTCCTTATTCTTCTTATTATTCTTCTTTTTATTCTTCTCCTCATCCTCTTCCTTCTTCTCTCCATCTTTCTTTTGGTCTTCACCTCTCAACTTCCTAAGGTGTTTCCCATCTGCATTCTTAAGCCAAAACAATGTAACATCGAATATGTAGGAGCCCCACGAAAAAGTTTTAAACACATTTTCATCCTCCACTAAAGACCAAAGCCAACTGGGTATGACTGTCCGTCCTTCATCGATTCTGAAGAACTGGGAGACCATTAATAGGTACGCCATCCTCAGTGCGTCCCCCTTTGCAGCCGTGAGCTCTTTAAATGTTGCATCCAACAACTCAACTATCAGCCTTTTATCTTCAAAATACCTACTCAAAATCGAATCATCACCTACTTGTTTCTTTTTTCAGAAGCCTTCGGGTAGTGTGCCCATCTTTAGCCCATTGCACAAGCAGAACTCATGTCTCCCAAAACGAGCCTGGTCCTTCCCCAAACCAAACCACACTTCGTCCTCATTTTGAGACTTTGGAAGAATGATCTCTCTTTTAAGAAAATTATAAATTAGCATGCCATGAACCTTAACAGGTTGTACTAGATCCAAGTACTCACCAAAAGGGTCTTGCCTAAATCGATCAAGCACGCCACAACGGGTTATGACCAACTTTAAATCTCAAATAAAAAATTTTCTTGTTATGAGAGTTAATTCTTGTGTGTATCAAGTTTTTGTGGTCTGAATACCACCATAGTTTTTTATTAGGATCAACATGCATCTGATTTACAACTAAACAAAAATTAATTAACAAATAAAAATATAATTAATTTTATAAATTTATTCAGAAAAAATTACAATTAGATAGTAAAACAAAGTATCAGTATTTACAGAAGCTATGTATAGGATTAGAATACTTTTGAAGTCCTGGAATTGGAATTTCAGGCCCTAGAGTTATTCTTTTCAAACCCTGGACTTGGACTTCAAGCCTTGAACTTAGACTTCAAGCAAATATCAAGCCTTGGAAAGGGATTTCAAGCACTTACTGGGATTTAATACCATGGTAAGGGATTTTAAGCCCTGAATTGGATTTCAAGCCCTGATATAAAATTTAAAGCCCTGTATTTGGACTTTCATTCCCTACCCCAAATTAAATTTCAACCAATATACATGTATCTCAACAACGTAGTCGACTCACAAAAACTAGCATAACATGACAGTGCAATATGTAACATAACAAGGACAATGCCAAACCAACCTGACTTCATCTCCACCAAAAAATAAACAAAAACAAAAGAGGAACACAATAACAGTAAAGAAGGAAAATAACAAAGTGGAAATGAAAGGAAATGTCCCTTATTAAGTTTGAAATTTACACATTTCAACCTTGAAAACTGCAATTTACTCTTCAGCCATGGAACCTTGTGAATTTATGTCTCTCTTGCTAACTGATAAACGAGTTTACAATGATACTGTCTACATTTCACTACAAAAAGCTCTAGGTTACTAACACATCTAATTGTTTAGTTTTTATAATTGTCAAAAACATTGAAACCAGTCTATAATCCCATTGTCAATTCACAGCTAATATGTTTCTTTTCCTCCTTTACAATTAAGAACTAGAACACAAAATAGACCATTGTCAATTCATCATATACCAATATGACTAGATACACACAGTTTTGCACAAAGTCTTATATTTGCTCTCAGATCCGTAACACACAATTATTGTTCTTGATTTTACCTAATGCATTGACCGAATTCAAAAGCAAAGAAAAACCTAATTCAAAATTCAATAAAGTGGGTAAAGCAAACTAAACATAAAAACCCCAAATTCAATGCTGATAAAATTTCAAAAACAAGTTTGCATGTCAACAAAATGCATATCTTTACTTGCGGCAACCTTTTTTCAGAAACCTCTGCTTCTCATACAACACCGAATGGCGTCTTCTCCGGCTTAACAACGGTTTTCCTCTCCTCTGATTCTTAATCGAGTCACCGTTCTTAGTGTATCTACAAAGCAACGCGACTCTTCTTCTTCTTCGTTGTTCTCGATAGCAACACGACACAAATCTTCTGTCTTTAGTCTTCTGTTGTTGGACATGACACAAATCTAGGATCTGGGTCTTCTTCTTTACGCGACTGTTCTTCTTCTTCTCAAGAGTGGGGGTTTACAGAGGGAGTTATGTTTAAAGAGTTGAGTGGGTTGTGAGGGATGACCATTCAAGATTTGAACCAAAGTAGGTGTTTGGGGGGTTTTTGGTGGTAAGTTAGGCATTTTGGTCATATTGCTTCAAATTTTTAATTCTTAAAAAATCCATTGAAGGGTAATATGGGATTTTCATCTCCAAAAGTGGACAAAATTGCAAATTAATTCAATAGGGGACATTTTTGCTCTTTCAAACATAGTAAGAGACATTTCCTTCCATTTCTATTAACTATTATATAAACAATGTCCTAATGTGATCCAACCCCACCTATGGTAGACATGTTCAGTTGGTATTAGCCAAACCAAGTTTGTAAGAACTCGATCTAATTTCCAATTAATTCTATAAAAACTCAATTGGATTTCGAATAATGTTAGAGTGGGACTTATAATTTTTTTTTTTTTTTTGGGAGATTACTAAATTAGGGGTCATTTGTTTTTTACACTTAAAACTTAATGAGTCTGAATTGAAATTATTAAGTTGTTTTGTTTGTTTTTATAAGTGATAAAACAAATTAAAAATACCAAAAAACAACTTAAAATAAAAAGTAAGAAATCTTGACTTTTAACTTAATTCCAAATCACTAGATTGTATTTAATATATTTTCTTCCAAGATTATCCTACCAAAGATAACATATTTCCAATTTTATCATAATTTTATATTACATAAATTTATTTCTTTTAACCTATTACTTACGATAATCATCTCAAAAAAAAAAAAAAAAAAAAAAAAATTAATCACATTGTAATTTTCAACATCATCGTTGAACCTTCAATTATATATATATATATTTTAAAATCAAAACCATTTCTAAATTATTATTTATCCTTTTAAAAAATAATTATTTATCTTATCTTAATCATGAATAATATTGCAATTATTACATAAAAATGGTTTAAGATTTGTTAAATTATTTTATTTAGTTGTTTGTATCATATAAAATAAAAATACATAACAATTAATAATAACAAGGGTGTAAATATCAAATTACTTATTTTAAAACTATTTTATATTTAAAAACCACCAAGTTGCCATTCTATTCAGATGTGATAAAATTAAAAAAACAAACATGTCATTCAGATTCAGGTTTCAATCACTATTTAGTTTTCAATAAAATCCAGGACTGTTTAGTCTTCAAACAAAAAAAAAACAAACGACCCTTTAGTCTTGAACTTTATGTTTTAGTTCTAAGTTGTTTGTGACTTTTATAAAAATGACCAATTTAGTCCCTATAACTTTCAGATGTACCAAACTAGTCCCTTTAATTGTTGGGCGTTAGTTAAAGTTAACATATTTAAGGATAAAATTTTACTTTTACGAACAAAATTTAATTGTTTGACATATGTGACTATAAAGAATTGACACGTACCATAATTTTTTTATTTTACACATGTGCATTATATATATATTTAGAAACTATTAATTATATAAAAAATTAATTTTAAAAATGAAAAAGAAAAAAAAATACCAATTTATTTTTTTTGAAAAAAAAAATGTTAGAGGAGACCATCATTGATGGTGGCCTATGGCAGAGGAGGCCGGAACCTCCTCCCGACCTCCTCCACAACCGATTGTGGCAGGTTTCCTCCACGATCTAGAATTGCGAGGAGGCCTCATCATCCTCTCCGAACTCGATCTCCTCCACGATTTGAAAAATTTCCAGATCGCGGAGATAGCCTCCTCCACGATTTGGTCCAAACTGTACCTAATCATGGAGGAGGCAACCTCCACGAATCGAATTGTGGAGGACCTCCACGATCTAGATTCCAAATCGTGGAAGCCTTCTCCACGAAAGTGATCTAGATTCGTGGAGGAGGCTACCTCCACGATGGATCATGGAGGAGGCCACCTCCTCCAAGACCTGAAACTTAAATGGTGGCCTCCAGTTTTTTTTTTTGTTTTGTTTTGTTTTTTTTTTTTTTTGTTTTTTTTGTTTTTTTTTGTTTTTTTACTAAATAATATTCATTTTCCTATTTATTTTAATTTAATGTTTTTCATTAATATTTATATCTTGAAAAAAACTAATATTTATTTCAATTGTTTTTTATTTAGTTTTTATTTTTTGTAATTATAACGGCGATTGCCTTTTTCTTTTTCTTTTTTAGTATTTTTATTTAGTTATTATTATTATTTATTTAAGTTATTATTTAATTTTAAAGGGTATATTTGTACTTTCCAGTTAAATTACTTTTGACTGTTTAAGTTGACTAATTGAAATTTGGTTGGAGGATAAAAATGGTTCAATTATTAAAAGTTGGGGACCAATCGGTAACGTTTGTAAATGTCACAGACAATTTGGTATTAAGAAAAAAGTCCAGGAAATTTGGTTATTGCCCTTTTTTTTTTTTTTTTTTGAAACAATTAATTAATTAATTTTTTTTATATGTACAGTATCGTAATTTAATTTTAGCCTACTACATGTTACTGTCAGTTTGTTTTCTTTCTTTTTTTTAGCTCGATAAACGTGGATACAACAATCAATTTCCATGTGTAGATTCTACTTGACTTTTTTAAGCTAATAGTTGATTTTCTTAGCAGGTAAATGTAGGTACACTAATCAATTGCCATATAAAGATTTTACTTGACTTTTTAAACTAATAATTCTGGCTTTTAAACATAGCCCACACCGAACTTTTGCCATCCCTACGGACCCTACCCTGATATATGTTGTCATGACATTCATCTGGGTCCGTGGAGTTAAAAAAACTGTAAATTAGAGATTTGTAAACTATAATCATTTGTATATAAGTATTGATCTCTCATAATTAAGTAGATACGTTTTGGACCATTGTTGAAGGATTTTTGTGTGAAATCTATTATACAAAGTAAATCCGTGAGGTTGAAGGACACGTTTGTGTGAAATCTATTATACAAAGCAAATCCGTGAGAGTGAAGGACACGTATGTGAAGTCCAAAGCGGATAATATCTACTTGGCGGATCTAGGCTATTACACATTTAATAAATAAAATAGAAGAGAAGTGCTAAAATTATTTGGTTTATAGTTACGTCTGGGTTTGGGTTTGATGAAGCTATAGTGCTATACCATAAACCCAAGTAGACCATATAGTTTTATTGAGTAGCTTTCAAATACCGGATCTTATATTTGTTGAAATTTTCGGGATCCAGTTATGGCAAAAAAGAAACGTTTTTTTTTTTTTTTTTTTTTTAAGAAAGATATTATTAACTAGGGAAAGACTACAAAGAATCTGGGCAATTGCCCAACACAAATGGAGTTGCACAAGACAGGAAATCCTCCATCCAAAATAAATCTGACTCAATAGATAAGCCAAGCTTTGCCAAACTATAAGTAGCATATTGGCTTTCCTAGGCACAAAAACTACCTCACAATCAGGGAAACCCTACGGTAGTAAGAGAATATCATGAACAAAAAGACCAATCTTAGCGCAAGGAGCTACATTGGAGTTGATAAGATTAACAACAAATTGAGCATCAGACTCAATCGAGAAAAGCCATAAGCCAGAGTCATGAGCAAGCTGCAGACCCCTTAATAACGCTAAAGCTTCTGCAGATTGAGGAGAGAACCCAACCAGCATAGACTGAGCACTGGAAGCCAAAACACTACCTTTAAAATCACGAATAATCACCCCAATTCCTACTTGACCCAAAGAGCCATTGATGGCAGCGTCTGTATTGATTTTAAATATTCCCTTATCGGGTGGCTTCCATTTCGGGACCTGCAAAGCATGCTCATCCACCACACTACTCTTTTGAGCATTCACCTTACGAAAATCAGCAAGGAATGATATAGCTAAGGATCACATCATCATCACACAGAGCATCAGAGTTGTGGACTAGTCCATTTTATCGAAACCAAATTTGCCAAATAACAATGTAGAGCAACTCAAAATCTTCCAGAAGCATCTAGTTTTTACACTCGATCATGAAATCAATGAACTGAAGCTCATCACCAAACCAAGCTCCCCTCATGAAGCCACACATAGACTGAATCTTTTTCAAAAAAAGGCAACCCCATAGAGCATGCATTGGAGATTCAGGTCTAGAGTTACAGACTGGACACACAGGATCCCCAACCACACCTCGCTTAACCAAAACCCCTCTACATGGAATCCAGTTTTGTCACGCCTTTCAGATCAACAACTTCACCTTACCTGGAACTTTAACACGACACATAAACTTCCACCACGATTCAACTAAACTAAGACCCAAAGTGCAAGGATTCGAAAGCTTCTCACAGTTGAAATGATAACCACTTTTAACTTAGCACGAGCCTAATTTGTCAAAATGCTAAAAAAGTGAATTCGGGACAGGTGAACATGTGAACTCGAGCAAGGAAGACTTAGAATCGCACTTGCTTTTTCAGGCCAAAGGCCTCACGGATCAGGCTTTCATTCCAGACGCTTGAGGGAAGCTTCAGCATTTTGACCTTGGCTAAAAGTCCTAACACAGGAGGCGATTGGATTTTGACATGGACGTGGTTAACTGGTTATGGTATTGATGGATTTGGGTTTTTATTTGTGGATTTGATTTTTAGTTTTTGTTTGAGGATTTGAGTTTTGGTTTTGATTTGTGGGATTGAGTTTTGGTTTTTTTTTTTTTGTTAAGTTTATTTTTGGATTGCGTTTGGGGGTTGAGAAAATAAAAGAGAAAAAAAAAATGATTGATTTTGTTTTTTTTGTTTTCTTGTCTTTTTTGTTTCATTTTTTAATTATTAATTTAAATAATAAAATAGGTAACTAGGGGCACTTTAGTCATTGTGGGTTAAAATTGTGGTCAACGGTTAGAGTTAACGGAAGTCAACTAACGGCAAGGGACGTTTGTGCAATTATAGGTAAAAATTCCATATGCATGCAATTATGCCTAAACAGGGGACGTTTGTGCAATTAGTCCTATTTTTAAATGGTCAAGCAATTGGATTTCAAGTCAAAAACCGTTAGACCAAACTAGACCGAACCGAATAAATATAATTTAGTGTGGTCTGGTCTGAAAAAAAGAATGGTCCGAACTGGTCTTATTTTTTAAAAGACCGAAATTTTTGGTTTGGTCTGGTTTTAGTTAAAACCGGACCAAACCAGACCGTTCCCAGCCTTACTGGTCACTATTCAAACTGAGCCGGACAATAGTTCGAATACTATTCGGACTTGATCGGGTCGGGCCCAATAGAAAAATGAACTTGATAAATCCGATAATCGGACCAGATTTCTTTCGTACCCAATTTCAATTGGACCGAGTTTAATCAGATTGGATCGGACTTTGACCGAATTTATGGCCAAATTTTTAATTGTTAGTGATAACTAACAATTTTAATAGTGATGTTTTTATAATGATTTATATAAAATTGAAAAAAACTAATTAACTTTAGGTGTTGGTTGTGATGCAACTGGAATGATTATATATTAATAAAATGAAAAACTTTAGTTAATATATGAACTAATTTGTTGAAGAGAGCTTCTTTTGACAATCCAATTTTTTCTTTTTACACTTATTTTCTACAAACACTTCATTCTCAAAATTTAAATTTAAAAAAATTCTAAAGACACTTTCTTTTGTTCCAAAATTATCCTTTTTATCTTTTGACACTCTTATTCTAAAAAAAGAAAATATCTCTCCTAAATTATTAGATTAAATATTACATATTAAACAATATATCCTAAATTTTTACTTACCATATTAAACTCTCTCTCCTCCAATACATATCTCTAACTTTCTATCTCCATTCTTTTTCAAGTAAGACTAAAACAATTAACAAAAAAAAAAAAAACTCAAAAAACAAGTACTTTGTTTTTTATATATATATAAAAAAAAAATCGACTTTTGTAGGTATGTAATTGACTAGAGAACTTTAATTTTTTCAATAGTTTTAAAAATTCTAAATTTAATCGAATCTAGTTGCAACAAATCAAATTTTCATTTATCTGTTTTTTTTTTTTGAAAATTGATTTTTTAATATATATATATATATATATACATACATTACTGTTTGTAAAAAACCAAAATATTTATAAGTTTTTTTTCTTTAACTATTAATCAGAGATTGATCGAGAAAGTATGGAGATATGATTTATTTATTTATTTTTAAAAATGGAGAGAGAAAGTAATTAGGAGAGAGTGTTTAATATGGTAATAACAGATTTAGGAGAGAGTTTGATACGTAATATTTAATCTAATGGTTTATGAGAGAGATTTTTTTTTTCAATAATTTAATTAGTTTGGAATGTCCTTAGAATTTTTTTTTGTCTTGTTTGGTAATTTTAATTCAGGTTAAAATTGTCATTAATAAAAAAAATTAAATTGGAGTGTAAATAGATAATTTGTGGATTATAAGAAGAAGCTCTCTTTGTTGAAATAACATTTCAAGTTTTTTTCAAGGATGCCGATATTGCCACCTATAAATATGATTTATACACCCATTTTATAAATATATCCATGTATAAATTTTGAAATATAAATAATTACTATAAGCACTCATTTTATGTCAATATTACCCTTATTAAAATGAATATACTTATTTTAACATATTGTATTTATAAACTCTTCTAACTGTCAAAAAAATATAAACTCTTCTAAATAATTAATACACCCATTTTAATACTTACCCCATGTTATTTGAAAAAATGCATAAAAATGCATTATACAGTACTTCTTTCGAATATTAAGGATATATATTTTTTTTTAAATAGTTACAACAAACAACATAATTAATTTATTTTAAGAAACAACATGATCGTTCTATTGGTGAAGATGATCTTATCTGGGATTTAATAAGTTGTACTTGCAACTATGTGAAGAACCTATTTTATCTTCACCCGTACCCCAGATTTGTTCCTTTGTATATTTTTTTTTTTATCTCCACAGTCTACAGTCCACACACATCTCTTGCCTTCTTTTTTTTTTTTCCACACTCAATTTTCCATTTGCAGGCCATATATGCATAAAGTGCATGAGTAATTTTTCCTTTTGTTGGATTAAAAAAATATATATATTCCTTTTGTTAACTGCTCAAAAAAGTTCTTTTTATTTTCGATTTTGAAACCAAAAAAACCATCACTTCAGTGTATATGCCAATAGTCAAGTATTAAAATTAGGGCTAATTTGACAAAAAATAATATTAAATTAGGTTTAGTAGTAAGCTTTCTCTTTTTCTTTTGTTATTTGTTAATAAATATTTTTTTAATATAAAATAAAGAGTTTAATATAGTTGAAAGTATGATGGATATAATTAATGAGAGTATATAGTATTTGATTTACTTTCAATTAAAGTAATTTGTCTTTTTGGTCAACTTGTATTGAGATATTTTTGTAATTAAATTTTTTAATAAAATATGGATGCACAAATCATATTTATGGGTGACAATATCGACACCCTTTTTTTAATTTACATTTACAGTACAAACCATAGTTGAATATATCTATATCTAACTTACAAAATTTATAATATTTCAAAAAAAAAAAAAAAAAAAAACTTACAATTTTTATAGAATGTATTTCCAACATTTGCTCTGTATGTTTGAGGTCAGTAATTAGCTATTTTACTGCATTTGTTGTCTTACTGCATTAGTTTGAACATAGTTAGGAGCAATTTTTCATTTGAACGAGAAGATATATATATATTGACATAAGTAAAATGATATTTAAAAAAAGGGTGCAGATATTAACACCCATAAAACTTATTAGTACACTCATATTTTATTAAAAAAATTTAATTATAAAAATATCCCAATATAAATTTACTAATAAGGAAAAATTATTTTAATTAAAAATAAACCTATATACACTCATTAATTACATCCATATTTTCAACTATATTTCTTTATTAAAAAAAACTTACCTTTCAAAAAAAAAAAAAAAAAAAAAAAAAACTTATGATAAACCCTAATTAAACTCTAATTTTATTTAGATATCAATATATATATATATATATATATATATATATTTAAGATATCTGTATAAATAAGAGAATTCCAGATTGAAAATCTCTTGACCTCATATACGGTTCCACATATTCCTTTTTATAAGACTCATACATTCGAGATATTTCTAAAAGTAAATTAGACCCTCATTAAAAGAGGATTTGATTCCAAAAATAATATGATTTTCTTTATATATTGGGTGTGATAATAATTTAAGAGTGTTTATAAATAATATGTATTAAAATAAATATATTTATTAAAATGAGGGTACTATCGGCATTAAGATATGTGCTTATAGTAATATTTATTTTTTAAATTTTAGACATGGGTGTACTTATAAAAATGGGTGTAGTAATAACTTTTATGGGTGTCAATATCCGCACCCTTAAAAAAAAAAAAATGTTGTAAATAATAGAGCTCCATTGTAAACAGGGCGAATCGGACTCGGATTCGGGCCAAAATGTCGTATTTCTATGAAAAGCCCAACATCGGATTTGTAGCATTACCTTATCAGATTATTCAAGCTTCAGGCTGGACTGGTTTCGGATTGTACGGAACCAGATTCGGACCGGATTAAGTCGAATCCGTCTGGCCCAATTGAAACCTCTAGGCATGATGATGTGAGGTGATGAGATAGGTTTCCAACCCCTTTGGAAAAATTACCATGGAGCTAAGGTCCAAAATATGGAAGAAATTGGTGTTTCCATGGGACAATGAAAGAGAAAGACGGTCCCGAATTTTAAAGCTACTTTACTTTTATTATTATAAAATGAAGATTTACAATTTAGTCCCTAAGTAAGTGGGAAACATCAGATTTTTACTTATTTTTACATTTTTCATCGAATCAGCCCCTAAATTTAGAAAAATAGCTCATTTAGGTCATTCTATTAGTCAATGTTTGTCAAACTTAATTTCAGGGGTATTTTGATCTTATTACTACTTATCAACAGTTGATAAAAAAGATAATATTTTTAAAAAAAATTTAAAAAATAAATAAATTGATCTTCACCATCCATTTGTGAGATGAATGATTGAGATTAAAAAAAAAATGAAAATAAAAAAATGGGTTCGAGTTCTTAAAACAAGTTTTTTTTTTTTTTTTTTTTTTTTTTTTTTTGACTAACTAGCACTGATGCCCCTAAACTCTTCAAAAATTTACACTATGCCCCCTGTACTTTTTTTTTTCGACACTAAACCCCTCAAACTCTCGTTTATTGGCAAACAATGCATTTTTTTTTTTTTTAAGAGTTTAGGGGGTATTAGTGCCAATTAGCCTTTTTTTTTTTTTTTGAAAAAAAAAATGAATTTTTTTTCTAAAAAATTAAAGGTGATCCAACCCAACCCAGGTTGGGTGTCCACATCTATCGGTGTTTCTCCATATGGGGATCCACTAATGAATCTCGACATCTATTAGTGGATATGGAGATCCACCGATGGATCTCTATCACACGAGATGAAGATTTAATGGATCTCCATCTTGCACGATGGATATGTGATTGTGTTTTATCGATTTTTATTTTATTATTATTATTTTTTGTGTTTTGTGGATAATATATATATAGTTTTGATGGAGAAATAGAGATTGGATCATTGGAGATGAAGACTTGATGGAGTGATGATGAAGACACGATGGAGACCCAATGTGAGTCTACAACTCTACATCGATCACTGACTCGCGATATAGAGATCCACTCTATCCATCGGTTGCTAATTCTCGTCGAGATGGAGATTTAGTGGATCTCCACTATCAATGGAGATCCCAAGCGATGGGATCAACAGAGATCCAATCCAGTCCTCTTTTTCTTTTTCTTTTTTTTTATTTTGTTTCTTTTTTCAAAATTTGATCTCCACCATCAATTTGGAGATCCATCCATCAATTTTATTATTATTATTATTATTTTGTGCAGTGTATTTTAATCTCCACTGTCCATCTTTGAGATGGATGATGGATATCCTTTATTTATTTATTTATTTTATAATTTCTTTTTCTTTTCTTATTTGTTATTCTTTAAATGTTAATTTTTTATTGGACAATTTAAGTCTAAAGGCATGATAGACTCTTAGACGATTCTATGTGGGTTGATCATCAAAACATTGGTCAGGGAGACCTAAATGATCCATTTTAGAAATATCAAAACATTGGGAAAAACTATAATTTTAGACGATTCTATGTGGCTTTAAGCAAAATATAAAGTTAGGTAAAAAATGACGTTTCTTCATTACTCAAGGACTAAATTGTAAATCCCTCTAATAAAGTTGTATGATTTTGTTTTGAGATTTTCTCTTTACAATATATTTTTTTTCTTTTCACACTTTTTTTCTTTCTAAAGACACTTAATTTTAAATCACTAAATTTTAAAATTTTCTTAAGACACTTCAATTTACTCCAAAGTATTCTTTTTATACTATTTTTCTGAAGACTTTTCATTTAAATTTTTATAAAAATATTTATTTGGGAAACCCTTTTTTTTTTTTAATTCAAAATTTGATTTTTTTTTATTTTTTATTTTTTTAAAGATTCTTTGAAGGTAATGTTCAAGACTCGTGATATTATAAATATATAAATTTTAATTTTTCTAAACTAATTCCATATTAAGTAGATTAAACTCAATTCTAAAAGTTTTTCTCATTCCGATAAAAATCAAAAATTGCAAGTTTAATTTTGATTAATTTCTTACTAATTGCATGATAACATTGTTCGTTACTTTGGAATCAAATAATTAAATCTTCAAATATATATATTATAAAATCATATGGTTTAAGGTTTATGAAATATTAAAAAGAGGTCAGATTTGTGTGCAAGTGTTTTTAGAATTTTTTGTTTTTGTTTAATAATTTAAGTAAGGGTAAAATTGTCATTAACAAAAATTATTATAAATGGAGTGTGAATAGATATCGAATGGATTGTCAACAACATCATTATTTTGTTTTTAGTTAAAATTAAAAATATATATATACTAGATCAAGAAGAATGGTTTGAATCGATTTGGCTTTTTTCTTTTCTCAATCCCACATAGAATTTTAGTAAAAATATTTATAGTAGTAATAAAAAAATAAAATAAAATAAAAAAATGAAGAAAGTTTTAAGGATCATACCCTAGTAACAAGGGACCAACCCTTAACAAAGGCTCCAATGCGATAGGTAAAAACTTTCTAGCAAATAGAAAACACAACGAAGTAACATTTCCATTATACATACACTCTGATCCATATCGAATTTGATTCAAAAACTCATCCGTGATGTCACTCCATCCAAATTTTCCGGGATGAGGACCTCCCCTAGACCAATCAACCCAAGTAATGCTCCGATTCGAATTCAATTCCGGATAAAGCACGTTCACCAACGTTGGAATGTAATGCTCGTCCATGTAACATGGTGGAAGACAATACTCATTGAAAATGGTATAGTACTTGGTGTCGGAGACAATATGGACGGCCAGGTCACGGTGGAGTTCAAACCATTGCGAGCCTTTTCGCCAATCAGTGATGTTTATTACCGGCCACATCTTAGGGTTGTAGCGACCACGACCAGGCTTTCTTGGGTCATCGAAGGAGCCTAAGAAGCTTGAGTTAGAGTTGATGAGGTAGTCGTAGATGGTTTTGAAGTTGAATAAGGGTATGCACGATTCGGAGAGAAGAACAAATCTTTGGTTGGAGATGTCAAGGAGGGCGTTCGCTATGAGACGCCTTTCTGCATCAATCATAGTCGCAGTTCCCCAATAGACTGGCTGTGTAACAAAGAAAGATATAACCTATTAAGTTTTTATTCATGCGAACTGTTCTAATAAAATTTATGGTAGCATAGAACAAAAGAAAATGACAAAGCTAAATCAGCCATGAAATCAATCTAACGGTTGAAATATAACACCATAATTACATATTAGCTTTCAAGAATTTATTAAGAAATTGTAGAAAATTTTATTTCAAACCGTTAGTTTCGATTATATAGGGATCATTTTCATGACGATTAGTTTTGAATTATGTTCATTTTCAACAATACTAACCGGATTTAGTAAATTTTATTTTGTTCTAGTTCTAGACTTAAAACTTCTTGTCATAGTTTTATTTGAGAAAATGTAATCTTTTTTTATATTTTTTAAAATCCAAGAATTGTATTTGGATTCTACATCAATAACCCTAGTTTCCTCATGTAATTCATTTAATCAATATATCAAACAAAGTCAACTACGAAATTTTAGTCTGATTTTCGAGCTAAACTCATATGGGACGAACAAACAGCAACACAGTTTTATTTCAACAATAATTGTAAACAAATTCGTATATATAAAAATAGGGTTAGTTTATATTCATTTAAAATTTTGAAATAGTATATTTCCACATCCATCTACCCATTAAAAAAAAAAAATTAGGGATAGATTACAACCATATTAATTTTTTTTTTTTTTGATAGTGACATCCTGTTATGCTTAGAGTCTTCTATTTGAAATTACTTGTTGTCTGATGGTTCATTAATATTATTGTGGGTTTTGGTTCAGGTGGAATTGGACGATAGGAGAAATAAAAGGACAGGGAAGAACGTTGAAGAAGAATATAGAGGAGAGAGAGAGAGTAGATTAGATCAGAGAGGAGAGAGTAGAGAAATTGTAATTTCATTCATGCCCCGTCAATCCGTACATCACAGCTTTACATAGCAAAAAGCTAAACAGAATTGTAAGGAATTGTAATCCAGTGCAACAGGCTCACAGGATATCATTCAATACAAGAAACCCACACTAGCTAAAGTAGACTTGCAGGCAACATCCAAACTGTGCCGTTTAGGGAAAAGCAATAAACTACTAATGGGCATCCAAACGGTGCCGTTTTAGGAATAAAAAAGAGGAAAACTAATCCCTAGCTATAAAAGCCTTCGATCTTCCGACAAAACTCCACCAACTCATTTCACTTCAATTTCTTCTCTCACTTTAAAAAACCGACCAAAACCTCATCCTTCTCTCTATCAAATTACCATTAAAATGACACCAAACCTTACTCCTCCTTCATCAAATCTGCAACCTAACATTCCCTACTTCTTCAAATGATCCTTGTCCTCAAGGATCGAAGTCCGGAAATTGCTTAGAGATCACTGATGCGTCTTCCCACGTCGAGTCCTCTGGTGAAGTGTTTGACCACTGGATCAGGTACTGTACCACAGCTTTGTTGTGTCTTTTTATCATTTTCCTAGCTAAGATTGCAACAGGGAACACCAAAATTTGACCCTCTGTCCCTGTTCTTGGCAGATCGGAGCTTGGGATCACTGAGTCACCCAACTTCTTCTTCAATTGAGACACATGGAAGACCGGATGCACTCGGGAACCATCCGGAAGTTGCAAGCGGTAAGCCACTTCTCCAATTCTTGCTAATATCTGGTATGGGCCAAAAAACCTAGGAGCTAGCTTTAGGTTCCTACGAATGGCCACCGTGGCCTGTCTATAGGGTTGTAGTCGTAGAAAAACCCAATCTCCCACTGAGAACACTCTCTCGGACCTCCTCTTGTCTGTATAAAACTTCATTCGTGCTTGAGCCTGGGTCAGTGCTTCTTTAAGCACAGATTGGAGTTTGGTTCTGTCTTCCAGAAAACCTTTACTCGCAGATGACTCTGGTATAGGTGTAATTAGAGAAATAGAGGTGGTTTATAGCCGTACAAAGCTTCGAATGGGGTCATCGTCAGGGCCGTATGGAAATTGGTGTTGTACCACCATTCGGCCATAGGAAGCCACCAAGCCCACTTCATGGGTCTAGCACTAGTCATACACCGGAGGTAATTCTCGAGGCACTGATTCAGTCTCTCGCTCTGTCCATCGGTCTGTGGGTGGTAGGCTGAACTTAGGCATAACTTAGTACCCACTAACTTAAATAGTTGCTGCCAAAATGTGCTTGTAAAGATTTTATCCCGATCGCTCACAATTGTGGTTGGTACCCCATGTAGTTTGTGGATTTGATCAAAGAATAGATGTGCAACTTGTTGGGCTGTGAAGGGGTGGGTAAGTGCTAAGAAATGGGCATATTTGGTCAGCCGATCAATGACCACTAGGATAGAATTCTTACCGAAAGAGGAGGGCAATCCTTCTATAAAGTCCATGGCTATATCCTGCCATGGTGCAGTAGGTATTGGTAAAGGTTGTAGCAGTCCAGGTGACCTGTTGTGCTCACTTTTACTTTGTTGGCACACAGGACACTCAGTCACCATTTTAGCCACGTCCTTACCCATATTGGTCCAATAGAAAAACATCTGAAGCCTTCTAAGAGTACCCTTCGAACCTGAGTGGCCCCCCATTGCAGATGAGTGAGATTCTTCTATAAGCCTCTCCCTTAGGGGACCATGACTACCCACATATATCAAGCCTTTCTTCCTAAGAACTCCTTCCTTTAGAGTAAAGTCTTGATTGGTGGCAGGCTCAACCATCAGCTCCGGTATCATTATCTCGGCTATAGGGTCTCCTTGGTAGCTTTCTTCAATCTCCTGTATCCAAGCTGGTCGTGAGATGGAGATTGCTGCCAATGTTCCTTCATCTTGATGTTTAGCTCTAGATAACCCATCCGCCACCACATTTTCACTACCCTTCTTGTAAGTAATCTCATAATCAAACCCGAGTAGCTTTGATAGCCACTTTTGTTGTAGTATGGTTGTCATTTTCTGCTCTAGGAAGAATTTTAGGCTTTGGTGATCCGTTTTGATTAAAAACTTGCTTCCGTATAGATAGCTTTTCCACTTTTGCACCGCGTACACAATTGCTAGGAGTTCCTTCTCATAAGTGGACAGTCCGAGCTTCCGAGGTGGAAGTGCTTTACTTATAAAGGCAATAGGCCTTTTGTTTTGCATAAGAACTGCTCCAATTCCACTGTCACATGCATCGGTCTCTACTATAAATGGTAGGGAAAAATCGGGTAGGGCAAGCACGGGGGTGGTGGACATGGCTGTCTTAAGGGTTTCAAATGCCTTTTCAGCTGGTTCGCCCCATTTAAAATTGTTTTTCTTGAGTAACTCAGTGAGAGGTTTGCTAATGAACCCATAATTCTTCACAAACTTCCTATAATACCCTGTAAGTCCCAGAAATCCCCTCAATGCCTTAACCGAGGATGGTCTTGGCCAATCAAGCATGCCCTGAACCTTTTTGTTATCCGCTGCCACACCATTAGCTGAAATGATGTGCCCCAAGTACTCTAATTCAGACTTGCCAAATTCGCATTTGCTCCTCTTCACCGATAGTTGGTGCTGCCTTAGGATGTCTAGAGCAAGCTTAAGGTGACCAATATGTTCCTGCATATTCTTACTATAGACTAAGATGTCGTCAAAGAAAACTAGGATCATTTTCCGGAGGTATGGTCTGAAAATGTCGTTCATAAGACTCTGAAAAGTTGCTGGTGCGTTGGTGAGGCCAAACGGCATCACCCTAAACTCATACAGCCCTTGATGAGTCCTAAAGGCTGTCTTGTGAATATCCTCTTCTGCCACCCTGATTTGGTGGTATCCTGCCCTCAAATCCAGTTTAGAAAACACCCCAGCTCCATGTAGTTCGTCTAGAAGCTCATCAATAATAGGTATAGGGAACTTGTTCTTCACTGTGATCTTGTTCAATTCCCTGTAATCTAAGCAAAATCGCCAAGTTCCGTCCTTCTTCTTTACTAGTAGAATCGGTGAGGCGAAAGAGCTGTTGCTAGGCCTTATGATACCACTTTCTAACATTTCCTTCACTATTCTTTCTATCTCATTCTTTTGCACATGTGGCTGTCTGTAATTTCTTATATTGACAGGTTTGCTGTTTGATAATAGGACTATTTGATGATCATGAGCTCGATGCGGTGGTAGGCCTGTTGGTTCGGCAAAAAGGTCAACATAAGAGCTTAGAATTGGCTCTAAGTCGCTAGGTACATAGCTGTCTTTTTCTTCCCCATCCATTGCATATAGTTGTACAAAGGTTTCAGCCCTCTCCTGGGCTTTTTGTAGCTGGGTTGCCACCCTTTTCCCTTGTAATGTAGTGAGTCTACCACTGTCACGAATCCCCTGTAATTTCAGCCACTTCCCATCTTTCTTAAGGCTCATAGTGAGCTGATTAGCATCCAGAAGTATAGGTCCAATTTCCTTAAACCATTGCATACCTAGGACTGCATCACAACCGCCTAAAGTCAAAAGTCGCATTTCTGTAGAGAATTCAAACCCCTGCATTGACCATGCGAAAGCCTTGCACTTAGCTTGGCTACTTATCTTCCCTCCTCCTCCTACGGTCACCCATAGCACATCAGTCTCCTCCACTCGGACTCCAGTAAATTTGGCTGTTTCGGGGTCCAAAAAGTTGTGAGTGGAGCCACTGTCCACTAATATTGTGATGTCACGATTTTTCACCCTACCCTTTAGCTTAATAGTTTGAATTCCCATGCTGCCTGTTAAAGCATGATGAGAAATAGTGAATTCTTCTTCTGTTTCCACAACCTCAGTTTCTATAGGTTCCAAAGGCTGCTCCCCTTCTATCTCATCCCCTTCATTCTCTCCACATAACATAAACAATTGTCTCTTGGCACATTGGTGGCCAAACGTGTACACCTCATCACAGTTATAACAAAGACCCTTATCCCTCCTAGCCTTCATCTCAACTGGGGTCAACCTTCGGATGGGAATGGGTTCTTGGTTCTTTCGGTTGGGTAGGGTAATGGCTGGTAGGCTAGGTTGAGGGTTTGGATGGTTCCCTTTATGTATTGTAGGTTGGGCATTAGTGTTTTGTGTGGCTATGGTGTTGGTTTTTTGGGCCCATGGTTTAAATTTCTTGGCTTCTATGGAAGCCTCATGCAGTCTTGCTAGGTGAATAGCAGATTTAAGGGTGGTGGGTTGAAACATCTTCACCATGTTCCTTATCTCCCCCTTTAGTCCACTCAAGAAGCTAGATAGGAAAAATTCTTCATTCAGACCCAGATTTTTAGCTAGCAACCTGGGTTGGATTTCCTCAAACTTGTCTTGATATTCTGCTACAGTAGTGTGTTGCCTTAAGCGATACAACTCCCCTATCACATCTTCCTGATTAACGTCTAAAAATCTCCCCAAAACAGCCTCTGTAAACTCCTCCCAACTCACTCCCTCCTTTAGTGTATAAAATGATTGAAACCAGGTTTCAGCCTTTTTTTCAAAGTGAATAGAGGCTACCAGCACTTTCTGGTCTGGGGGTACTGGGTGTATAATGAAAAACCTATCACACTTCCTAATCCAGGATTTTGGATCTGTTCCATCGAATTTTGGAAATGAGAGTTTGGGTGGTTTTAGAGTGGGTTCTGAAATTACCTTGTTTGTTGAGCTAGATTGACCTTGGGACCGATGCTCCCCTATAGATCCAACAGGTACTGAACCTAGGATTCCCTTTCCATTGTTGCGTGATTCCTCCTTGCCTCCTTTAGTTTGGGTTGCTGTCATCAGATCTTCCATCCTGGCCATTTGACTAGCCTGCTGATCCAGCATTTTGGTCATTTGGCTGGCCATTTCCAACTTAAATGCTTCCAAACTGTCTTCAACGCGATGTAGTCTCTCATCCCTTTCTTGGTTTCTGCTGTCTATCTCAGTAAAACGACCTTCTATATATTGTTGTTGTCTGGTGCCTTCTACCATTTTCTCTGTGCCACAGGTTGTAGGAAGGTTGCTCTGATACCAATTTGTTATGCTTAGAGTCTTCTATTTGAAATTACTTGTTGTCTGATGGTTCATTAATATTATTGTGGGTTTTGGTTCAGGTGGAATTGGACGATAGGAGAAATAAAAGGACAGGGAAGAACGTTGAAGAAGAATATAGAGGAGAGAGAGAGAGTAGATTAGATCAGAGAGGAGAGAGTAGAGAAATTGTAATTTCATTCATGCCCCGTCAATCCGTACATCACAGCTTTACATAGCAAAAAGCTAAACAGAATTGTAAGGAATTGTAATCCAGTGCAACAGGCTCACAGGATATCATTCAATACAAGAAACCCACACTAGCTAAAGTAGACTTGCAGGCAACATCCAAACTGTGCCGTTTAGGGAAAAGCAATAAACTACTAATGGGCATCCAAACGGTGCCGTTTTAGGAATAAAAAAGAGGAAAACTAATCCCTAGCTATAAAAGCCTTCGATCTTCCGACAAAACTCCACCAACTCATTTCACTTCAATTTCTTCTCTCACTTTAAAAAACCGACCAAAACCTCATCCTTCTCTCTATCAAATTACCATTAAAATGACACCAAACCTTACTCCTCCTTCATCAAATCTGCAACCTAACACATCCCTATTAAACTGAGAGCAAATGAATATTGAAATTACAAATTTAAGTTGCTATAGGCTAAGGTAAAAAAAAAAAAAAAAATACATAGATGAAAAGAAGACAAGTATTTTATATGAAAATATACCTCAAATAAAGTCCATGTATATATATATATATATATGGGAAAAAAAGAGAGACAATTTATAGATGAAAAAGAAAGAAAAAAAGAGAGAGCATAAAAAGTACCTGGCTAGGAATTGTTCGACCAATGAAGATGGAATTAGGAGGCAGTGTTTCAACAAAATCTGGATGTGAGTGGACATAAATTGAATATAATCCTTCATGACCTTGAAGAAACTTTTCCCACAATGGAGCTAATGGAAGTGGCCCTTTTGTCAAGAACATCAATGCCACTTTTGGCACTAATTGTTTGTAATCTTCAATTTTAGGAACCTTAGTCGATGCTTTCAACAATTCTTCATCACTCATGTTGTGCATCATCACAAACTTTTCTTCTTTGAGCGAAACGCTAGTGTAATTCCCATTTGGTGGTGGTGGTGTTGGTGTACTTGGAAGAGGAAAAAGAGAAGCTTGAATGGTGAGTGAAAAGTTTTTAAGATACAAACTGATTATGATTCCTACAGATAAACCAATAACAAAGAAAATGATGCGATAGACATGGTTTAGTTGCAAATGTTTGTTTAGAGACTTTGAAATCGATTGAATTAGATGAGCCTCATTGCCCATTGCTGTTAATGGAGAGAGAGCAAAGAGAGAGCAGATTTACAGTTTAAATTGAGATCAATCCTACCTAATTGATCATGTGTTTTACTTCTCTATAATTAAAATAGACAGATTTTGAATTTAAATTGACAACCTAGTTGTTCAGGTAAAATTCAATAAAATTTCTTCCGCGTCATTGAAATTCACAACTTTAATGTAAGTGTCTGGGTAGTGGGTACTGATGTCATGTTGCATTAGCTACATGCATGGGCCAATAGTTTTAAGAGTGCTAGCTGGTTGTATATATAAAATTGATTTGGATCCTCTGTTGATCTGATCTTTTTCCTGACCTTTTTAAAGCATGTGATTGGTTGTTGATAAAATGGTTGTTAAAACCAATCACATCTTAACCACCCATTTATTACAATGTTTATGTATTATAAGATTAAGTGAGGTGAGGAAAAAGATCAGATTAATAGAGGATCCAAATTCATATAAAATATCATCTAAATTGTTTTTGACATTGAAATTTGGAATCTATGAAGCAGGCATGAATCCACCTTGTTTTATCAATCAATGAAACCAGAGGTGTCCCATTTCATATTGTAAGATTTCTTGTCCCAGAAAAGGAGTGATTTGGACTCCAAAACAGAATAGACTAAACTAAAAAAACCAGGACCACTGCTAAAATTTAGGTAAGTTACCACATTTGTACTCCGGGTCTAAGCCTCATCATTCATTAAACCCTAGTTGGTTCTAGTCAAACAATTCAATACAAAAGCTTAGGGTTATGGACTATTAATAAAATAATCTAATTAATTTTAGACTTGAGTCTTGAGCTTTACGCTAGAACAAGGGTATGAATTGAACTTAGATTCATGATATACATATTCGAGCCACTAACCATTATATACATATTCCAATGAGAACTTTTTACAATACACATTTTAAACGTAAATTTTAATAGAATTTATTGAATCTTGATGTGATTTTTTGTATGGATGTTAAAAAGAATGAAATACATTTGTGGAACATCTCTCGAAAAAATAAAATTTTGGGTACAAGAACTAATTTTTTCCGACTTATTTTTGAAGATAAAATAAGGAAATATCAGAAAAAATAGTTTTCGAATCCAAAAAATTTCAAATTTCTACCAAATGTGTATTTTAATTTTTTTAAGATGCATACAAAAAATCTCATCCAAAACCATTCAATTGCATGCAATTTTCTCAAAGGTGCTGATTGTATTAAAATAAGGGGGTGCTGATAAGAAAAGTTCTCTCTCTCTCTCTCTCTCTCTCTCTCTCTCTCTCTCTCTATATATATATATATATATATATATATATATATAATTTTTCTATTGTCAGTTCGTCCTGATATAAAATATATTAGGACGACAAATGTGAACCATTAGATTTACATACTTTGACTCAAAGTGTATACTCAAAGTATATGCACTTATCAAAACTTCTATATAATCTATAATACACATTCTTTGTCCTGATATATTTTATATCAGGACGAACTGATAGTAGAAAGACTATATATATATATATATATATATAAGTGAGTCACTTTTAAGGGATCATTTGTTTTATCATAAAGTAAGGACTTTCTTAAAATCAATCAATTTTAATGAATTTTGTTTTGGATTTTTGTGTGTATGATAGATTTAATGAAATTTACTTGTAAAAAAATTTTGAAATTTTTTCAAGAACTACAACTATTTTTCTTGGTCTTATTGAAAATAAAGCATCAGAAAATGAGACGAAAAATAGGACAAACAAAAAAAATTAGTTGTAGTGCTTGAATTTTTTTCAAAATTTGTTTACAAGTATATTTAATTGAACTTATCATTCACAAAAAAATCGAGATCAAAATTCATTAAAATCGATGAATTTCAAGGCGGTCCTCACTTTATGTTAAAATAATTATATACATAATTATATATATATATATATATACACACACACTTCGCAGTTCACTGAACTTATATGCTTGTTCCGTATATGTATTCAGATTTACGGTATGTGTGTCTGTGTTGGAATTCATTTCCATATGTTGATCGGAAACGTCCACACTTGTACGTTGGTATGCTTGTCTTAGGGCGTAGATTGACCAATTGAGAAGGCCATTTTGTTCTCGTAAATGTGGTGTGCATTGCATCTCGCAAATCCCTCAAAGGCCAGTTTATAATTATGTATATAAAATTTTAGTGGGGATATTTTAGCAAAAAGATATGAATTCCCTTTTTCAATCAGGAAAGGGAACTTGATTTCCAGGGTGGGTGTGGGGAATCAAGTTCCCTTTCATTCAGGAACTTAATTCCTCCACAAATTTAGTAAACACAGGAATTTGAAAATCAGAAACTTAATTTTCTTTTTCAAGTAGAATTCTAGATTAGGAAACACGCCATAAATAAATTAATGGATGGAGATTATTTAAAAAATGGACAAAGACACTAAGAGAATTGTGATGAAGAAAAAGTCAAAACATGGTATTGGGCCAAAAACAAACCTCCCATAGTCTCTGGCATTATTTATGGCACAAACAAAACAAAACAAAGACTAAGACAAAATCAACCCTTTACCAATGAAAAGCTTCATTGCTTTGCTTCTAAATTGTCTATTATAGCTGGAGCATTTGCCGGAAGGATTATTAATATAGTCGAGAAGAAATTTCATGAGTTGATTTTATGATTAGAGTTCATTGTTGGTAACGTCAACTTCTGCTTGGAGTGAATGCAAAATTTTCAAAGTTCAAAGAAAGAAACTAATTAAAAAAAACTGTAATTATTTGTAAAGAATCTTATAATTTATTCACATACATTGTTAATAGACCTGTTTAATAAAAATTTACCAAAAACAAGTTAAGGTCTGCTTAGTGGTTTGTTCATCACACCTATACCATGAGATTGTAGGTTCGGTCTATTCTCCTCTCCAAAACCTAAATTATTGTAATATTTCAAAATAATAATAATAATAATAATTTGCCAAATTAAAAATTATAAATATATATTGAAAATCTCTTTTCTTGTTATATTAGGAGGACCGTATTTGTCATGGGAATTAATGATTCGGAGAGGAAAGCTGTGCATTGTAGTCTTTTTCATCCAGTATGTTTTTATGCTAAGAGTTTCCTTTCCGGAATTTGGATCCTTTTTGACCTGATCTTTGTCCTCACTTAAATAGATCTGATAACATATGTAATCAGTGGTTGAAATTTATTTCTTTATTTATTTCACATTTATTATCTTTAAATTCATATTATTATATATTTTTAACACTATGTTTGGTTTGATGGAAAATTAAGGAAAAGAAATAATAAGTTAATGAGGTATGAAAGGAAACGAAAGGAAACGAGACAAATAAAAACAAATACATGAATAAATCTTATTCTATTTACAAAAATACTCTTCTTTCAACGATATGAATGTAGATATGTATTGTTATATAAGGTTATTTTTGGGATATTGAAAAATCCATTTCCCTTCATTCCATTTCCTCTTAAATTTGGTGGGAAACCCAATTGGTTGAAACAAGAAAAAATTATTAAATCCCTTTCCCTCATTTTAATTTCTTTTCCCTCTCATTTAACAATCCAAACAAGATATTAAAAATCCATCCAAATCATTTCCTTTCCTTTTTCTTCAATTCCATCAAACCAAACATAATGTAAGTATTTTAGATCAGGAAAAAAACCATATCAACAGAAGATCCAAATATTGTACTTTTTTTCATCTGTTAGTTTATTTTTTCCTTTGTGTTACTAGCAAAGTTTTGAATGATGCATATTATTTGCACAATGGACAATAAAGTGTGAGTAATATGAAAATATTGTTTAAATACGAATGTATCTTGAGTTATTGGTGCTTGTTTTGTGTAACAGACACCCAAATTTCGATTCTGGTCGGATTTCGGCCCGGGTACGAGTATACCTGATTACACGGCTAGGTACCCAGTTTTTTTTTTTTTTTTTATTCTTTTGATTTTGTAAAAATAAATAAATATAATATATTTATTCCAAAAAAGAAGAAGAAGAAACAAAATAAAATATACAAACCTTTCTTTTCCGTTTTTCCAAAACTTTTACACTTTCCTTTCCAAAAAAAAAAAAAAAAAAAAATTTTGCACTTTTAATTTGTTTTTAAAATAATTGAATGCAACAATTTTAATGTGTTATCATTAATATTTTATTTAAAATTATTATTTTAATTTTTTATTATATTATCATTGATGTTATTATGAAAATCGGTTGGGAATTTTCGGACAACGGTCAACCACGAGGTACTGGTGCCTCACAGCAATCAGACCTGGTTTGAAAGGTATAAGGTCCTCAGTGTTTGCTGAGATTTTGGGTGAGACAGGCCCGATTGTCCTGATTGGACCGGTTGGACCGGGTGGTTCCAGTTCAAGGGGCTCTGTCTATCCCAACCAGGTCGATATTTTTGGTAGAGGGAAAATAATCAGGTGATTTTAACCCATTAATCAAGTGGAGCCATACATAATTTATCATAAAGTGGAGACATGTTCATTGAATGAAAATAAGGCTCTGGAGAGCTTATAATTAGTGGCTAAGTAGGATTAACACATATTGCTAGTGCAATTATTATTAGATGTTCCATTTGTTGAAAGTGATGTCACCGCTGACAATGGTGGTGGTGGTTTGGTTGGTTGCGGTAGCTGCGACGAAGGTGGTGGCGATGACATTGGCACAGTGGAAAGAGGGAAAATAGAAAATTGAATGGTGAGTGAAAAGTTTATAAGATATAAACTGATTATGATGGCTAGAGACAATAACAAAGGAAAAGAAACGGTAGACATGATTTAGATGTAAATGGGTATAACTTGAAGACTTTGAAATGGATTGAAATAGAGGTGGCTCATTGGCCATTTTTGTTGGTGGAGAGAAGGGAGAGGCAGCTTTTCAGTTTAAATTGAGAACTCTGGAATTCGGTGTGCAATGTGCACGGTTGATAATGATTTTGTAAAATTCACTTATGAATATAAACTAATTAATTTCTTTTGAAAGGATAGCATATGATTTTGACGTTGGTAGTTTTTTTTTTTTTAAGGTTTCTTGGTCAAGGAAAAAAATCATAAATAGTGTAAAGAAAAAAAACGAACAAGAGAAACTTTCAAAATAAATAAATAAACAACAGAAAACCAGAAACTCTAGCTAATTTCTACTTCTCTCTCTAAAACTCTAAAAACTCTAAAAATAAAAACCAAGAGAGACAAAAAGCACAAGATCACTACTAAAATTCCGGCGAATTACCGTATTTGTGATTTGTACTCTTTTCTTCCCATGTGGCCGGGCAGTTTTTAGTCTCATCAATTCATTAGAGCATCTCCAATAAGCAAAAATATAACACAGCTTTGACTATTACTAGGGAGGATGGACTAGAAATTTCTCCAATAACCTCCCTACTTCCTTCCTCAATTTTTTTTTTTCTGGTCAAAGCTTCACTAAATCTAAGGAGACAAGGCATCCTCTCTATTTATTCTTTCTCACTGCTCAATTAAAATGAGTGGTCAAGATGAGTCCACCTCATTAATATTCTAAAACTATTAATGCGTGTCTAAATATACCTAGAGGGGGGTGAATATGTTTTAATCAAGTTAATTACCAATTTTTTTCTTGATTAGCCAATATTCAATAATCACCAAATTTAAGAGCGGAAAACAATAAATTGTACGTTGATTGATTTACATAAGAAACCTTTCAACTGAGCAAAACTCACGGGCTATTGTGCTAGTCACACACAGTCATCAAATCCACAACTTGAATGAACGTTTACAACCAAGGTTGACCTTGAGTCAAACCATTCTTGGTCACTAACCCTTCCATTCTACCCAACGAGTCTTTAATAGTGATCCTAGACCTACGTGCTTGTGCACTAAGGTACTTAGTGTATGTTTAGTATGGCTTTTATAGAGGTCAGAAGCACTTTTTTAATGTCAGAAGCTATTTTTTTTTTTTTTTTTTTTTGGCAAATTTCAAAAACGACTTTTTTAATCTAAAAAAAACCATTTTGTATCTACTGGTTTGGGCTTCTCCCAAGAAGCTCTTTTTGAGCTTTTTTAATACAACTGCATTGTCAATACTACCCTCTTTGAATTTTAAATATTCCATCAGATACCCCTTCTATTACACAACCCTATTATATTTGAATACTTATCTAACATCATTTTTTCTCCTCATCTTCATCGGCATTCAAACGATAAGTTTTCATCTATCACCTGTAAGTTCAAATCAATACTTTTTTTTTTTTTTTTTTTATAATCATAAACAATAATATATATATATATATATATATATATGTATGTATGTATGTTTTCTGTTTATTGTTATGAAGTTATATATATATATATATATATATATATATATGTTTGGTTGATTTTTTTTTTTTTTTTTTATAAAAAAAAGCTCATCTACCTAGGATTTAAAAAAAAAAATCATATACATGTACTTTTGTATCTGTGATATATATTTTTATTGTGATTTTCTTAAAACTCATTTACCTGTTATTTGTTTTATTTAAAAACAAAAAAAAAACAAAAAACAAAAAAAAAAAAAAAAAAAAAAACAAAACTCATGTTTCTGTAATTTTTGTTTTTTAAAACTCATGTATTTGTGATTTTTATTTTTTAAAACACATATATTTGTGATTTTTTAAACTCATGTACCTGTTATATTTTTATTTAAAAAAAAAAACCTCATGTATCTGTAATTTTTCCTTAAAACTCTTGTATCTATGATAGATTTTTTTTTAAAACTCAAGTATGTGTGTTTGTATTTTTTTAAATTTTTTTTTTTTTTTTTTTTGTAAAACTCCTATATGTATGATATATTACCTATGATTTTGTTTTTAAACTCATATATCTGTGATTTTTAATTCATGGACCTATGATTTTTTTATAAAAAAAAATAAAAAATAAAACTCATCTATCTGTGATTTTTTTTTTTTTTAAATTCATGTAGCTATGAATTTTTATTTTTTTCATAAAAAAATTGCACGTGTCTGATTTTGTTTCTTTATGTATGTACATCTTTTAATGTCTGTACATATTTTATTTATTTTTAAATAGTTTAAAGTCTGCAAATCGCACATATATGTAATATACTGTTTATTTATATTTGTTTTGTATAGAACATGTCTTACCTACAAGTGAATTCAACTCAAGGAAATGTTAGAGAGGAAAATCAAATGAGAGCTAAGGCTGATTGGAATGATCAAGCTAGTGAGGTATTCATAAGGATTTGTGTGGATGAGACATTAGTTGGAAATCGACCAAATGGTCATTTCAATAAAGTTGGGTGGAAGAGCATTACAGGTTGGGTGTATTGTGATTGTTGATGGGCATTGATATGTTGGTTATTTATTTGTGATTATTTTTTAACTCAAGTACTTGTGATTTTGTTATGTACTTGTGTATATGTAATTGCCTATTTATATAATACCTTTGATTATTTTTTTGGCTTGTACTAGTTGATTTGGTAATCTTTTTTATTTCCTTACAGTCATAATTTACAAATCCATTGTTTATGCCCTTATTTGTAATTTATCACAACCAATAGCACTTTTGGAAATATACTACCATACAATCTAGTTACTGAAAAGCACTTCTGTAACTAAATACCAAACAACATATGGCTTTTTGTTAGAAGCTCAACTCTAAAAAGATCCACTCTAAAAACTCAATTTGAAAAGCAATACCAAGCATACCCTTAGTCACAAGGTTTGACTCACAAGGAAGAGAACACAACCTAGGTGAATATCAAATGCATAAATGCTAGGTCAACACATTTAATGCTTATCTAATCATGGATGAACATGTCAAACAATTCTAGATATCATGTGGCTACATGTCATAAATAAAACTTAGCTATATAAAAATAAATGTAATCATAGATGCAATAACTATCACAATACAACAACTCAATCAATCAACACAAAAATCTCAACTTGTAGATAAAATTTAACCTAGATGCAAATAAGTCATAAATGAGATTTCTTGCTAAGTAAGAACACTAAAATAGATGAAGATGGTGTTCAACTTACCAAGTCATGTGTGTTGGAGAAAACCCATGCAAGAGCACATCCTAGATGAATCTAAATGATGCTAGATGATGTTTGATGCACATGGAAATGAGTTTAGATGATCAAAGGTGAGTTCTTAGATGAATTTTCTCTCTTGGAAAATACTTTATCTTAAAAATATGATTTTGAACTCTTGAAAGCATACAAGAGAGAAGACATCATATATATATATATATATATATATATATAGGAGCCTTAAATGAAACTACGATGTTTTGGAAAATTTTGGCTGAAAACAGGGCACTGGACGGGTAAGTGCGTTGGTAGGTACCTACCAGCGCACTACCAGCCAACTTACCAACGAACCGGGACTTGGAGAATCAACCCAAGACCACTGCGCCGGTAGGACCAGCGCACTACCAGCACACTTAGACCTGGAAAAACCATCTAAAGCCACTGTGCGGGTAGCACCATCGCACTACCAACGCACTAGGGCCTAGGTCACTCATCGCGCTAAATCAAGTACACCATCATGCATGCACGGACGTTTCCGATCAAGCATCGAGAAACGAATTACCATACTCAATACCACACTTAGATCTAACAATAAAGTGCACGTGTAGGAAGTGAAGAACACACACATAAGAATTTGAAACACAAATGCAAGAGAATAAACATGCATGAAAGGTGTGTGTGTGTGCAACTAGTCTCTTCAAGAGAATTAAGCACAAGTAATATACCTTTGAAGTGCTCTTGAACTTAAGGGCTTGATCACGAACAATGAAGCGCATAATCTACCCTTACATGTTAAACCTCAATTGTGGTTTATCACCGAAATAAGCCAATAAAAAATGAGGAACTTACATATTCAATGGTCCAAATTCAACAGCTCTTTAAAAATAATAGAGAAAATTGCACTCAACCTCCCTGAGGTTTGTCCTCGTACGCTCAGAAACAACTTTATCAAAAATTGACACTTACACCCCCTACCGTTAGTCAAATTTAACAATTGACCAAATATGATTGTCAAAAGACCAAACTACCCTTAATTCCTAAATTAAATTATAAAACAAAAAACAAAAAAAAAAACAATGGAACCAAAACTTAATTGAATTAAAAAAAAAAAAATCTAACATTCAAAATGTTGAAATTAAAAATAAAAAGAAACCCTAAAAAACTAAAAAGAAAAAAAAAAAAAAAAACTTTTTTAATTGACCTCCACCATCCATCTTAAAGATAGATGGTGGAGACGTAATAGATTTAAAAAAAATATAAAAAATAAAAAAAATAAAAAAAATAAAATAAAAAAACCGGAAAAAAAGAGAGGTGGAGATCCAATAACCTCTCCATCAAGAGATAGATAGACAATGGAGATCCAATCTAGTGATTGAATCTCCTTTGAGCTTTGATATTTGATCTCTTCTTCTTCTTCTTTCTCTTACTTTGTTCTTGTCATTGAAATTAAAAAAACAAAACTGGAATTAAATTTTAGTAATAAATAAATGAATGAATAATAAAAAACAAATGGATGATGAGAGAGAGACGTGATGAATTTGAAAGGCTGCATGAGAGACTCTTCTTTCAACCCTTGCCATCCACCCAACTCAACTCAATTCAATCTACACACAACACAACAACAATCCAGAAAAGTCTTCTCTTTTCTTTTATTCATCATCATTTTTTTTCCTCAAACCAATGATTTCTTATAAGAAAAGAGAGATCAAGAATTGATCCATGGACAAAGAAGATTGTTTTCATATCATGATAGTTAAAAAAAGGGGTATTAATCATTTAGTCCCTATGTTTTTTTGAATTATCTGTTTTTTACTCACTTATTCATTTTTCACTGGATTAATCCCTATGTTTTCAAAAACCACTCAATTTGATCCATATGACCAGAATTTTGACGGTCAACAGTCACAGAAAATGCTAAATGACTAATTTGCCCATGGCTTCAGTTTCATTGTCAAAAAGTACCATTCTACCCTTTAAAATATTAATGAAATCAAGGGGCATTTTAGTATTTTGAACATGTGTAAAATGAAATCAAAACTGAAAAATAAATTTTTAAAAATAAAATCATTTTATATAGTAAAAAATAATTAAAAAAATCAAATAATAAAAAACCCTTAATAAATTTTTTTTTTAAAAAAAAGTGTGGTGGAGATCCAGAATTCTAGATCTCCACCTGAAAATGAAAAAACTAAAAAAAAACTAAAAAAAAAAAAAAGAAGGAAAAATAAAATAAAAGTGTGATGTAGTTTGTCTTCTTCGAAATCTAATGAACTCTCTACCAAGGAACGTAATATCGGTATCGGTATCAATATCAGGCTTCTAAATTTATGGATATATCGAGGATATTATCGATATCAATGGATATTCTGTCAAAAATTAAAAAAATGATGGATATTTATATCTAAAGTTAGATTTTTTTTTTGTGAAATTTTAGGACAAGCTTAAACAAGTAATTATACATCAAATGAATCATATTTCAATGATAAATTATCATAGTTATGAGTTTATTATAAATTATAACATAGATAGAGTCTGTATATAATTTTTTAAATTGAGTATTTAATAGAATAATATTTTGTTTCTCTTTTACAATATTATATACAATATAAAGAGATTAAATATTTAATAAACAAAATTATCATTAAAATATATATAGCAATAGTTCCACACTTCTAAGATTCTATCATAAATCATAATTCATATATAATAATCTGAAATTTAAAACCAAAATGAATTCCTTGCTGGTTCAAATACATAAAATACATTTCTATCTTGATTCGAACAATAATTTTCCCAATAAAACGTGCTTGCATAGTTTTCAATGTAGTTATTAATATGCTACACGTATGTTGCTTGATCTCTTCCAACTGATCCATGAATTGGGTAGTTTGGATTTACCCAACTTGGTGGATATTTTTGATCTGCATGCATAGGTATTGCATATGACATTTATGGAGAAGGATAATCAAATATATTGCAGCCACCATAACTACCATAATTTGGTACATGAGAATCTGACATTGTCTGCGAATCACCCAAAGAACTGTTTTCTATGTCTATACTTATTGAGGAGATAATCATATTCAAATAATCTTCAACATTTTGACTTGTTCCTCCATGTTGTCTACCACGATTTTGATCAAAATTACCTGTATGAGCATCCCAACCCGCCACACTAGCATTTCAACCTGTTGCACCAACATCCCAACCTCCAGCACGAACATCCTAACTGGTTGCACCAGCATTCAAACCTCCTGCACCAGAATCCCAACCTCTTGCCTCATCCCCATCATCTTCATCATCTCCATCATATTTTCCTCCACTATTTACATCAGAGGTATGTTGATCATCGGAAGAGCTGGTAACAATAACTCCAAGATCTATACCAACTTCTTCTCTAATCACTTGTTCAACATTTATTCTCATGTCTTGAGCATGAGAAGCAATATGTAAATCAGGATTTCCTTCGTCATCATCCAAGGAGGCAAGTCTAACCCAGTTAAAAATAGGATTCTCATTATCGTCTCTTGCTTCAACAGCTACTTAAAGTAGATCCATAAAATCAGTTTCATTTACTTTATCTTTTTCAGCTACCATATCCCTAAGTTTCAACTTCATATTATAATAACAATAAACAAGTTGTTCAAGCTTAAAATAGGCAAGATGGTTCCTTTGTTTTGTGTGGATTAAAGCAAATGTGGACCAATTTCTTTCACATGCAGAAGATGATGATGTTTGTGATAGTATGCAAATTGCTATTGCACTCAATGATGGAGCACAATTTCCATATATTACCCACCAATCAGCTGTAATAAAAATTATTAAGTATTATAAGTATGAATATTATTTCAATGATATTATTATTTATTATTAATATGTAAATTTTTGTAATAAAAGTTATAAACTTGGTTGTATTTTGCTTCTAGTTGCAATGGCTGCTCGTTCACCAAAACTTTTATTTCCATCCTTAAAGTATGTGAGCTACATTCATGAAATCAATATGTATATAATATATATTAATATGACACAATACTCACATGCAAAGAATTTATAATATTGGAATTATAAAATTGGTTGTAAATTGTAACTTTTTACCTCATTTCCAAAATTAGCATTCCTACAGCTTCAATGTCTAATTGCACATAGACATTATATACGGCTTTCAGAAGATCCGAATTATCCTCAATATTGTCTCTATATTGGTACTTTGGGTTCAAATAGTAAGTTAGAATATTAAAAAAAAAAAGAATAATTTTAGTATAAATACTATACTAAATTTTAATTATGAATGACAAACAATCCAAAATAAAATTTACCTGTAGCATGTAGTGGGTGATTGAGCATTTTATCCCATCAGTCTTGTATAATGTTTAGAATCCATTTACTCCCTCTCTGTTGTTTTACTGTATCTTTCATCACATGCATTAACTCATACACGATAGGCATAATAGGTACAACTTCTGTATCAACCAATCTCAGAACTTGGTACAGTGACTCATATATTTTAAGATTCTTTTATTTGGAATGTCGGCACAAAGTTACAAAAAAATCAATTCTACATATTTATAAATTGATTGGTACATATTTAATACTATTTGGAATTAGTTTTACACATTTGAGTCACAAACAATTTTTTTTTCAGATTGCTTTCACAAAATTTTACATATTTTACACGTCCACTCTTTGGTTTTTTATCCAATATTACTTCAAGTATTCAATCATTTTACTATTTACTATTATGTTGGAAATTTTTATAAATTTGTTAATGCTTCTTCTAAAATAATTTTCAAGCTAAATTATTTTAACAATAATTTAATTGTTTAGGATTAAAAAAATTATTTTAATAATATGCAAAATATCCATGGACTTTCGGGGTGAAATTCATGAAATTTCAGGAATTTCAGGATATTTCGGGAATATCGGTGGATTTTTACAGATATTTCGAAATCGGCCGGATATTTGCCTATTTTGATATTGGTCCCTCCAAAATACGGATATATCGGTGGATATTTCGGTATATCTATCGATTTTAAGTACCCTGCTCTCTACTTTGTCTCCTCGAAATCGTTCCACGCCGGCGCCGATCTTTGCTCTCCACAGCGGTGCTTCTCTTTTGACTTCCAAGCCATTGTCATCCAGCCACCATCTCTCTTTTCAGGTTTGCGCTTCTCTTTCTCGGTGTACTGCACTATTGCCTTTTCTCTGTGATATGGATCAGTGATATCTTTTGAAGATAATAGATAGATTTGAGAGAGCGTGGGGCCGTGGGTTACTTCTTTGTTTTTGGTTTTCCATTGGTTCTTAATTGAGCTTAAGTTTTGTTTGTATTATGTTATGGTCTGATTTGCAAGTTTTCGCATGAAAGTTTGTTTTTTCTTTTCTTTTTTCTGGGTTATTGGTTATTAATTTATTATTGTTGGGTTTTGGTGGTGTTTGTGTGGTTTGAGGTTTAATGGGTTCTTGATTGGTTGTCCAGTATTTTTGAATCTGAGTGGTTTTATTGAGTAGTTGATGTTTGAGGACTAATGCTTTTCTAATTGTGGTTAATTACTTTTTAATGGAAGTTTGAAGAGTAAAGGATTCAAGTTCTCTGTGTGTGCCCGTGTGTATCAGATTTGAATGGTTTTGGGGTTAACTGAAAGATATTATGTCGTCTTTTAGGGTCCGTCTGGTAGAGAGGAAAGAAAATAGGAAGGATGGAAAGATTTGGAGGGATAGAAAATATGAGGGAAAGAAAGGAAAATGATTTTCCCTCGTGTTGTTTGGTAAACAAGAAAGAAAGAAAAGATCATTTTATAAATTTTATTATTTTACCCTTATATTATATTTTATATATTAAAATTTTTTAGATAAAATTGTAATTTACCCAAATGGTGGGCCCCATTTCTTTTTTCCCCTTTCTTTCCCTCCCATTTCCTCCCACTTTTGGGAGGAAAGAAAATGGTGGGCCCCACACCCATTTTTCTCTCCACTTTTTCTTTCCCTCCAATTTTCCCTCAATACCAAACACACACTTATCCCTTTTCTCTCCACTTTTCCCTCCACCCCTTTCTTTCCTCTCCCTTTTCCTCCCTACCAAACATAGCCTTAATTGACACTCAAGAAGATTGTCAAAGGATTAGTTTTAGATTTAGATATTTGGTAAGATCAGGATAATCAATTTATTTGGGTGTGTTGTGGTTTCTTTGGCTTCAATTCTGGGATTAGTTTAAAAAAAAAAAAAAAAAGATTCTAGTTTTTTGTGTGGTGATGTATTGCTTTGATTCTAGTTCTGGGGTCTAGTGGTGTTGTGGAAATACCCTTGCTTGAGATTGATGATGAAGATGTTGTTTAAGATTGATGATGATGATGATGATGATGATGAAAAAGACGAACCGGAGAATTTTTGATGATGAACTAAGAAAAAAAAATTGAGGTGGGGAATTTTGTCAATTTAGAATTGAAGAAAAAAAATTATTTTTTAAAGTAAATTAGTTTTAAAAAATAAAAGTAAATAACTAAATTAATTTTTTTAATTAAATTTAATTTTTTTTCTATTTATTTGTGTATTGACACATGGCATATCAATGTTTAAAGACAAAAATACTCTTAGAACTGTTTAATTTGACTAACGGTTGACTCACAGAAGGACGAAATTGAGTGGTTTTTGAAAACATAGGGACCAATCCAGTGAAAATAAATGAGTAAAAAATAGACATTTCAAAAAAACATAGGGACTAAATGAATAATACCCCTTAAAAAAGCCCGAGAAGATCAAGTAGAAAGAACAAATAAAGAGAGGAAAAAAAAACCTAAAAATAATTGACATCATCATCCATAGGAAGGAGAAGAACCATTATTTTATTTTATTTATTTATTTATTTATTTATAATCTTCAAAAGGGAGGCCTAACACCACCTGGGTTTCCTGCCCACCCTTCCACCGGCAATTGCACATTTGGTAGCATATTCAACGACAAATTAAAGAATGGCAGAGCCTCTGACCCTGCTCTCGCACCACCACCCTCCGCCAACAAGTTATTTCCTCCGCCACCTCCACCACTCTACATCTGCAATTGGTCCTCGTCATCCAACGGTAGTCTCTCGTATGCCCCAACAAATCCATATCTTTCTATGACTCATCTTCACCATCTCAACCTCTACTCTCCATCAAAGCCCCTCCAATCGAAAACCCACCACAACCTCTCAACCAGATCAACCAGATCCAATCTAGGATTGAATCTCCACCTTTCTCATTTTTTTTTTTTTTTGTTTTTTTTTTTGTTTTTTTTTTTGTTTTTTTGGTTTTTTAAATTCTATTTAATCTCCATATCCATTTTTTAAAAAAATTACTTTATGTTTTTTAAAATTAATTTGTATTTTAAATATTTTTTAAATATTTGAAAGGTCAAAAATACCCTCAGTTTTTATTGTCAAACTTGGTCAACGGTTAAGTTTGACAAAGTTTAACTAACGATAGGAGGTGTGAGTGTCAATTTACTCAAAATAATAATATTTTTTTAATTAAAAATAATTAAAATAATAATAATGAGCCATTTTTAGGGAGGCTTCTTGAAGTGTTAACTCCTTATATGGCTCCTCATTTGTAAAAAATACACAAAACTCCTTACTTGTATGGAAAATTTAAGGACCCTTATTGGGAATGCTCTTAAACGTAGTTCGCTCTACAATTCAAAAATAAATTCATTATTATTATTATTATTATAACAATTATAGTAAACCAAACTCTTCAATATTTGATAACAGCGAATGTTATAAGATTAACCAAATAGTATACCACTTACTTACATATTAGGGAAAATTGTATTTTAGTTCCCGTAGTTTACCTTAATCTGCGTTTAGTCTACAGTTTTTTAGAATTATAATTTTTAGTCTTTTTGTGACAGAATCCGTCAAAAGGACAAATTCTATCATGTCAGACTTATTAATTGACCTTAATGCTCCTAATGTGTGCCGATCTTTGAAAAGACCGTTTTACCCTTAATTTTGAATTTTTTTTATTTAAAAAAATTTAAAATTAAATAGAAGTGAGTTTTTATTAAAAAAAAATATATCCAACAGATCACAAATCTGGAAAACTAAAATTTTTGAACAAATCAGGAAAAGAAAAAAATAACAGATTTGGAAAAAAAAAAAGGGTTATTATCATCAACACCAAACACAAACACAACAGTATTATCATCAACACCAAAATACAAACACAAATACAACAGTATCACCCACACCCAGAAACAAAAACAAAAACAAGAACACCCACTGTTGTATGTATAAATTCGCCAACCTGACACGTCATCAAAAAAGCCAACAAAAGACTGCCACGTCACTCATTGACCGGGTCAAGGGAGGAAGTGTGACGAGTCAGAATGATAAAATAGCTCAAGCTAAAAAGGAGTCAAAGATATGGTCGCCGAAGCTAGATACCTACTCGCCGAATGTAGAAGTGTGCTCGCCAAAGATACGATACCCAGAAAGTGAAGGTACTCGCTGGACCAGTACACTGGGCCTGAACCGACTCGACAGAAACACAGAAATAAACCCTAAACTTTTAGAAGACCCAGAACAACGAGGAATAATAAAAAGGAAAGTAGACTTGGATCCGTGACGAGAAGGGATCCTAGTACGAATCAAAGAGGGAAACCTTCCACCCACACGGCTAAAAACAAGGGGAAACCCTAATTAAACATGTATAAATAGAACCACCTATCCCATGAGGAAGGGGTTCAGAAATCTAGATAGAGAAGAGAGCAATTGTAAGAGAGATCAAAGTGTGTAACAAGGCAACAAAAACCTAGTATTATTTTTCTGCCCTCAGGGGCGCCGTGGTTTTTTCCCATTCAAGGGTTTTCCACGTAAAATCTGTCTTTTGCATGCGTTCTTAATTTTCTTGTTTTATATTAAATTGATATAATTGTTGAGTGCGTGGCAATCCAAATTTCACCGTCAACAATTGGCGCTAGAAGGAGGGGGTGCTTTGAACAGAAACTTCGAGGAACCCTTGCGAATTAAACAACATGAACAACTCCAGCGACAGAGATGGTAACTCCAGCGGAGATCTAGTTGTTGAACCAACCGCGCTGACGGGAGACAGGGCGGTGACAATCGGGGAACAATCGGCGGCAACGCCAGGAACTAGGGCAGCTGACCCCGGGATTCTGCAGCATTTCCAAGCTGCATTGGTAAACTTAATCAGCGAAGCCAGCAAAATAGGGCTTTCGCTCCCCATAGGGTTGGGAGTTTCATCTCCTTACAAGTTAACCACTCCTGGAATCCATCCGCCCGGAAGGCTACGATCAGAAGTTCACATTGCAATCCCCGATACTCAAGCAAGACAATCCACTGAGGAGACTCCCCAGGACCACACTGAGGATTTCGAGGGGAGAAAACAAAGGAAGGGAAAAGGTGTGATGAATGAAGAATCCAGGGAGGAGCGAGACCAGGCGCGAACACATGGGGTCAATTCCAGTGACACATATCAACGGAACCGACGGAGACACCGTTCCATCTCATCTGAAGATAAGAGTCCTCGTCCACGAAGGGAATTACGATCCAAAAGAGCGAAGCGAAGAAGATCCGAGAGCACAGAAGATAGAAGAAGCCCGGACGAGAGAGGCAATCATGGTAGAATGACAATCAAGAGTAGACTCGATCCAGCAGGAGAACCAACTGGTCAGCGAGATGTCACCCTACAAGAGCTATCAAGAAAATTGAAACTAATTAATGCACGGTGTGTATGAAACTATCTAGAGGGGGGGTGAATAGATTTTACGCTTTTTACCCAATTTTTCGTGTTAGTCAAAATTACGAAAATGCCCTTAAGATAATATAAACAATCAAGTGTAATATGGTGCGGAAATTAAAACAACACTTGATTTTTACGTGGAAACCCTCACGGGAAAAACCACGGGCTATGTAAGTAAGCCACACTCGAACCTCGAATCCACTAAATGTGCAAACGATTACAACCTAATCCCGGAAGTAATCACACACCTACCTAATCCCGGTATAAGTGAACCTAGTCCAATTTTGCTTGCGATCTAAGCAACCTAATCCCGGATGCTACACACAAGACTTACTTTCTCTATGAAGAGAATACAACCCTAAGTGAATATATGTGAATATCCAAAATGCAACATAGAGCAAGGGAAACCCTATATGCTTAAATAAGATGATTAATATGCAATAAGAACAATCCTAGATATCAAAAACTAAATGACATGTCAATTAGTTTAGCTAATCAAAATTAAGCACACAACCTAATTTGCTAGCACAATACAACTTCTCAAACATACATCATACTTATCTCAAACTTGTATTCAAAGTATATAAGATAACATACAAAGTAATTAATTGAGATTTCTTAGTTAAGAAAGACACAAAATATGTAAGATATTAGTGAAAAGCTTACCAAGCAAAATATGATGAAGAATCCATGCAAGATGACATCTAGATGATCAAAGATGATGCTAGATGATGATTGATGATCATGAATAAGTGTTTGAGTAATTAAAAATGAGTTCTTGGAATTTTTCTTCTCTTTGAAAAATATCCTAAGTATATAATCTGAATATGAACTCTCTTACTTGACCTAAAGACAAAATGGCATATATATAGGGTGCCAAACCAAAGTGAGGTCGTTTAAGTAAGTTTCAAAGAAACGCGCCAATCGACGGTTTCATTCGGCGGAATTGGTCCCGAGAGGAACAGGGGAATTTCGGCGGTTTCATTCGGCGTCCACCGACCGCCGATCCAACCGCCGAATTGGACCTGACACAACAGGGGACCAACGGCGGTTTCATTTGGCGGTTTCGTAACCGCCGATCTAACCGCCGAATAAACCCGAGAGATAAAATCAATCAGGTATGAAACGGCGGTTTCATTCAGCGGCCAGGCCGCCGATCCAAACCGCCGTTTCACCAATCTTGGTGAAACCAAGGGAAAAGCCAAGGGCTTCTCCAATGGCGATCTTCGCGCTAAAAACAAGCACACACGGTGCACGCACGGACGTTTCCGAACAACAAAGGGAAACGAATTACAAGACACATAAACACACAACAACATATAACAAAGAAGTGCAAGTGTGAAAAGTGACATGTGAAGAGAATGCACACAAATGCAAGTATGCAAAGTGAGTGTGTGCACTAAATCTCTTCATAGAAAATTAAGCACTAAACATATACCTTTGGAGTGCTTAACACTTGCAAGGGCCTTGAGCTTGAACACATTCCTAAGCTACCCTTACATGATCCCCACATATGGTTTGATCACGAAATAAGCCAATTAAAAACAATGGGAATCCTTACAAAAAGTTTCAGCGATGGCACGAAGGTATGGTCGTAACGTATCTTCGGATGATGAGTCAGATAGCCCATTCGTCGAAAATATTGCTTGCACCCAATTTCCAGACAGATTTAGAATACCAACCATTGAGTAGTACAAGGAGAACAGGGATCCGAAGGAGCATGTTCACCGATTCCGTAACATTATGGCCCAGTACTCATCCAACGATGGGTTGTTATGCCTCACCTTCCCGCAAACGTTCGGTGACCTTGCCTCTAGGTGGTTTGGAAGACTTCCTCCCGGAAGTATAAGCAGTTTCTCAAATCTCAGCAAAGCGTTCATAAGGCAATTCATGGGGAGTGTCCAGAGAAGAAAGTCACTCGCTCATCTATCCAACTTGAAACAGGAACGTAACGAGTCGATCAAGAAGTATCTAGCGAGATTTGGGAAGGAGGTTGCTCAAATTGAAGACGCCAGTGATGTAGCTGTGATCGCCGCATTCACCAATGGGTTACAAAGTGGGCGATTATCCTTTAACGTACGAAGGGAGAGACCAAAAACTTATTAGGAGATGATGGAAATAGCTGGCGACTATGCACTGGCAGAAGAAGAAGAAGTAGCGCAAGGGGGTAGCTATGTGCATGGACACAAGCCTGACTCAAAACTGGACCATAAGGATGACAAAAAGACACAGTCACGTGATCGCCAGAGAGATGAGAAGGGCCAAAAGGGATATCCAAGAGAAAGCAGAGGAAACGCTCAAGCCAATAAGTTTCGAGGAAGGTACAACCATTACACCCCTTTAACTGGCGATCAGGAGGAGATACTGTCTGTGGTAGAAGACAAAGGACTCGCCAAATATCCTCGGCAGCAATCAGCAAATGCTAGGAGAGATACAACTAAGTACTGCCGATTCCACAAAGATCATGTGCATGAAACTTCAAAATGTTTTCAGTTGCGCGATCACATTGAAAGCTTGATCAGAGATGGACACCTGAAGGACTTTGCTTTGAAAGGGGACAAGCACGGTGGTCGCCAGGATAGCCGCCAAAGAAACGGGCAGGAAAGGAAGAGTCCAAGGAGGAACAGCCCTAACGCAACTATAAACACCATTTTCGGCGGACCTCATACTGGGAGGAGCAATCGAGAAAGGATGTCAGAAGTCCGAGAAGTAATGTATGACGGCAGAAGCATGGAGATCAATTCTGTGCAGAGAAACCCCAAGAAAGGAAGAGAAGGACATGATCCCATAACATTCACAGCAGAAGACTCAGACGGGATTGATGCAAAGCCTAACGCTGCAATCGTCGTGGGGGTTCGAATAGCCCATAGGGATGTCCTTCGGGTGATGATTGACAACGGAAGTTCAGCTGATATCTTAAGTGCCAGAGTATATGATGAGTTACGGCTGGACAGAAAAGATCTTGAACCGTTCCATGTGCCATTAAAAGGATTCGGTGGCGCAGAAGTTAGATCGTTAGGAACTGTGAAGCTGCCGGTGAGATTTGGCACAGCACCATGCCGGTGAACAATCCTGTTGGACTTTGTCGTAGTTGACATCCATAATTGGCCGTATAATGCTTTACTTGGCCGACCGTTTCTTAACAAAGCTCGAGCTGTTACTTCAACCCATGCGTTGAAAATAAAATTCCCTACAGAATTTGGTGTCGGGGAATTGAGAGGGTCACAGGAGATGGCTCGCCACGCCAACCTATCAATCTTCAAAGATAAAGCAGGGATGGAAACCTTGAGCATATTCGAGGTAGACAGGGAAGTGCAGGAAGATAATCCGGAAAACTTCGAACTGGACCCAAGGGACAAAACGAGCAGAGAGAAAGAAGAACCAACTGAGTCAGTTGTTTTAGATGAAGTGGAACCAGATAAAACAGTAAAGATCGGAGCAAGGCTGACTGGACAAGTTAAGAAAGATGTGACAAGCTTGTTGAAGGAATATAAGGGGATTTTCGCTTGGTGCCACGAAGATATGCCAGGGATTGATAGAAGCGTAATTTCACACAATCTGGCTGTGAATGAAAAATGCAAACCGGTTTTGCAGAAAAGGAGAAGCTTCAACCCAGAAAGAAGTGCAGCAATAAAAGAAGAGGTATCAAAGTTACTCGCCGCAAGATCAATTAGAGAAGTGAAGTACCCGGAATGGGTGGCGAATGTAGTCCTAGTGAAAAAGAAAAACAATCAATGGAGGATGTGCATCGACTTCACCGATCTGAACAAAGCCTGCCCTAAGGATAGCTTCCCGCTACCAAGGATTGACCAGTTAGTCGATGTAACAGCCGGACATGAGACGTTGAGCTTCATGGATGCATATTCATGATATAACCAGATAAAGATGCACAAGCCAGACGAGGAGAAGACAGCATTCACCACAGACCAGGGGTTGTACTGCTACACAGTCATGCCATTCGGCCTGAAGAACGCCGGGGCAACTTACCAGCGCTTGGTCAACAAAATGTTCGCCAGGCAAATAGGGAGAAATATGGAAGTTTACGTTGACGATATGCTAACAAAAAGCATCACAGCAGATAGGCATACAGATGATCTGAGGGAAACATTCGATGTGCTGGTCAGGTATGGAATGAAATTGAATCCAGCAAAATGTGTATTCGGCGTACCATCTGGGAGGTTTCTCGGATATCAAGTACATCAAAGAGGAATAGAGGTGAACCTTGAGAAAATCCAAGCACTAGCAAAAATGGACTCGCCAAGAACTTTGAAGGACGTCCAAAAACTCACGGGGTGCCTAGCATCGCCGAGCAGATTCATAGCCAAGTCAACAGATCGATGCCTACCATTTTTCAAAGCTCTAAAAAAGGAAAGGGAATCGAGTGGAATGAGGATTGCGAAAAGGCTTTCCAGGCCTTGAAAGATTACCTTGGACAGGCACCGCTGCTATCAAAACCAGAAACAGGAGAAACATTGTACATGTACTTGTCCATCTCTGAAGCAGCCATAAGTTTCATACTAGTACGACAGGAAGATGGGATCCAGAAGCCAATATACTACACCAGCAAAGCACTGTTACCAGCCGAAACAAGGTACTCACCGGCTAAAAAAATGGCACTCGCTCTAATAACAGCAGCAAGGAAGTTAAGGCCATATTTCCAGGCTCATAAAATCGGGGTATACACCAACTGCCCACTGAAATTAATCCTGCAGAAGCCGGAAGTATCCGGTCGATTAACAAAGTGGGCGATCGAGTTAAGTGAATTCGATGTAGAGTATCTCCCAATGACAGCAATCAAAGCACAGGCAGTGGCAGACTTTGTAGCAGAGTTCACCGAGCCAAGCATAGAGGTGGCGAGAATGATGGTGGAGCAAAATAAGAAAATATTCAAATGGCAACTCCGCGTCGACGGCTCGTCAAATACGCACGGCAGCGGGGCAGGGGTAGTAGTATCGACCCCGGAAGGAGATTTAGTCGAATGTGCCCTGCATTTTGACTTCAAAGCTACTAACAATCAAGCTGAATACGAGGCACTCATAGCAGGTTTAAAAGTTTGCACAGTCCTAGGGGCAGATGAGGTAGAAATCTTTAGCGACTCTCAAGTTGTTGTTAATCAGGTACTAGATGAATACCAGGCGAGAGATGAAAGCATGATCACCTACCTGGAATTAGCAAAGGAACTGTTAGGAAGATTTAAAGAATACAGAATTATTCATGTCCCCAGAGAAGAAAACGAGCAAGCGGATGCCTTGGCCAAATTGGCATCTGCCACAATCAACATCTGGCCCAAAAGCATATCCATGATCCGCCTATTGCAGCCGAGTATAGTCAAATCAAAAGAAGTGGGGGCAGTCTTTGGCGAGAGGGACAGCTGGATCACGCCAATCAAAGAATATCTCATCAATGATGTACTCCCAAGTGACCCACTACAAGCAAAACGGCTGAAGTACAGAGCGACAAGATATTCAGTACTCAATGGAGAACTGTACAAAAAGGGGTATTCAAGGGCACTGCAGAGATGTGTCGGACCTGAAGAAGCAGAAGGTATCCTGAAAAGCATATATAGTGGAAATTGTGGGAACCACGCTGGGGGTGTCAGCCTAGCCCACAAAACATTAAGGCAGGGTTTTTACTAGCCAACACTATTCGCCAAAAGAGTAGCAGCGAGATGTCAGGCGTGTCAAAATATTGCCAACAACATCCGACAACCACCTGAACTTTTGCAAAGTATCACCTCGCCGTGGCCGTTTGCCATGTGGGGAATTGATTTAATCGGCCCAATGCCAACAGCAACTGGAGGAGCAAAGCACGCCATAGTAGCCGTGGATTATTTTACTAAGTGGGTAGAAGCCGAACCATTGGTACATATAACAGAAGCGAACACTATAAGCTTTGTAAAGAAAAATATCTTGTATAGATTCGGGATACCAAACACCATCATCACGGACAATGGGACCCAATTCAATGGTAGGAAATTCAAGGAGCTGTGTGACAAGTACGGCATCAACAACTACTACGCCTCCCCAGCACATCCGCAGACGAATGGCCAGACTGAGGCAGTAAACAAGATCATAAAGCACAACCTGAAAGCTAAATTGGCAACAAAAAAGGGCAGCTGGGCAGATAAATTACCACAAGTGCTCTGGGCGTATCGAACCACAGAGAGGGGTTTAACAGGTGAGACCCCATTTTCCATGGCTTATGGAGCTGAAGCTGTCATTCCCATGGAAACGTCATTCTCTTCACCAAGGGTACAACTCTTCCAACCAGAACTTAACATTGATATGCTAAAATGCGGTCTGGATGAGTTAGAAGAAAGAAGAGAGCGCGCACAAATAAGGAATACTACGTACCAACAGAGGGTAGCCAGGTATTACAACTCACATGTGCGTGAAAGGAGGTTCTCGCTTGGTGACTTAGTGCTGAAAAGGGTGAATCCGGGAACAAGGGACAAAGCTGCAGGATCACTCGTAGACAAATGGGAAGGGCCTTATCAAATTACAGGAATAGCTGGCCACGGGGCATATCGCATTACTCGAGAAGGTTTTGGCGAACTACCCCACCCATGCAATGCGTAGTACTTGAAGATATATTATCCTTAACTTTTTTCAAAGTTTAGAGCTTTTTCAACCTTCTTATTATGTCTTAGAACAGTTTTTCGTTTTAACATTTTCTTTATGACTATGTTAACAAAGTTGCAGGAAATATTCAATAAAAGAGTAATTTATTACTGAGAATTTGCAAATTTCACTCGCCAGTCACAAAGGGCATTCGCCATCGTATATCGCTACCATCACATAAAAACGAGTTTTATACTCGCAGCAATGATAACTGGCGAGAAACAAAATCCCAAGTTGCAAAATGCGGCGATCGCCATTATGAGAAAATAGAATCTCTAGAAGCAAGAAAGCCAGCTGAGCAAAAACAAAACATGTTAAAAACTTGGTGTATGGTCAGATACGTCCTGACAAATACTGAGTACGCCAAAATACAGCAATGGTAGCTGAATAGAGCTGTAAAATATGCTAAAAACTTGGTGTATGGTTGGATACGTCCTGACAAACACCGAGTAAGCGGAAAACTCAGCAATGGCAGCTGAATAAAAGCTAAAAATATGCTAAAACACTTGGTGAAAAACTAAGTAAAGCCGAAAACTCAGCAAAGGCAGCTGAACAAAGAAAAATATATATTTATAACTTTGTATCATTTACAAATGAAGGAGCAAAAGAAATAAATTTACAGTCCTAGACAGCAGAAAAAATCCAAAAACTCAACCAGCTGCAGGAGGGTCCTCGCTGTCTTCCTCATCTTCAATCTCCTCGTCCGAAGGCCAAATGACTTCCTCATCCTCCATTGGCATGAAAGGCTCATAATCCCTTCCAGCAACAGGACCCAAGTCAGGCTCAGCACCAGAGCCAGAAAAGCTGCCCTTCTGACCTGAATAGTAAGTATTGAAGGCACGCTTGCTGGGGATTTCTAGATGCATAGGATGAGGTTCAGTCCTGTTATAACGGCAGTGGGCTTTCCATCGTTTTATTTGATCTTTAATCGAGCCCACGCCGCTGGCCATGTGCTGTTGGAGGGACCTGTCAAAACGCCTCAGAGCTTTCTCATTAGAATGATCTTTCATGGCAAAGAATTTCTTCGCCTGCCTCATGCCCTTCTCAAATTCGCGCAACAAAAGCGCATCGTAGGCAGGGGATCTCTTGAAGCGATCAACTGATTCAGCCTCCAACACAGCTTTCAAATTATCAAAGATGAGGTCACGAGAAGACAACTGGTTGCACAAGTCTGCCACCTCATGTTCAGCCTTTTCCTTAGTCTCCTCAGCCACCCGCTCGGCCTCCAAACGTGCTGCGAAGGACTCTTGACTCGAAGACAGAAGCTCCTTCAGCGAGCGAATCTCCTCTTCAGCAGCAGAGAGTTTTTCTTCGGCGGCCAGCCGAGCAGACAGATGACCATCTGAGGATTCTCTAAACTGAGCAAGCTGTTGAGCATGGGATTCTTCAACAGAGAGCTTTTCAGCCGCCAAAACAGAAGCCTGCTCACGCAAGCGTTTAATCTCACGGGAAGCTCTGATCCCATACTTGTAGTTCTCACCCAGCTCAGACATCATCTGAGGAAAAGGATAGTCGAAGTTAGAAAGTATATAAAAAAGATAATAACACATAGAGATTTACGGCGAAGAACTTACCAAGGAGTGGCAGTTGAAGAAAAGTTACATCTTCCTGTTGCAGGACTTGTCTTTAACATGCCCCCAGCTATCACCAATGTATATATCATTATTAACCAGGTGGGAGCAGATTTCAGTAGCCGAAAAGTCAAAAAGGGACATGTTCCCTTTATCGGTTTCAACCAGTCCCGCAAGATGGGCTTCATGGGAAAAACCCGATCCAGAAGCAGAGGTCCCAGGCTGCTTCAACGAGCCTGGCCGATCAATCGATTCGGGTTGACCAGATGGCCTAGGTTGATCTGAGGAGACATTCAGCTCGCCCATGGCCACTGAAGGAGAAGCTGGTCGGGGAGAAGTAGAAGCAGGGATAGTCTGTTCATTAACCCCCTCAGAGGGAGGCGCCGCTACATTCTCCGCTTCAGCAGGCCCCTCGCGAATAGCCGGTTGGGTAGGAGGGGTCTCGGCGACAGCTGGCTCCTCAGCACCTTCCTCATCGGAAGAAACAACATACTGCACCACCATTGAGGCCCGCTTGGGAGGTCGAGCAGCATGATCAGGTGTACTCCCAGCGGGGCGCTTGCCTCTACTAGCTTTGGGTGCCAGGTCACTCGCAGGATCAAGAGGAGTCTCAGGAACATCCGCGTAAAAAAAAAGGGATGTCACTGACCCCTCCTGAAACCCCAACTTTCTCTTTACCCTTACGACTTGGGGTAGTCGCAGCAGGGGTAGTCGCAGCAGCCTCTACACGCATAGGGGGCTGCCCCAATTCAACCCCTCCCCCGGTAACATCACCAACGTCCTCGCCATCGGAGGGATCATCACCATCCGAGCTAGCAATTCCCTTCTTAGCCAAACCAGCAGCATGCCTTTTGCTGGCAGCCTTGGAATTCTTCACCGCCCGGGCTTGCAAGTCGCAAACGGTGTCAAAGTCTCACACTGCAAGAAAAACAAACCAGGTGTCAACTAACAGAATAAAACGAAACAGTAAAACAAGGAAGGAATGGACAAAGACTTACAACGAGGAAGCCTTGCATGTAAGCGTGTAAAAATCCCCTCAGAAATCATTTTTTCCTCATCCAAAAGGAAGGATCTATCCCTTGAGCCCAAAGGAAGGACAGCCGCCGCGGCGAGGTGAGAAATCTCCCTATCCAACAAAGCAGGGGCTGCCTTCGACCAGGCTTCAGGAGATGTGAAATGCCTGGGAACTTTCTTCGCCAAAAGATTGCGGCGACTGCTAGCTGGCACATCCTGACCCCACTAGCCACCGGCGAAAAACCAACTGTTTTTCCACCTTTTATTTGAAGTGTGGAAGCCCCAGATGAATCCCTTCTCCTTTTCATCACTAGAGACCTCAACTTGACCAGGGTTCGCCACACCCTCAAGGATCCAGTTCTCCACCGGCGAAGAGAGAAGGAAGTACGTGCCACCATTGCCTGCCTGTCTTAGAGTATAAAAGTGGCGGATCTCGCGGGGTGTAGGGGGCCCATAACCCTTCAGCTTCCACATAAGGCACAGGCACATCAGTATCCTGTAGCTGTTTGGAGCAAGTTGTGCTGGTGCAATCTGAGCCTCGGTGAGAAACCTCGCGATAAAAGGCTGAAGAGGAAGTGTTACTCCGCAGCTGAGCATGGCACCATAGATGGCGACCGCATTCTCGGGAGGATTCCATGCTGCTCGATCGCCAGGTAACATCAAGGTAACAGAGTCTGGAATGTCAAAACGACTCTTATATTTATGGAGCTCGTCCTTGCCAACCACATTAACCTCTGTATCAAAAGAACACGGACGGTCTAGCGAGAAATGCAGCCTATCCCTCTGATGGTCCTCAACATCAGAGTCGACAGTCGTTTGCGCATCCAGCAGGGACTCACGGGGAGCCCTAGAGGCACGTTGTTTACTGCTTGTTGGTCTAGAAGATCTCGGCATTGTGGGAGAATCGCTGTTAGAAGACGGAGGAGAGATGTTAGGAATAAAAGCATCCTCAGAAGATGGAACATAAATAGAAATTGGGACCGGAGAATCCTGACGAAAATTACGAATCAAAGATTCGATTTTATCCGCAGTACTTTTATCACCAAGCTCCATGGCTTGCATCATCCGATTAAAAAGAGAAGAACGTAAAGAAGGGTCCATGGGAACTCACCAGAAAAACCCTAGATTCGTGAAGATACGCAAGAGAGTTGGGGACGCATAGAGGCAGGAATAGACGAATCTGGTGAACCGTCCGGCAATAGAAGGCACAGGGAAAAAACTGTAGCAAGTACTCGAAGAAATATGGCAGATGAAAACGAAGGTTCAAATTGTTCCTTTCTGCTCTGAGAAAAACGATGGAGGAATAAATGAAAAGAGCAAAGTGGGGAAGAAGAAACGATCGGGCCTTAAAAAGAGGGAACTTTGAAATTCAAAAAGAAAATCAAGTGCAATGATACGCAATTAATGAGAATGACGGCCACAGTGACTAAACCGCAATAGTCACCACCAAGTAAATGACATGTGGCATCTCGGGGATAACCAAGCAGTCAGAATGTCCCTTCACCTGTCAAACAAGTGGAAGCGCCAGAAGTTGTGTGGCTCAAATTGAAAGCTTGCACCGGAAGAATCAATTAATAAATACAGCGCGTGGTAAAAAGGAAAGAGGGAGTTATTGCAAAGTGTGCCGAAATCGTATAAGCATAAATATAAATACTGCTCGCAGAGGCAAACGAAGTGGGAAGAACAAGTCATTCGCTCAGCTCGAAGTATTTATGGGGGTATTGTTGTATGTATAAATTCGCCAACCTGACACGTCATCAAAAAAGCCAACAAAAGACTGCCACGTCACTCATTGACCGGGTCAAGGGAGGAAGTGTGACGAGTCAGAATGATAAAATAGCTCAAGCTAAAAAGGAGTCAAAGATATGGTCGCCGAAGCTAGATACCTACTCGCCGAATGTAGAAGTGTGCTCGCCAAATATACGATACCCAGAAAGTGAAGGTACTCGCTGGACCAGTACACTGGGCCTGAACCGACTCGGCAGAAACACAGAAATAAACCCTAAACTTTTAGAAGACCCAGAACAACGAGGAATCATAAAAAGGAAAGTAGACTTGGATCCGTGACGAGAAGGGATCCTAGTACGAATCAAAGAGGGAAACCTTCCACCCACACGGCTAAAAACAAGGGGAAACCCTAATTAAACATGTATAAATAGAACCACCTATCCCATGAGGAAGGGGTTCAGAAATCTAGATAGAGAAGAGAGCAATTGTAAGAGAGATCAAAGTGTGTAACAAGGCAACAAAAACCTAGTATTATTTTTCTGCCCTCAGGGGCGCCGTGGTTTTTTCCCATTCAAGGGTTTTCCACGTAAAATCTATCTTTTGCATGCGTTCCTAATTTTCTTGTTTTATATTAAATTGATATAATTGTTGAGTGCGTGGCAATCCAAATTTCACTGTCAACACCCACCCAGAAACCGAGGTAGAAACCCAGAAACCATCATCACTACCAAACCAACACTAAGAACACCCATCAATGAAATCACATCAACATACTGTTAGGATTATGCTCAATAGCAAGAGTGTAATATTGTAATTAACAATCTTTTTCATATTAATAAAGTGATTTCTGGTTTAACAAATCGTATAGCATTTATAGTTTAATATTATAATTGTCAAAGTAAATAATCATAAGGTCTAAAGACTATGAGAAAAGAAGAATTGTTCGTACATTTGGATATGCATGTGGTAGACACAATTCTTTAGTTAGTCTTGAATAATGTTCACAACTTAAGTTAAAGGTTGGGCACCTTTATCTTGTTAAAGTTATAGAATTCTTTTACTAGCATTTGAGTGGGATCAAATGAGATATGATGAGTCTAAAATCATCGGAGTGTCTTCGAGTAAAAGAATCTAGTGCACTGGGTGCATTGAACTGGATCACAATGAAAAACTTTATCTAGAACCGTCAATAGATAATAGTCTTTTCATTATCAGGACAATCGGAGAGTCTATCTTAATCCTGAGATAAATGATGGACTTATGGTTGCAAGTGATATCATTTGAGTTATCAATGAGTACGATTATATCGCATAGTCTATCCTCGATAGTTTGGTGATATTCATTTGTTAATCGATAGAGGACTTCATTTATAGATATGGACATCGTGGCTCCATTTAATAAATGAGAGTATAATATCATCATATGGATGTTTTGAGGTAATTGGATATTAAATCTCAACGTTAAGTTTTCGATAGTGTCTATTGAAAACATGGCTTCTGGACAAGTCAAAATATCCAAGTTCAAAACGTGGTCATATGAGTAAATATGGTAACTTGGAGAGTTATAGGCGGTCTATGAACTCTTGGCGATTACTGATATTAATCACGAGGATACACTATCTCCAACATGATTGTCTAGGGTATGAATGAGGAACATCTTCCTTTTCTATCTTTATTTAAGAGTTCAATTTTAGCTCTTTAGTGGAATGAGTTAAAATTAATGGATCGGACCTAAGTGAATCATTTGTTGATTGTGATTAGGTTGTGTCTATTGAAGCTTAAATTTAGATAGCCCGCCAAGATCCCCAATCCACACGGACTTGCATGGATCACTTGATATATTCTACCGGACCAATTTAAGGGTCCATCTAGAATTGCATTTAATATATTAAGAATATAATTTGCACATTATTTATGTAATGGGCTGCTCAATTATATTAATATATTAATGAAAGACATGTGGGCTTGTTTCTTTTAGTAAGAATGGGTCTGGCTCACATGTGGGCTTTTTATTTAAAGTCCAATGGATTAAATGAAATAAGAAAATAATATTAGGCCCAATTTTAGACAAGTGGGGTGGCAAGGCTAATATATTAGCCTATATATTATTTTGTTTTCATTGTTTAATTAAATAAGAATTAATTAATTGTTTAATTAAGAAACAAATCTTTTTCTGAACAGGAAATATATTTCCTAGAGTTATACTATTGTTAGTAGTATACTAAAAGTAAAAGACTTATTTGGTAAGAAAATAAATAATTAATTTTATTTATTTAATCAAATAAGAAGTCTTTTAATTTAGTCAATAAAAAGAATAAAATATCTATGAGTTGGATTAGGGTTTAAAGTCTATTCTTTGATGGAAATTAGGGTGCAACACAAACCCTTTTTAGGAGTGTGATTTGCGGCAACCCTAGTGTCAAAAGGAGCAAGATTTCGGCAACCCTAAAAGACAAGGAGAGGAAAATTTTGGCCACCTATATATTCCCACATATAGAATTCGGCCACCCAAGTTGTTCTTGATACAATTTTCTTCTTCTTCTCAATTCATAGAAAGTGATTTTATTTTACTAAAAACATAAAAAGAGTGAATAGATTATTCTTTGATGGTACACTAATTGCTTGTTCATCAATAAGCTTGTGTGTACAACATCGATTTAGGTTCACACGAGTTTCGATCATTAGATTGAGAACTCAAAAGTGACCAGAATAATCTTAGTCTTCTTTTGACTGTTTTGTGACTAACAAAAGAAAAAGAAAAGTTTGTTTGTCCATTCTCAGGTTTGCAATTCAAAGAAAAGGGAGACCACGTTCCTAGGTGATCCACGTTCGTGCTAGAATTGAAGATCTTGCGGATTACCATCGACGTAAGTCAATCGGATCACGCGACAAAAGGTATTCTTCTTTTGTTGATTGTATGTATGTTTAATTAATTAAAGGGTTAAGGTTCATAAAAAGAAAAAATTTTTAAAACTACTAAATCTCTTATTAGTCTCGCTTCCGCTGCGTGTACTACGGTATTTTTCCCTAAGACATACATCAGGATCTCCAAACCCAAATACGAAATTGCACCACCCCCAACCCGAAATCGCACCAGTCAACCACCACCAAAACCCAAACACGAAATCGATGAAATCGCACCACCAACAAACCCAAAATCACACCAGTCAAATCACCACCAAAACCCAACATGAAATCGACAAAATTCCACCAATCAACAAATGGAAGAGAGAATAGGGAACGAGAGAGAGAGAGAGAGAAGATGTGGCGGCCAGGATCTCCTCGGTTAGGAGTAGATCAACATTCGTATGTGAGAAGTTTAGGTTTCGATTTGGTTTTTGGTGGTTTCGGTTGGGGTTTCTAGGCGGTTTTGGTTGTTTGGTGGCGGTGGTGTGGATTTGGTGGTGGTTTGGAGGTGGTGGTGGTTTGGAGATAGTGGTGTGGATTTGGTGGTGTTTTGGAGGTGGTTGTGGTGGTGTGGATTTTGGTGGATTTGGTCGTGGATCTCTTCTCACCAGATCCTTCTTAAAATTTTAATTTTTTTTAAATTTTTGTTAATTTAAAAATAGATATTTAGTAAAATGACATGGCATGATCTTCTCCACTCATTTGTTTTTTATTTTATTTAATATATTATTAATTGAATATATCAAATTATCTTTATAACCTTCAACCCTAATTACTCTTCCTGTCTCTACTGATGAATTTACCTATTTACCCTCGTTGACTTAACAAAATTCAATGAAACCCTAACGAAATTGGGCGATAGGGACTACAATCCCTATTGTCAGAATAATGATGGACTAAGTATTACAATTCCAAAAACCCGTGGACTAAACGCAGATTAATGCAAACTATATGGACTAAAATACGATTTTCCCTACATATTATTAGAGTTTTGGATTCAGGTGATATTTTCTTTTTTGAAACCCAAACGTATTTAAAATAAAATAAAAGTCACATGAGACTATGAGACGTGTGTATATATATATATATATATATTAAAACTTAAGGGTGCGTTTACTAATCAGGAATGGATGGAATCGGAATTAAGTTCCATTAGAAAGGGAATGGAGGAGAATCGAAATCAAGTTATTAAATTACATTCTAGTGTTTACTTAAACTTTAAGAATCGAAAACAGAATCAAATTTATTCCATTTATAATGTTTACTTAAACTAAAGAATCGGAATGATACATAATTGATTACAAAAATACCCTTGTGTATAAAATATGATGACATATATATATTATTAAAAAATATATTTTATAATATATATATATATGTGTGTGTGTGTGTGTATAATATATATATGTGTGTGTGTGTGTGTGTGTGTGTGTGTGTGTGTGTGTGTGTGTGTGTGTGTGTGTGTGTGTGTGTGTGTAGAGATATGAATATGCCGTAATTTTTTTTTATTTTTAAGTGCAGCAGTTTTTTTTATTTTTATTATTTCATAAATGGTATTATAATATGTATACATAAAGATGCATTTTTTATAAATCACACAACTAGAATAATATAAATTATTAATTATGTAAACCAACATTAAGATTCAAAAAAAAAAAAAAAAAAAAAAAGTAGAGCAATATGATTTACGTAAATTAAAAACAAAAGTTAATCATGAAGAAGACAGTTGTTTTATTTTTTTAAGTGAGGATATTTTAGTAAATATATCTTGAATTCTTTTTTCAACGAGGAAAGGGAACTTGATTCCTAGGGTGGGTGGGAGGAATCAAGTTCCCTTTCCATCAGGAACTTAATTTATGTTTTATGAGTGGAGTCCACATAATTTAATTCCCTATAAATTTAGCAAACAGTAGAATTCAGAAATCAGGAACTTAATTCATTTTCCTAATTAGGATTCCTGATTAGTAAACACGCCATAAAAGTAATATGAACGGAATTTAAAAAGAAAATTTCTTACACAATTTTACCTTGTAGTTAAATACGACAAGATTCTTTTAAAAAAATAATAATAAATACGATAAGACATTATTTATGGTACACAAAAAGTCAACCTTTAAAGTATGCAATTAGCTTCTTAACTATGGAATAAGGATTACAGCTAGACCTGGCACGGTTCCGGTTGGAACCGCCGGAACCGGTCAGAACCGAAATCAGAATCGAAACCGGAACCTGAACCGGAACCGGAACCGGAACCGGGTGGACCGATTCCGGTTCCGGTTCATTAGTTTGGTCGAACCACCGGTTCGAACCGGATTGGAACCGGCGGTTCCACGAATAAATATATATATATATATATTTTGGAGCCCAACGGCTACCCTCTTTTCAATTTATTTTTTTTTCTTTTTTTCTTTTCTATAAATAAAACCACCCCCACCCCCCCCCCCCCCCCCCCCTTTCATTTTTCCTCACACCAATTTCTTCTCAATTCTCTCTAATTTCTCTCCAACACGCTCAACTCTCAAGTCTCAAGTGATAAGTCTCTCAAATCTCCAATTTATTTTATTGTCAATTTATTTTATTTTCAATTAATTTTATATCCAATTTATTTTATTTGCAATTTATTTTATTTCCAAATTCCAATATATTTTATTTTCAATTAATTTTATATCCAATTTATTTTATTTGTAATTTATTTTATTTTCAATTTATTTTATTTCCAATTTATTTTATTTGCAATTTATCTTATTTCCAATTTATTTAATTTCCAATTAGTCAATTATTCTTCTAAGTTCTAAGTTTCCAATTCTCTCCCAAATTTATTTTTAAATGGCAAGTGGAAGTGGAAGGGGTCACGGCCGTGAAGGTCCTAGGCGTTCGATTTCGATGAAAGGTAAGGGTTCTATGGTCGATAATCTCGGTCATAACGACTCCACCTATCACGAATATCTGCAACGTCGGGCCTATGCTGAAGACCTAGGCCTAAACTGTCCTACTCCCCCTCTAATAATTTCTGAATCCGATCCCAATGACAACACCCCCAATTTGACAAGCCAGTCAGAAAATATGCCTGATATTGATACACCTCCGGATTTTGGTTTTGATACACCGGAAGTAGATCTAGAAAGGGAGGAAGATCTGATATAAAAGCAGAGCAAATCTGATCTCTTCGTCAAACATATGAAGAAAATTAGGAGTGAAGATGGAAGCATTACAGTAGCTTGCAATTACTGCAACAAAGTATATAAATGGAGCAGATCCGGAGGATATGGCACTTATTGGAAGCATATTGAAGCCAAACATCCAGAAGCAGTGATCAGAATGAGGTCACAAACACAAATTCCCAGGTACGCTACTCCTAACCAACAATTATTTCGTTATAATGATGAACAAAATAGAGAAAAATTAGCTAGGATGGTAGCAGTAGAACATTTATCATTCAGTTTTGGTGAGAGGGTTGGCTTTATTAACTATTGTCGACGAGCATTAAACCCTGCTGCATGCCGTGTCCCTAGATCCACGCTCACACAAACACTTGAAAAGATTTATGTGAGAGACAAAAAAAAGTTAGAAAAATATTTTGAAAAATATAATGGTCGTGTTACCGTATGTGCCGACATATGGACTGACCATTGGCTAACGCATTCATACTTGGGTGTCACTTGCCATTTTATGGATAATGCATGGACAATCCAAAAAAGAATTCTTGCTTTTAGAGTTTTTGATGATTCACACAATGCTCAAAATATTTTTAGACAGCTTAGAATTATTTTTTCAGAGTATAATATTGAAAACAAAATTTTTGCAATTGGTTTTGATAATGCTTCTGTCAATACCGCTGCTATTCCACTTTTAATTGATTTATGCAAACCCTTTCTTGGTGGTACATTTTTTCATCAAAGATGTGCATGCCATGTTTTAAATATATGTGTTAAAAAAGGATTAGAAACTCTTCAATGTTTTATTGAACCTATTAAAAAAGCCCTAATGTTTTTATGGAGAAATCCTTCTACAATGAAAGCATGGGCAAGATATTGTAAACAAAATGGTAGACGTGCCATTAAATTTGCTCGTGATGTTCCAACACGTTGGAATTCTACTTATAAATTGCTTGCTCAAAGTTATGAGTGTTGTATGTATATTTTCGTCAGCATGACACGTCAGCAAAGATAGCAGTTAATACGGAAGTACAGTAATTCCACGTCATTCAAAGTCAACCAGTCAATGAAAGGAACGCTGACCAAGGACACGTCACCAGGTATGGACACGTCATCAAGAAAACTAAATATGAAAGTTAGAAGTGTATACGCCAAGTAAAGTCTTCTAGTTAGAGATTAATGAGCAAAGATCCTGCTCGCCGAAGATCTTTACTCGGCCAAGAATCTACTCGGCCAAGAATCTATTCGGCCAGGAATCTGCTCAGCCAAGAACGGGAAATACAGCCTTACCAAGATACGCCATATCAGGAAGAGATCTACATAGATACGAAATCTTAGGATAATATTCCAATAAGGAAATATCCCTATTTCCTCTCCAGTACTAGAGAAGTCTAATCCGAAAAGGATTTAAAGCTTCCAAAAGAATAAACACCAAACGGGAAACGAGTCCTAATTGGTCTACTCTATCGGAATCCTACAAAGATTCTAATTAATGAATCCGCCACTTATACGACAGAAACTAGGGCAACCCTGGATCGAACCCTATAAATACATCCATGTATTCATTATATCAGGGGGACAGGATGAGCAATTTACACTTACATAAGAAAAAAAATACGAAACATAAACAATTATCTGAGAGAAAGCGAGTATTGAGTGTGTAATTATTCTATTCATAGTGGATCTCTTCTCGCCGTCACCGGCACCGTGGATGTTTCCCCGCCTTGGGGTTTTACCACGTAAAACATGTGTTATGTTTGATTTATTCTTTATTTCCTGCTTTTCTATATTATTATCCTCAAATATGAACAAATTGTATCACATCCACGTGGAGAAAGAGGCTTTGATTATTCAACCCTATACTGGTTAAAGCTTCGATTTGCCTACGTGTTATTGTTTGGCGGTTGACTTTTCAACGATCCAAAATTCACCGTCAACAATTGGCGCTAGAAGGAGGGGGGCTGAACTCAACTCCGAGGAAACCTTATGAACAGACCGCAGAAGGAATTCTGATGTATCCAACACTTGAAGCACCCAACAAACAACTATCGGATGTGTTAGAGAGTGGATTAACTACAGTACCCGCAATAGGAGGCCCAATTGCGACCAAATTCGAAGGGAGAATATCTCCAAAGCTTCAAAGTGTCAAAAGCCGTCCGAGGAATTGCTTTCCCTTTCCGACAACTTACAAAAAGGAAGAGTTGCCATGAATCGCGAAATTTCTGACCAATGGACACTAAAGTGAGCATATCTCCCTCTACGGAACTCGGATTTGTGAACTGTAAAACCGCTAGAAACTAGACCTCAAAACCTTTCCAAGCATATATGGTTCGCAACCCAGTTCGGTTCGTGCAATTTTTGGTGGCCCCCGCAACACTGAAGTAAGCAATTCGCGGAAGATTCTCTGATCTGACCAATGGACACTAAAGTGAGCATATCTCCCTCTACGGAACTCGGATTTGTGAACCGTAAAAACCACTGGAAACTAGACCTCAAAACCTTTCCAACCATTTATGGTTCGCAACCCAGTTCGGTTTGTACAATTTTTGGTGGCCCCCGCAACACTGAAGTAAGCAATTCACGGAAGATTCTCTGATCTGACCAATGGACACTAAAGTGAGCATATCTCCCTCTACGGAACTCGGATTTGTGAACCGTAAAAACCGCTGGAAACTAGACCTCAAAACCTTTCCAAGCACATATGGTTCGCAACCCAGTTCGGTTCGTGCAATTTTTGGTGGCCCCCGTAACACTGAAGTAAGCAATTCACGGAAGACTTTCTGATCCGACCACCGGTCGCTAAAACAGAGGTAACTCTCTCCAGAAAGAATGGAATCATGAACCATGAATTTTACTGCAAACTAGATGCATGGAGCCTTCCGAGGACATGTGGTCCGAGACACAGTTCAGCTCGAGGAATATTTGACGACCTCCAGAACGTTGCAGTTCAGCAAAAAAGGAAAGAAAGGACCCAAAGTCAATTATCAGCTAAAGCTCATTCGGCTCTTCGTTACCGACTTATCCAACAACAAAGGATCCAAGAATAAAAAAACTACACACCAGGTTTGGTAAGTGGCCGAGGTAAGCCAATTTACACATTGTTTAATTTTATGATCTTGTCGTTCTATTGTGTGAACAGAGAATATACATAGTCGTATATGGTAAAATAAAAGAAAATTGTCCAAAAAAATTAGTGGAGTTTAACCAAGGCTTTGATCTTGGTAAAAAACGCTTCCGAGAGAGTTTAAATGCAGTACCGGAATTGTTCGGGCAAGGAGGTACGCTCTCACTTTCACTTATAATAATGTGAATTAGCTAATAGGTAATTAGAAATGACATAGTTTGTAAATATATATTCTCATTAAATATGTGTACAAATCACTTTGATTTGGAGATGCACTATTACCTTCACCAAAGCAAATTCAATCGGCGACAGGTACGCCGCAATCTTTATTATTGATGATTAAAATATATTATGTCAACCGTTATTTAAAAATCCATATTGGATTGACTGAATACAATCTAGTTCAACCAAATTCGGTCTTTTGAGCATAAGTGTTGCCAAATTTAAACACTCGAAATATTAGATATGCCTAATACATCAGTGAGATCGAAGATGAGTCTATGATACTTGAAACATATAATTTCTTTGATCTAGATATATTAAATTATGTCTACTTCTTCATATTGTTATACTGTCACATATAAATCCGTAGCATGCACGAACTTGTTGTATTTCTCTTTACTTTATATTACCCCCACATGTTGTCTATGGCTGTTACTCTCATACGCAACACGTAATATGCATGTACAAATTAATAGATAGCATACAATGCTCGCTTAATGAGTATGCTTACCAGCTTTTATAGCTTCGGCGCACATGGCACATATTGTCAAAATTCGAATTTATGGACACTATATTCAGACACTAACCATTACTAAATATGAATGAGTTGCTTCAATTTTATCCGGTCTCATTAAAATGCATAATTGTTATTACCTGTGCAAACTTCACTCACATGCACTAATAAACTGTGCTTTGACTAACCATCTGCTAAGATTATTATATAGCAAAGTTCATCAGGATTCGGCCTAGATAAAAGTTATTCTAAACTTCTTGATCGAACATGTCAATGAAACTCCAAACCGGGATGGCATCAGTCAATTACTGGATATCACCACACTATTGGCTGTCGAAATAAGAAAGACCAGCCGAGTAGAAGAAGCCTGATCTATGAGAAATACCAGCTTGGTCTACAAGAAAGATCAGCCGAGAAGAGAAGTCAGGTCTTAATGGAATCATTATAGTAGGTCATGGGCAGCAAACATGGATAATCATTCGGCACATCCACAAACTAGTGTGGATCTTTTAGACACTAAGGAATTTCTGATCTTACCACCAAACTCTGAAACATAATCCAGCGTGCACAAGAAAAAAGGGGGGTGGATGTGGTGTTAAAAGCGCTTCAACAAGCCTAAACAATTGCTGGGGGGCTATGGGAGCAGAAGATTTTACCGTAAGGAAATTCGCAGTTGTGAAAGTGTTTTTACGAAAGTCCCTTTTCCGCCCCGACAAAAAAAAAAAAAAAAAAATGGAACCGCTCAAAGACAAAGTATCTGAAAGCAATACAATCAAACTTCAGGCTCGGTAAGTGACAAAAGTTAGTTAATTTACATATCTGTTCAGTATTACAATTTTATCAAATCATTACGCGAAAAAAATATCCATCCGGCGTATTAAATAATAAATCAAATAACGATTTTTTGGAATTTAATCAAGACTGTTATCTTGATAAAAGTGTTTTCGAAAGCGCTTAATGACATTGTCAAAATCGGTCGGCCTTGGAGGTACGTTTTGGTTTAATTATTATTACTTATTATTATCTTGCATCTCAATAACATGATAGGATATCATGGTGCTTATTTTTCTGCCGCTAATTAATTAAAATCATAAGTTGTACACTGTATGCTTTTCTGTCAAAATATATACTTCTTGTTTATCATGCCAAGTGTTCTTATACAAAGCACCCAGCATGAATCCATGGATATTGTATCCCAGATGATGACCATCACCAATACTGTACATGGATCCAACTATTTTTGTTCAGCATTATTAAAATATATACATGTATATTTATTATTTGTGCAAATGCTACTCACATGTTTGGCATAGTAAGAAAAGATGAGAACCTTAGCACAGGTATCGAGCTTCGTATCAATGCGCGCAAAACGAGTTTCATCTCGGTGCATGTAGAAATTCAAGCGAAGGCAGAACATTCTCAACAATGACAAAGTAAACACCGGTGAATGGGTACCCACAACCATAGCAGGCTCTAAAGACGAAAACGTCAGAGCAGCCTGAGTTAGAAAAACACAAGCAAATCAATTGGTGCTCGCCACCATTGGCAAGCGTGACCCCTCAAAGTGCAAATAAGGCACTCAAAAACAACGGTCAAAATAAGCGCTGGGGGTCGAATAAACTAGCACTCTTAAATCGCGGAACAATAAGCAAAAGAGGGAGACGTCCCAACAATATGTTTAAAGACTTGGTGTACGGTCGGATACGTCCTGACAAACACTGAGTAAGCCGAAAACTCAGCAATGACAGCTGAACAAAGAAGGCTTTGAGCCTTAAAGACTTGGTGTATGGTCAGATACGTCTCGACAAACACTGAGTAAGCCGAAAATTCAGCAATGGCAGCTGAACAAAGAAGGCTTTGAGCCTTAAAGACTTGGTGTATGATCAGATACGTCTCGACAAACACTGAGTAAGCCAAAAACTCAGCAATGGCAGCTGAACAAAAAAGGCCCTGCGCCTAAGCCAAAAAATCAGCAATGGCAGCTGAACAAAGAAGGCTCTGAGCCTTAAACCAAAAACTCAGCAATGGTAGCTGAACAAAAAAAAAAAAAAAAAAAAAAAAAAAAAAAAAGGGGCCCTACACCTAAACCGAAAACTCAGCAATGGTAGCTGAGCAAAAAGAAAAGGGGGTAAATAACTTTTTGCTTAAATTGTATTTATGTGAAGTTTAAAATGTGCAGGTACAAAGCTCCAATGAGCAAGTGCACACAAAAGCAATTGGGAAGCTTTCAAATACAGGATTCAGGCTACCTAAGCCAAACACCTTGAGGTTGGCTTGGCTCACTAAAAATCAAGTAAAAACCTCGAAAGAGGGTAGAAACTTAGATACGGTCAAGACCCTTCGTGGTACAAAATAAGCGCTCAGGCTGCCTTAAGCCGGAAAGCCAAAATTCTTGTCTGTCAGCCAAGCGAGCCTCTGGAGCGGCTCACAAGAAGTGCAAAAGATAATCGGCCAAAAAGAAGATCGGTCTATAAGATAGATCGGCCGAAAGGAAGAATCTGACCTACGAAAAAAGATTAGCCAATAAAAGAAATAATAAAAAAAATTCGTTTTAACAAGACTGAGTGAAGTATCAAAAAGCTGGGACCTCATCGGAATGAAAAGACTTAAAAGCATTCGAGCATCAAATCTTAGGTGTCAACCTATTCAGCTCACTGTGGCAGTTCAACTCGCCGTAGCTAGAATAACTCAGCTCGCTGTGACTATTCAACTCAGCGGGGCTCGTGAAACAAAGCAGTTTATCGAACATGATCAGAGCCAAATGCAAGTAAGAAGTTAAAATTATTCTTATACAAACAAAGTGTTTTCTTTTTGCAGGAATATCAACTGAAAGGCCCTAACAAAATAAATGCAAAAAAGGGGACAACTAAACTACACCACTGCCCTCTCGGGTTGACCAGCTATTTATCATGTTGCTTTACTCACCATAATGACATCATCCACTCCACAGCCAACCACTTTGGCAAAGATGATAAACGACAAATAAACGGCAAATACACACTGAAAGTAATCGACACTTCACCAGAGCAGCAACATCGATCACAATTGTCTCACAATCATTGACTTCGCCATTTAAGGAGATTATTTACACGGCGATGAAAGCATTGAACAATGGAATACTTCTCGGTCAGAAGAATGATGGTGAACAAAGCACTCGCACAAATGGAAAGTAATAGAAGTACTAAAAAAAAAAAAAAATGATGCGAAGAACAACAGAAGAAGCGGTCATGCAAAGAAGCATTAAATGCTGAAGTTTGCACTCAAAAGGGAACACGAGGGTTAAAGATAGAAAGGAGGGAAAGAATTTCCCTAAAAACCAGAAGCCAAGTATGATTATAAATACTACTCGCCAAAACGAAGGAATGAAGAGATCAAGTCGCTTGTTCAGCTCGAAGTATTTATGGGGGTATTGTTGTATGTATATTTTCGTCAGCATGACACGTCAGCAAAGATAGCAGTTAATACGGAAGTACAGTAATTCCACGTCATTCAAAGTCAACCAGTCAATGAAAGGAACGCTGACTAAGGACACGTCACCAGGTATGGACACGTCATCAAGAAAACTAAATATGAAAGTTAGAAGTGTATACGCCAAGTAAAGTCTTCTAGTTAGAGATTAATGAGCAAAGATCCTGCTCGCCGAAGATCTTTACTCGGCCAAGAATCTACTCGGTCAAGAATCTATTCGGCCAGGAATCTATTCGACCAGGAATCTGCTCAGCCAAGAACGGGAAATACAGCCTTACCAAGATACGCCATATCAGGAAGAGATCTACATAGATACGAAATCTTAGGATAATATTCCAATAAGGAAATATCCCTATTTCCTCTCCAGTACTAGAGAAGTCTAATCCGAAAAGGATTTAAAGCTTCCAAAAGAATAAACACCAAACGGGAAACGAGTCCTAATTGGTCTACTCTACCGGAATCCTACAAAGATTCTAATTAATGAATCTGCCACTTATACGACAGAAACTAGGGCAACCCTGGATCGAACCCTATAAATACATCCATGTATTCATTATATCAGGGGGACAGGATGAGCAATTTACACTTACATAAGAAAAAAGATACGAAACATAAACAATTATCTGAGAGAAAGCGAGTATTGAGTGTGTAATTATTCTATTCATAGTGGATCTCTTCTCGCCGTCACCGGCACCGTGGATGTTTCCCCGCCTTGGGGTTTTACCACGTAAAACATGTGTTATGTTTGATTTATTCTTTATTTCCTGCTTTTCTATATTATTATCCTCAAATATGAACAAATTGTATCACATCCACGTGGAGAAAGAGGCTTTGATTATTCAACCCTATACTGGTTAAAGCTTCGATTTGCCTACATGTTATTGTTTGGCGGTTGACTTTTCAACGATCCAAAATTCACCGTCAACAATGAGTATAGGGATTTATTAGTTTCTTTTATTCAATTTCATGTTCCTAACATTCAACTTTTTGAAGCTCATTGGGATGCTTGTTACAATGTTTTCAATTTGTTAAAAGTTTTTTATAATGCTACACAAAATTTTTCTAAAATTTATTTTCCTACAACACATTTATTTGTTATTGAGAGTATTAATATTGCTGGTGCATTTTTTTATTGTGAATCTGACCCAGCAATAAAGGAAGCCATTAGTGCTATGAAGCAAAAATGGTTGAATTATTATATGGATTTTCCAAATATTTATTTGGTTGGTATGGTTTTTGATCCACGACACAAATTACAATCTTTGTCTTATTATCTAGATGGTTATTATGGCAAAGAAGGTTTAAATATTGAATATGATGTTGAAGCATGTTGTGATAGAGTTAAGAAATTATTGTATGATTTATATGATGAATATGTTACATTTTATGGATCCGGTACTCCGAACGTAGATGTTACACGAACCAAAACTGCATCTCAGCCTCCATCATCTTCCTCTGGATTTATGAATTTAGGGTATAGTATGTTCTCCAAAAAAAACAAAAAACCAAGATGTTCTTCATCAAGCTCCGATTCGCATGCCGAGCTTGAATCTTATCTAGCTTCTTCTTGTGACTTTCCTGAAGAATTTGAACTCTTAAAATATTGGAGTGACGCTACAAAGTACTATCCAATTATGGCTATGATAGCCAAAAATATTTTTTCAACACCGGTTTCTACTGTGGCGGTGGAACAAGAGTTCAGCGCCGGGGGGAATATTTTGGATGAAAAACATTCGTGCTTGACTCTAAAAGCACTACAGATACATGTTTGTGTTGACGATTGGACAAAAGCAGAATATAGACAACAAGAGCTCCAACAAGAGCCAACATACGATTTCTTTAAAGAAGACGAACCCGAAGCGGGCGAAGGCTATGGAGCAAGCTGAGCAGCGGAACCATAAATCTGTAAATCTGTAATAAAAGGTATGAGAACTACGTGGCCTTTGATTCCTCTAAACCCCCCTAAGAGGATACGTAGGCAACTTAATTGTGGTAAAAATTAAGTGCAAGGCTAATAACTTTACTTTTTTTTTTTAGTTTTATTTTATTTTAATTTAATTTTGTAATTTGTCATTTATTTATTTTATGTTATTTTTGAAATTTGGGTGACTCAATTTCCAAATACCCAATGAAATGTAAATTGTAATTTTGTTTACTTTTATTTTAATTTAATTTTGTAATTTGTCATTTGTTTATTTTATTTTATTTTCGGTTGGATACTCGGATAGTCGGATGACGATGATCTAACTTCCAACATCCAATGAACTTATGAACCCAATGAATTTTATTTTGTAATTTGTCATTTATATATTTTATTTTATTCAATTACAATCTACAACTTATAAGTTACAAGTTAGAACTTAGAAAGATTTTTTTTTGTTTGTTAAAAAAAAAAAAAAAAAAAAAAAATCCGGTTCAAAACCGCCGGTTCCACTAAACCGTGGAACCGGAACCGGAACCGGACCGGAACCGTGCCACCTCTAATTACAGCTGGGGATTTGTCGGCAAGAGTAAACTTAAGAAGAAGATTTAAGCTTAAGAAATCGATTTGATGACTTTTTTAATCATGTGTTTATGCTCAACAATGTAATTAACTTTCTACATGCACCGAATCCAAATACTTAAGCTTACATTTTACTAAAAGACTAAAAGCCTGTAATAATTCGCAGATAATCTGACTATTTATAACCAAAATACTTTCCGTGCAACCGACTTACAACATTATTTATAGGTTCTTTTCCTTAATATATATATATATACAGTAGAACCTCTGTAAATTAATCTCCTATAAATTAATAACCTCTCAATATTAATAAAAAATTTCGGTCCCGATTCGGGCCAGTGTAAAAAATTAATAAACCTCTCTATCGTAATAATTAATAATTTCTTTTTGAAACCTAATGTAGAATTTCGGTCCCAACTGTCGCATAAATTAATAATTTCATAAAAGTACAAAATATATTACATAATATTCAAGAACTAAAAAAACACTTCAAGATGTTAATTTACACAAGGCCACCATGTTTGATATTTTTGACTTCATCCTTCATATTTTGAATTGTCTTCAAGAAGTTATTGTGATCACCTTCATGTTATAACCAAAAGGTTTCAATTAAATTTAGTAAAATTGTTGTAGCAAAGGGTGTTCGAGATTGTGCCTTGATTGACTTTGAGCTTGTACTTTAGCTATTGGGCAAGATGTTTTTGAGTAAATGTAGGATTTTCCTTCATCTGGTAAATTTATTTGCAAATGCTATCTGCCATAGTAACATAAGGATTAGACATCTTAGAAGGAGGATCAATAATAGAAAGGAATTGGAAATTTCCTTAACAAATTTTTCCTAAACAAGGAATTCTAAAAAAAAGAAAAAAAAAAGGAAGTTTCCCTGAAGAAGAAAACCGGCTAAACAATAAATCCCGAAAAAGGAATCTTCCCTAAACAAGAAAACCGGCTTCCACACATTTTCTAAGCCAAAATAATACTTTAAAAGATAAAACCCTTCAAACTAATAACCTCTCTAAATTAATACTCAATGGTAGGTCCCAAGAATATTAATTTAGAAGGGTTCTACTGTATATATATATATATATATATATATATATATAAATTTGCAAAATTAACCGTAACAAATTATGAAACTTTGTTTTAAACCCAAATACAATATTCTTATTGTTTTTAATCTCATTAGGTGTACAATGTCATAATTACCCATTATATAAAAAAAAAAAAAAAAAAAAAAAAAAAAAAAGGTAATGCTACTTTGTCTAAATTTAGAGTCTAAATGATGTGGCATCTCTAAAATCCAATCATTTCAATCTTGTAATTATAATCCAAAAAAATCAAAGATCCACATCATTTGGACACACAAAGTAACATTATTGAACAAAAGAACCTAACGGCAGAAATTTGGGAATCCAAACAATTATTTCACATTGGAAGAGGAGAGAGAAAGAAATAGTAGACAATATGAGGTTGATCCAATGGTAAAGCACCTCACAATCTCACACCCACACCATAAGGTTGTGGGTTCGAATTTCTCCCCCTCCCCCATAAAACCCTGAATTATCGTAATATTTTGGTAAATTATCATTTCCCCCCCTGTGGTTTGCCATATTAGATAAACTGGTCCCTCTAGTTTCAATAATGGCTAGTTGACCCCCTAAAACTCAAAATATTGGCCATTTTGCCTCTTCTATCAAGTTTTCCATCCAAAATCACTTTGACCGTTAAATAAAAAATAAAAACGATTCCATTAAGAATTGAACCTTTGACCTTAGTCTAAAAGCCACACGCTCTAACCAATTGAGCTACTCCATCTCATTATTAGAGTTTTGTTGATTTAAATCTATTTATATAATTTAAAATACATTCACATATATATAATTTAAAATAAACTCATATTTAATAATAATATATAAAAACAAATTTATGAAAAAGAAAAAGAAAATAAGAAAACAAAAGGAAAAAAAAATTCAAAAAAAGGAAATTTATTATTATTATTATTCTTTCTTTCTTTCTTTTTGTTTTGAATTTTTTCTCTTTTCAATTTATGGGCTTTGATTTTTTGAGTTTTTTTTTTTATCAAATTGAAATAATATATTTTTTGAAAAGGAAAAAAATTAAAAAAAAAATGAAAATTATGGGCTTTAATTTTCTGGATTTTATAGGCTTTCTTTTGTTTTCTTATTTTCTTTTTCTCTTTCATAAATCTGTTTTAATATATTATTATTAAATATGAGTTTATTTAATATATATATATATATATATTGTGTGTGTGAGAGAGAGAGAGAGAGAGAGATTTTCAAGTTAGTTCATCTTGATATAACTTTATGGGATATTGAATGTGAGTCACTAGTTTTACATGCTTTGACACAAGTATGTATGCACTTATCAGAGCTTCTCCATAATGAGTGGCTCACATTCAATATCATGATAAAGTTATATCAAGACGTCCTGACTAGATCAGGACTATATATATATATATATATATATGAGTTTATTTTGAATTGGGGAAATTACACTCAAATGGATAAATTTCAGTATTCTACAGTTGCACCCTTTCACTTAACGTCTGTTTGTGGTGATGTTAAATGGACCAAGTTTGACTTTGTAAATGTCAAGAATACCCTCAAAGCAAATAAAAAACATGAATAAAGAGTAAATATAACAAAAAAAATAATTAACTTTAAAAAAAAAAACAAAAAATAATTAATTGAAAATGTCTTTAAAAAATAGAACGCAAATTCTTTTTAAAAAAAAATGAAAATTCTTTAAAAAATAAAACTGAAGTGTTTCTGAAAAGTTAATGAAAATGATTTTTTTAATAAAATTAAAATGAAAAAAAGAATAACAAGAATTAAATATAAATAAATAACATAAAAATAAAGTAAAAATATATTTAAAAATATTTTATTTTCATGGGAGAGGCGTGGGCCTCCTTCAATGCGTTGCAGTGGAAAAGGACCATGAATCATCCATGGTAACAAATTGAGGAGGATCAGGCCTCTCACTTTTGCATCCGAGTGGAGGAGCCGGAGCGCCACCTCAAACTCCTCCACTGTAAAATGTAGACAAACATTGGTGGAGACCCCTCCACTAATTTAATCCCCAAATTCTTCCCACAGCTTCCATCCAAAATAACATCTATTTAAATTCAACATTTCAAATTCATCAAAACGTATTAAATTCATCCAACACTTCAATGCTTTATCAAACCCAGACTACACAGTAACCCACATGCCTACAAATAACACCACAAAACCTAAAACTTCTGGGTGAAGGAGCCACTGTAGATGGAGATGCCGATGAAAGAGAGCGGTACCGATACAGATGTAGATGATGGAGGCCGATGCCGTTGATACTGACGTAGGTGATGGAGGCAGGTGCCACCTGTAACATCGTTGGATGTGTAGAAGTGTGGAGGAGTAGACCTAGTTGTTCAAATTATAATTGTTTTATATTTATATTGTTATTGAATTTAATTTTATTAAAAAATAAAAACAAGTACGAAAAGACTAGAATGACCTTACACCGTTAGATGATCCTTGAGGACTGTTAAGTTCATAGGATGGGAGCATAGAATTGTTAAACTTTTCCATATCAATGTCTTTGGGTCAAACCTCAAGGGTGTGAGTGTAATTTCCCCTTTGGAATTATATAAACAGATTTAAATTATTTTAAGCAAATTATATAATTATATATATACATTTAAATCAACAAACCTTTAACAATGAGTTGGAATAGCTAGTTGGTTAGAGTTTGTGTCAAAGGGGTAAAATGACCAATATTTTGGGTTTCAGGGGGTTGACAAGCCATTATTGAAACTAGAGGGACCAGTTTATCTAACATGGCAAACCTCAGGGACGAAAATGATAATTTCCCTAATATTTTAAATCAAAAGAAAGAGAAGAGAAAGAGTGAATAGGATTAAGCCAGATCTAAAACGCGTGGATTTACTGCCGTTTTGGTCCTCAAATTAGCAGGGACAAGGCAAAGGCAAACCCCAGATGAAACGCAGCGTTTTAGTTCGCAACTATCAATGTTTCAGCAGATGGAAGAAAACGTAGAAGAGTTGAATATGGAGAAGGAAAAGGATGAAAGTAGAGAAGCAGCAATTGCATCTACCAAAATTTTGCATCCCAATTTCAAGCCCAAACGTCTCACCCAAGACCAGCTCTCCAAGTTCCAAGTACTCTTTTATCGTATTTATTACATATATGTATGCTTGTATGTACTCTGTCTCTGGTTTTTTCTTCTATATTTGATTGTTTGCCGCAAAGCATAGGAACCCAGATCATGGTTTTTGATGAATTTTGTTGATCTTGGGTTTGATTATGTAAGGCAATATAAGGCTGCGTAAGAGAATTTACAAACTAGTATATTTTATGATGAATTTCTTTTTAGGAAACTATTTTGATTGGAACTTGCGCATTTTCATTTTTATTTTATTTTTTCATCTCTTTAAAGGCTATGTTTGTGCTTGAAAGCGATGATTTTGAATTACCATTGTTTCTTATAATGTTAATTATGTAGGTTGGGTATTGAATTTGACATATTTCTCATATATTTCTGTACAAATGGGGCAGTATTTGATGAGGTTTTGAGGGTCAAGCACAAAGCCCCTATAAGTAGGTATAACTAAGCTGTGTCTCTTTTGTATGTCTATATAGAAACTTCGATGAATTAATAACTCTCATTGTATGTTCCCATGGACTCAAGCTTTTATGCAACGTTCCTGCCAAAAGGATGTTTACATTAGCCAGGGCAAAAGGGTTTCTCGGGGCTTCTCATATGATATAACATTGTAATATGGAAGTAGCTTGGGCTCTTTTGCTCTTCTTCGAGTATTTGAAAGTTTTAGTTATTATGCTTTGATTATACTAACATTTAAGTAGTGGCACTCTGAATGCAAGGGTTTATTACTTACAAGGGAAATTAGTATCAAAAGTGAGATCAGATGAGTTTAAAATGCTGTAAGGTCATGGCTTCGGAAAGAGTGGCCGAGCTAGTGTTGTAAAGTTTGAAATATAGGGTGTTCATGATAGGGATCTTTTTATTAGTTACGTGGAATTGTTTTTGCTGGCTTGCTTTCCCTGAGAAAACCTATATAAACTTTGTACGCTTATTGTTTCTTCACATACTGTTTGCTTATCTTTCTTCCACCTCCATAGTTGTCTAAATATTAGAATTTATATGTTAGGAACTACACAGGAGGCGCTTACAAATAAAATCAAAATCAAAGTTTCATAAGAAATCAAAAGGTTGCCCCTTTTGTCTTTTTGTAATCTCATTTTTTCATATTTTTATGAGATGTCTGGGTCACTTGTTTAATATCCTTGTAGGAAATGCAAAAGGTACTGGGAAATTTCATGGCAAAGACCTTGATTCCAAAGATCATGATGATAGAGACTCAAGCATGGAAATTGAAGATTCAAGTGCTCCTAACTTGAAAAGCCACAATAACGATATTAATTCTTTTGTACAAAAAGATAATGCTGCATCATCTCCTGCACCAAAGAAGCACCAAAAATTACATTGGGGGTATGATTTGCTTTTAGCTAATAATTATACTGTTTTCCATGCAAAAAGAAACATAAATGTTCTTATATTGATTTACATAGTGTAGTCCTTAGACATAACTGGCTTTGTCTATATGACACATGTCTACACACTCACCAAAGTCGCAAGAAGAATGCAATTTCCAAAGTTTTTTTTTTTTGTTTTTTTTCGGTTGCTGAACTTGAACCGCATCTGTACATGACAATTTTATTGTTACCTGGCAGAGTTTTGCCACTCCACCACCAACCTTCTGAAAAATACTGTTGTTTTAGGATATCTTCTCATTTTTGACCCAATATGAAGGAATCATTTGTGTTTTGAGTGTGTGAGACTTGAGGTTTTGGAGGAAGATCCTTCTGTAGTTTTCATTTAACTGAGGTTTTTCATATCCTCATCACCTTGCCGACATAGTGTATAACATAAACCATTTCATTTGTGATTATTAGGAATTATACTGTTTCCTTTCCAATTGAACCTGTAATCTATTTAAGATTTGCCAATATTTTTTTTGTATGTGTTGCTATTCCTAATTCCATTTTAGTGTCGCATCATGGATCACTCCCGTTTTATAAACCTTAATAGATTTTTTCAATGCTATTTTCTTTGTAGGCTTGACACTAAAGAAAGGTGGGAAAGGAAAGCCAACATGTAGTTGTTGTGGTGTCACTGAAAGTACGGTTCCAGGTTTCCCCAAGTGGCGCTGCTCAACATGAGGTTTGCCAAATATTTGATCTGGTGTATGCATCTATATGTCAACTATGAGACACTGAACTAGAAGAAAAATAACCATTCGAAATTTCGAATATAATTGGAGAGATAGCTGCAATTTGTTGCATCATATGACTTCCGGTGCCGGAGCCATGGAAAAATTGCGCATCAGCTGGATGAAGGTATCCCAAGATCAAAGTTGCATGCCATGAAACTTGTATTGCTGTTATATTTGATTCCCAATAATTTCATCCAACTCTTTTTTGGAATTATTACAATAATTTCATGTATCCTTTTATTTTTATGTGAAGAGAGCTATACCTGCATGTTTTCCTTATTCATTATCGCTGTAATTTAAACAGATAAAATCTGATCTCCTATGGAGGTACTGGGTAAAACTTGCTGTCTGTTGCAGAATTCGAACGGGGCCACCAAACACAAAATAAAAAAATTGGTGACATTGTAATCACTGGACCATCAACTTAATAAAGTTACTTTTCCAAGGCATTGTTTTTTCTTGCAATTAAAACTTAATGGATTTGAATTGAAATTATTAAGTTGTTTTTTTGTTTTTTTAAGTTGATTTTTGTAAGTAGTCAAACTTAAAATAAAAAGTATAAAATCATAACTTTAACTTAATTCCAAATCATTGAATTGCTTTTAATATATTTTCTTCTAAGATTATCCTTTCAAAATAATATATTTCTAATTTTATCATAATATTATATTATACAAATTAATTTATTTTAACTGTTTTTTTTTTTTTTTAAAAAAAGCATTAATCACATTTTCACTTTCAACACCATTGTTGAAAAGTTAAACCTTTAATATTTCTATTTGTAAAATCAAAAACATTTCTAAATCATCATTTATCATATTTTAAAAATAAAATAATTATATATCATATCTTAATCATGAATATTATCTTATCATTATTACATAAAAATGATTTAGGATTTTTAAAATTATTTTTATTGAGTGGTTTGTATGTATTATATAAAATGAAAATACATAACAATTAGTAATAACCAAGATATAAATGTCAAATTACTTGTTTTTAAACCATTTTATCTTTTTTAAAAAAAAAAAAAAAAAGTAAAATTCGGTACTGTTCAATCTTAAGACAAAAACATACTATCCCTCAGTCATGTCCTGCATTACTTTTCAACTTTTGTTTTCAATCTTTTGTTCTGCTATTTTGTTCTTATATCTAGCCTTTGATAAAACGAGGAACAAAAATTTTTGCTTTACATATGATATGTATTTTCCGGTTAAGGAAATTAAAAAGAGAATTTAGAATGAGAATGAGCAGAGATTAGGGGAAGAGAGAATGAGAAATACAGAGGAAGATTAACAACTAATTAACATTCACCCACTACATCAATTTTTACTAGAAAACAGCTAATTAATAGGAAAATGATAATAATTGAAACTAAAATAAAGGCACTTTAATTACCCACTAACAGCAGTGATTATCAATCCATGCACACATCAACATATCACTCACAAGTCCCAATGACCCATGTAAATAGTGTTACAAGTCTTGGTTTTCATAGACAGATTTCACTAAAGCTGATTACATTAGATTTATAAACATTTGCGCAAAATGGGAGTCATCAACAAGTATGCCTAGTGGCCTACTATAGAGTCTGGGCAGAATAAAGGAAACGAACGCTTTGCACAAGCAAAATGAGACTCGTACTAAAATCAAACATCCCTCAGCCGCAGTGAGGTGGGATTATTACCGCATGAACTTCTAACGTTACAAATATCATACTGCAGAACTAAGAGCACGCTCTATTTCCTCCAACGATCGCCCCTTCGTTTCTACGACATTACCGGATATGTACAAGACAGCAAGAACACAGACGGTTGCAAAACCCAAATACACTGAGCTGATACCGAACTTAGTTACAACGCTTAGGAAATAAAGGCCGATGACGAAGTTGGAGATCTGTCCATAGATAACTAAGCTCATTAGTAAAGAAATAGATAAAAATAGATGGAAAACAACAATATAAGATTTTAACATGGTCTGATTGATATAAGAACAAAATGGCGCACACAACATTTTCTTTCAATATTTCTTCTACACAAGAATTCGTATTGTGATTCTAAGTCAAAGTATGCATATATATAACAGATCATAGACTTAAAACCCATTGCTTGTATACCCCAATTCAAATGTACACATTCATAAACAAAATTAACTATGCAAAGCCATTAGCCAAGAAGTGTGAGTGCAGTCAGCAATCAGCATTTATCAATATCTAGTCAATTTGAGGTTAGTAATTGTGGGAATAGGTAAAATCCTTTTATCTTTTATGACGATAAATCGATAATTCTTCATAGCCAGAAAACCACATAATCTAACCCTCCTTTCTTGACTTACCCAATGCATGCCCAATGACAAAGCAACTGCTTTTGCTCTGATTCTGGAAGCAAAGATCTCTGGCAGTAGAAGAGCAGGTACAGGACCGGCACCAAGAGAAAAGGACAACACGTAGCTGTGTCGATGAAATGAAAACCATATTTAGATTTCATGGATCAGAAAAGCAGACAATGGAAGACAACAGATGAATAATGTTTAGATCTCAAATAAAAATAGCTTCCAGAGAGGGAAAAGAAAAAGCTCAAGTAAAGTGAACTTACAGTACAGTCCCAAGAACAGCTAGGGGGCCAGAATATGGTGCTAGGACCTTCCATGTGAAGGACAAAGAAAGCAGCAACATTGAAGCAGCCTTCATGAATGAGCACAAAAATGAAGTTTTACAAGTTAAACAGATAATTAATAAAAAGAAGGGGCATAGCGTGTGTGCTTATATGATCAAAGATAAATCAAACCAAAGATAATATCATATCTTTACTAATTTATCACGTTTATGCCATGAACGCCAAAAGAGAGAAAATTAAGAAAATTGTTACGTTAGCATCAAATAATATTTATATTTCCCACTCAACATTGGTAATAACAAGATATAATCTGCTCTAGGAACCTAAACTAAAATCCCAAATTTTAATGAAAGCATGAAACTTAGTAATAGCTGTCTTGGCATTTTCATGTAAGATCTATATCCAGCATCAATGAAAACAGGATGGGAAATACTACATTACTACAAGATACATACGAGAAATTCCATAATTATGATAATAGTATAAAAAGCATAAATAATTCCAGGTTTGGCCTTGGACCAATAAGATTCCTAATATCATATCTATGAATTTCAGCATACTGCTTGAAGAGAGAAAACTTTGACTCATACACTTCGGTAGACAAAATAGCAAGGATATTACCTTGTGCAGTGAAGACCTATAAGAAAAATGCAGAAAGAAATTTCAAATATTTTGTCCTATGTGCTTTATTACAGTGCAAATTTATCCAGAAACTTTGTTTTTTAACTATCCAGAAACTTCTTGCTCAACTGTCACAGATGAATAATTAGTTAGATACTAAACAACCCTACCATTCCACCAAAGCTGGTTAGTAGAAGACTTTTCCTTCCTTGTCTGTCCATCAAAGAGGATGCAACAGCAGTTCCTGCAAGATCACATTTGAGCCATACTAAATATTGACGCAAAACATGTGAATTTTCCTAAGTTTTAAAAAGAAATATAGTAAACCACTAACCAAACACATTTGCTGCCCCAACAAGAGCACTTGCTGCAACATCAGATGTAATTCCAGCACTACGAAACACAGAAGTAGAATAATATACCACAGCATTTATCCCAGCCAGCTGTTGAAACAGGAAAAGTGCTGCACCAACACTCACAACTGCAGCAAGGCATGAGAGGAAAAGGACAATAAATCTTTTACCATGTTAAATCTGAAACATCATAAAAATCATGCATGATAATATGAGATTAAGTAAAAGATATTAAGAAGTCATGAAAATATTGGTATGACATGTTTTCTGTGATCCATTCTTCTTACAGTACTGGCACAGCTTCACTTCATGGAAGTGACAGTGACTATTATGAGGTAAATCCAATAGCAGTATGTTCAGACTAAACAAACACAAAATGTGTCTGTTCAGAAAATTCTGGACTATGAGGTTCAGCATTTTCCTTCGAACAGCTAAATATTTCAAAAAGGATACAAGACTATGAAACAATCAAGCTAGAATAATCATACAACACGTCCTATGATGGCTCTAGTAGCAAGGTAAATATGCTAAGTCTAATCATAGCATCTAAGAAGATCCATATTTAATATCTAAGATCATATACAAGAATATCATTTTTGTGAGTTTTAGATATACCTTTCCAATAGCGACTGCTAAATAAATCAAACCATCCTGCCTCTGGCTCTGCAGAACCTTGACCTGCTGTTGTAAGATCATGCATAACCTCAGCGACTCTTTCTTTCCCATATAGTGTTCTAATAGCTTTTTCTGCTTCAGCAATTTTTCCTTGCTGCAAAATACAAATGTCTTAAGCTGAAAACCATGTACAGCTGAAGATCAACAACAAAGATATAATTTTGAAATGACTACAATCATGTGTGACAGAATAATCCTGTTATAATACCTGAAAAAGCCACCGTGGGCTTTCCGGAGAAAATGACATTCCTAGTGCTAACAGAATAGACGGTATGGCAGAAACTCCAAACATTGTCCTCCACCTAAAATAATATATATAAAAAGAGAATAATAAAATTACTATAATGATTAAAAAAGAACAGACATAAAAGGCCAAGTCTAAGAAAGAGCGATATAACTCAAGATGGCCAAACAACAACGATAAACAGAATATTTAACTATGGTTTGATAACACTTAATACAATGATGCTGAATTTTCCCCTCCATGATACTGACAGCAGCAAACTTACAAACACACACACACACCTTCTGCTCTTTTTCTTCCAGATTATTACACTGAGGGAGTTTACCTTCAAATTGACATTTTTAATCTTGAACCATCACCCATTCCACATATTGGCAAGAGGGTATACAAAGGTAAAAATCCTCATAATACCATGCACAGATTAGCAAGAGATTGATTGAATATGGTATTAGTCTAAATTTGTATATTTATACAGGCAAACAACATTAATATATTCATCTGTTAAGATCCAACAGAATTTTCTCCGGTCATTGATCCATTTCAAGGCTATTTTCTTCCACCTTTTGCACATATGGAAAAGCAATGAGCTTGCAAGCAGCATAATATATTTAAAATTGTTTACTAATCCATACAATTAACACTATAATGCTCGTGATTTCTTTCATCAAATTCCATAAGCAAATGAAGACTACAAAAGAGGAAACAAAAGGGTAATTACCAGATAGGGTTCCCAGCTAAAGGTAATCCGGCAACTAATGCTGCAAGAATTCCAATACATATGAAAAGTTGGTTTACAGATCCGAGTGCACCACGAATTTCAGTGGGTGAGATCTAACCCATAAAAATGTATTAGCAGGAAGGCTTCCAAACAAAAAAATACATAGTCACAAGATTGGTTATGCACACACACATGCACACGTATATATAATACCTCAGATATGTAAAGTGGTACAATAGCAGACGAGATGCCAATTCCAATGCCAGCAAGTAAGCGGCCAATTAACATTGTCTGCACGCTTTGGGCTGTAGCACTGATAATATTTAAGATAATTTAAAGTATTAGATTCCAGAAAATATAATGGAGATTACTTATATGAATCAATGAAAAAGGACACACCATAGAAATGCTCCAACTGCAAGAGGAATTGCATCTAATTGGAAAGTTCTTGTTCTGCCAAACTTGTCAGCCAAAGATCCTCCAGTAAAAGAGCCAACAGTGGCACCAGCAAGTAGAGTGCTAACAATCCATCCTACTCGAATTGTTATAGAAAAATAAGCTAGCTAATTATTAGATAATAACAACTTAACAGTCTTAAAAGTTGAAAAAAACAATTATAGGTTCAAATGTATATGTACTACTTAACTGCTTTTTTTTTTTCAAAACCCTTCTTTCCTTTTCTTTTCCTTTTTTTTAATAATATATAAAATAAAATAAAAAATAATAAAATTATAAAAAATAAAAAAAAATAAAAAAAAAACAAAAAACAAAAAAAAGAGAAAAAATCCTTGTGGTGGGGAAAGGGGAGGGGGATGAGTCATTCTAACATAAACTATTTTATGGGCAAGGAATTCTGTATATCTTTAAATCCTAGGCATTCTAAAAAGACAAATGCATGCTGAATTTCTACCAAGTTTGCAACATAAGATAAGTAGATATATTAAAATTATTTTTTTTCTTTTCTAATTTTTTATTACAGAAAAAAATAGAGTTGAAGAGACTAGAGAGAAATAGTTTGAATCCTCAATTTTTCTTTCAAATATTTAAACAATCAATTTCCTGGACTTGCCTTGTATCACGGTGTTCTCAGCAATCCCAAGATCCTTGGCAAGGTACTCGAGAGCACCATTGACGACCCTGAAATATATAATGAGCAATCCACCAAAGTAAGCCTCTCATTGAGTTAAATGATTTAGAAAAAAAAAAACATGTACCCTTTCCTTACTAATCCAAAACTCCAAAACTAAACGTAGATATAGCCATAGATCACACAGTCATAAAAAAAAAAAAAACCAAAATTACTGATTTAAGACTTCATTAAACAAGAACAAGAACATCATTAGAGAGAAAACTGAGCCCTACCCAAGATGGTAACCAAACAAAATAGCTCCCAGACAAGCAACACCAACGAAAGGTAAAACTACTCCAGAAGATTTTTCCTGAGACTTGATAGGCATCACTTCTTCAATGTCTCCTTCTGCAGTTCAACATCATATGCTACTCATCAAAATAAAGAAAAAAAATTACTACTATTGTCCATGATTAAGTATTAACAGTTCCTCATAGTAAACAAGACTAAGAAAACATCCAATCTTCAAACAAAAGACATTCCAAAAAGATCCCATGCCAAAAGCATACAATATCTGAAACATAGAGATGGAAATTTAGCAACATTAACAGAATTGTACGCCTTTACTTATAATTAAAATCAAAATTAAATCACTGGAAAACATCAAAATGCAAAAACTGTTACAATTAGCTCCAAACTTATTATACAAAATGCGAACAGAACACGACCAATTGCAATCACTGATTTCAAAAAATGAACGGCACACATTCATCAACTAAAGCCTAATCGAAAAACATCCATAGTAAAGGCACACTCAATGAAGTATTAATAACTACTTCAATGAAATTATTAGCCAATAATATCAGAACCACTTGAACATGCTACAAACTCAACCATTAACACATTAATAAAGAAATTCTCAAAAACTGAAATTGAATAAAAACGAAGAATCATCATCAATCGATAAAGAGACGAACCGGAGGCCTGAACTTTGAGTGATCGGGACTTGGCGGAGGACCTAACCAAACTTTCAACGCCGTGTCTGGCTCGAGTGAGTTCGGCTCCCATAGTAGCCGAGTCGAGTCGGAGTCCACAGCAAGTGGTCCTATCTCTCATGCAAATACTATTGAAATCACGAAAACTCGGCTGCTTGAATTCACAAAAACCGGCCGACAATCCCCTCCGGCTCTGGACCTCAAAACAGAGATTGCCTAGTCCTTTGACTGCGTACATTGACGCTTGCATTCTCGCCTGATCCAAGAATTTTCAAAACCACATCACCAAAAAGTCAAAACAAGTTAATTGACAACTAACGAAAAAGGAAATTAATTAAAGTATCAAAACGGAACCGTTTTAGATGTGGAATTCGAACGTAACTGATGTTGCAGTGAGAGAGAGAGAGAAAGAGAGCGATCGTCAGCTCAAGTGTGAGTGAGTGAGTGAGAGAGAGAGACTTGGGAAGTTCCGCTTGCGAGAGTGTTTGATTACTCAGAGGTTAGTACTTAGTAGTGACGACAAAGCTTGTGGAGAATTCAATTCTCTTTTCGGTTTTTTTTTTTTTTTTTGGTTATATAATTTTAGGGGAATGCTATCTACCTTTCCCATTTGCCTTTCCCATTTACCTTTCCCACTCATTGTTTGACACGTGTACACTTTTTCATTTAATAAAAAGCTCTAACTTTTTGCTACAAAGCTTATTTACATATTTATCCCTTATTAATGAAATGATAAAAACAACTATCAAGGGTAAATATGTAAACAAGCTTTGTAGCAAAAAGTGAGTGCTTTTATTAAATGAAAAAGTGTACACGTGTCAAATAATGAATGGGAAAGGTAAATGGGAAAGGCAAATGGGAAAGGTAGATAGCATTCCCCATAATTTTAATTGAAATGATTTTGTGAAAATTGTTTTGGGATGATTACGTGGGATTTCGGATTAGATTTGGGCTCGCGTTAGAGATGTCTGGATTCATGTGGGGCAGTCATTGAGAAGATACTGTGTGCATCCGATGGCAACATCCCAATGGGGGGTGTATCATGCATTCTGCTGCATCCAAGTTTTGACATCTAGATTCAGGAGAAAAACTTCAGTGGGACGGTCTCACTGACGTGGATATGGGACCGTCCAATCAGAGCACACCACATGTATGTGGTGTGCTCTGATTGGACGGTCCCATATCCACGTTAATGGAACCGTCCCACTGAAGTTTTTCTCCTAGATTCAGTTACCTATCGTGCGCCTAATCCGCATTGGATCTCAAACAATTTTTTTGGGCTGCCAATTTTTTTAAGGTAAATATACTGACCTTCCCTCAAGTTTTGTATAAATACAGTTGGAGAGTAAATATATATTTACTAATTTACCTACTCAGAGATCTCATACTCCTAAAATTCAACTATTAAAAAGAACGAATTGTCCTTAGTTATTAAACTTTAAAAATGAAGATAACATTTTATACAAAGCAAAGAAATTAACATAATTCAAAATAATACTTTCAATAGAATATAAATGGAAAGATAAAAAAACTATTTTTAAAATTTTTAATTATCTTCATTTTAAAATTTAATATTTTTACTATTTTTAAAGTAAATAAAAAAAATGTTTTAAATTTTTTTAAAGTATCTTCATTTTTAAATAATTTTTTTACTGTATTTTAAATTTTAAATTTATAATAATAATTTTTTTCTAAATTTTAAATTATTTGTAATAGCTTTTGTTGTTTTTTTTTTTTTTTATAAAAATATTATCTTTATTTTTAAATTTTAATAAATAAGGGTAATTTGGTCTTTTTATTCATTGAATTTTAAGGGTAGAAAAGGTATAAGTAGATTAATGCATACTTATTCTCTAGGTGCGTTAACACCTTAAAATTTGTGTTAACTAGATTTGAAAAAATCTCTCCGAGAGAATTCTTGAGATTTTCTGGGTTAATTTGAGCAGAACTTCGTATCTCCAGGAGAGAAAACGAAGCTATAATGAAATCTGGAAAAATGAGGCATAGTTTTGTATGGTTTTAAGGTGAAAAAGGATCACTGGAATCGATGCTCGGTGGGGAGCCGACAATCGTTTTCCAACGTTCAAATAAGCTCTTCAAAGATCATGAAAATGACCAAGTAAAATGCTTTGTAAAATAAAGGAGAAAAGCTTGGGGAGAATTTTATTAGGACTCAAAGTCCATTTATAATACAATTCAGACCAAGTGGGCGGACATGTGTCCCTCTCCCATTTGGTGATATTATTTCAGCCTCTAAAATATTCAAAATTCATTTTGTCTGATGGGAGGTACAATTTGCTTTTTGGTGCCACTTTTTGGTCTAATAATGACGTGGATTGCAAGGATTGGATGTTGGATGTTGGATGTTGGATGTTGGCCCATGTGATCATGGTTGAACTGGCTTCTAGAAGGTTTTCTCTTCCCAAAAATCTAGGGTGGTTGGTTTGTTGAAGTGGGGCCCCTACCAAATTTGAATCTCCGGCCTATGTTAGCAAGTGGGAGGAATCTTATCTTTTGTAACTATTTTCTGGCCACTTGCAATGTTGATGTGGCATGTTTCTAGATCTTTCTTGGGATTTCGTCTTTACACGTAGCTGGTGGATCTCTTGTTGGCCATTTCTCCTAGTGAGAAGTGTCTTGGTGAGGAGCGTCCTGGTGGAGAGCCTACTTGGTCTATTGATAATTTATATCATTAACAAGTCTTGGAGTCTTTTAGCATTGATGGTGAGATGTTAAAAGACTAAAAAGAAATAACATCGATTGTAGGCGATTGTAAGGACTCTTCTCAGTGGGAAATATCATTGATGCCTCTCCTAGTGAGATGTTGGAGACAAGAGATAAATCGCATCTATGGCAAGCATGAATGGCTTTGGTGCCTCATAGTAATTTTTGTCCAGGTGTGGCGATATTGGTAGGAGCATATGATTCTGATGTCTTTTTAGTTGAAGCCCTTATTTTTTAGTAAGTTTGCTTTTTTCGAACTAGTTGAGCCTTCTAAGGGCTTCTTGAGTCCAATAACGTTTCTAGAGTATCAATATGAGCCATCTTGGAGATTTCATAAGGTTATTATCTCAGTTTGTCAATGTAATAGCTCTATCGGAAATTTGTCTCCCAAAGATTTTATTCATGTTGAACGTGGTATCCCCAAATACTGTTCGGAGATAGTGAAACCTCTTGGCTTTATTGGCTTGGAGTCCTAATAACCATCTCATGGTTTATTAGTTTTCTTGGAGATTCGCCTCCCGGAAGAGAGTGATTTTATTCGTCTCCCGGATGAGAGTGTCATGTTTTGAACTTTTTAAGGCTCTTTATGTAAGTCACTTGAAATAAAAGATTAGAGTTTTGATTTCATTAAATCAACGCAGCGGAAAATATAGGTTTTAAAATTTTATTTTTGGTCCTTTTCTATATACACGAATATGAGGAGGGATTCAAATAATACCTTATTGATTCTCTCCTTCGTTTCTTTTTGAACCGTCACCATTATTGATTTTCTCCTTCGTTTCTTTTCGATCCGTCACCACTTAGTCTTCCGAGCTATGACCCACAATCTAGCAACCACTAAGAAAATTGAGATTTTGTGACTAACTTTTTATGACAATATAATAAATGGTCATTGAATGTCACTTTCAGCAACCATAATAAGATAGTAGTCTCGAAAATACACTTCATGGATTCAATTTCTTCTACTACCAGATTTTTAGGATTTATGACTAAGGATTTAGTCACTGATTAACTCATTTGTCGACTATGTCTAATTTGGTTGCAGAAATATATATTCAGTAATTGACTTTCGATGACTATATCATAAATGGTTGTAAAATGTTATTTTCTACAACCATTATAGCATGGTAGTGACAAGAAAGATAAATCATAGATCCAATTTATTTCTCAACTATTTTTTATTTTTGTGATTTGTGACTAAAGATATAGTCGAGGAAAATCGTGTTTGGTGACTATGTCCAATTTAGTCACGAAATGGTGATTAATTTTTTGGCGCCTACATTTCTCTCCAAGTGCATATTTTTAAGACTAGTTTTTTTTTTTTTTTTTTTTTTTTTTTTTTTTTTTTTTTTTTTTACCAGTAACTATAATTTTAGTTGAGCAATAATTCTTTCTGTGACTATTATTTTTATTTGACAAAAACAAAAATAATTTCTTATGTTATTTTTTTCCTCCAAAGTATACCTTGCAAGACCAAAAACAATATATCAATAGTATGCAAAACAAAGATTCAGTTAAAGTAGTACATATTATCATTAGTTTATATATAAAAAGTATGCAAAATATAATAGATATAAAATTGTAGCAAAATGGTAAAAGTAATATTATCAATCTTTAAGGTGTATGATTCAACACTTGTAAAATGCAAAAATTTAATTTATATTTAATTAAGTAATGGATGGGCTCGAGCGAGAATAATTTTTTATCCATACAATTTTTTCTACTACTAAACGTGTTTAGAATCAAAAAGACAATTAAATTATTAAACTTATTTAGTCACAAAAGGTAAATTTTTCTGTAATTACATAATTGATAGTCGCAAAAGCTTTCTGCAATTTCCCTAGCGTTACTAACTTTATGACTAAAAAAAATAGTTGCAAAAAGTATTTCATAACTAAAAACATACTTTGCGTGACTAAAACGTTAGTTACAAAAAACGTTTTTTCTTGTAATGAAATGTGTGTAGGCACGTCACAGATTCTAGAAGTATTTGAATGGAGGCTACAGAGATGGAGAAGACAACCCCTTGTCTTCTTGCTAGGGTTCGGCCAAGCTTGAGGGAAGAAGAAGTTATATTTTTTCTTTTTCTCTCCTTGTTGCCGCACACTCTCTCTCCTATATTAGGGTTAGGTTATTTTGTTTCCTGATATTATATTTGTATATATTATCAAGAGAATAGGGTTTTAGTGACCAAGTTAAGATAGGATTCTAAATCCTATATTAATCTTTTTGTTGTCATTAAAACTTGAACCCGTGACCACTTTAAAGTAAAAAATAATCTCTTATTATTTTATTCATTTGCTCTTGTCAAGGTTTGAACCTGCAACATCCAATTAACAATTACTAATTCTTAATTATTAATTTGTCAATTAAATAATCATATTATTTAATTATATTTAATTAATCAATTAAATAATTTATTAATTAAATAATCATATCATTTAATTAATTCCCAGAATATATCCATGTCACTTTCGTAACATAATTAATTGGACCATCCAATTAACCATGAACCTTGTTACCAATAATCGTAAAGGACTAGTAAGGGGATCTAATGGACCCACAGTTTTGAGCTCCAATAACTCCTAGAAATATTAATTAAACTCTTTAATTAATATTTCATGATTATTAACCTCGGAGTTATTCTACTAAAAACTCGAGGTTGCACTCTCGTAACTGTAGTTGTTTTACACAACCAAAATATCAATGTCCATCGATATAGCTATTACATATGGTATGATCCTCCATAAGTAGTTCATAATTAGAGTTAGGTCATAAAGTCCATTATACCTCTCTAGTTATATATTTTCCTTTAAGTACCATTGATTCTCTAATGAATAATTATATTCTTCCTTCCTTGACGGAAGAAGGTGAGCGATCTTAATCGTTCAAGTCCCGAATCAACTCTTAAGAGAACTACTCCTCTACTTCTCGCAAGAAGGAGTGGATTCCTCTATTATGTGTATACCTTTTTAGCCACAAGCCAAACCGTGATTCCAAGATACGGAGTTATTGATCGGGAATGTTACTCTGATCTCACTTATGGTATGTCAAAAACCACAATATAACTTGAAGGAGTCAGTAAGACACTAGGGATTAAGATCACCCATATACAACCATCATTTGTCGATATATATGAATCTCTTCATGTAACGGATCTTGGTGATAGATTCATATAGATCGTGGCCCAGTCCTATATGATCACAACATATAAGGTGCCTTCATTCTCATATCACCATATGAGTAGTCTAGGATAAGACCACCGTACATTACGAAATAGAAGCTGTAGATTAACCACAAATAAAGTACCCAATTTTATTTGCTTTCTATGGACTCTTTAGATTGCACGTCTCAAACCGAATTCATCTGCATATGACATTCATATACTCATTTGATATTACATCTAGCAATCTTGGATGTTTAGCATATATGATATAAGCGTATGAGTCATATTTATTGAATGAAAAAACTACTTCTTTTATTAATGTTTTTATAAAACTTACAAATTACAAGATTTATGGCATAAATCCCAACACTTTATTGCTAAGCGCAAAACTTAGCTTATTTAAGTAATGTTTCTTTGAGGAGTTTTAAATTATTTATTTATTTATTATTTTGTTTGTTTTATTATAAAGCGTGGTTGTTTTCTTTTTGTATGTGAAGCATATTCTCTTGGTGAATAATGAGATTTATCCTTCTTGGAGGTTTGTTTCCTCCATTCAGGTGAGGTTTGGTCTTTCCTTTAGATGATCAGCCTTAAGGGGGCCTATCTCTTTTGAGTTGCTTTTTTTTTTTGTTTTTTTTTTTTTTTTGAAGGAGTTTGACGAGACTTGTCCGCCCTAGAGGGCCTCCCTCCCTACACAGAGGGTTTGGTTCTTCCTTATGTGATTAGTATCAAGGGAATTTTGTAGGATGCAGCGAATTTTCTCTCATGACCTGGAAGTAGCATTAGTGTCGCGTGTTTTCTCTTGGAGGAGTTTGGCGAGACTTGTCCGCCTTAGAGAGTCTCTCTCCATACACAAGGGGCTTGGTTATTCCTTGGATGATCAGCCTCAAGGGAATTTCGTAGGATGCAGTGAGTTATCTCTTATGACTCGGAAGTACATGAGTGTTGCGTGTTTTCTCCCGGAGGAGTTTGACTAGACTTGTCTACCTTGGAGGGTCTCTCTCCACACACAAGGGGTTTGGTCCTTCCTTGGGTGATCAACCTCAAGGGAATTTCTGTAAGATGCAGAAAGTTATCTCTCATGACCTAGATATAGCATGAGTGTCGTGTGTTTTCTCCCGGTGGAGTTTGACGAAACTTGCCCACCTTAGAGGGTCTCTTTCCATACATAGGGGGTTTGGTCCTTCCTTGGGTGATCAGCTTCAAGGGAATTTCATAGGATGCGGTAAGTTATCTCTCATAACCCGAAAGTAGCATGAGTGTCGCGTGTTTTCTCCCAAAGGAGTTTAGCGAGACTTGTCGGCCCTAGAGGGTCTATCTCCATACACAGAGGGTTTGGTCCTTCCTTGGGTTATCAGCCTCAAGGGAATTTCATAGGATACAGTGAGTTATCTCTCATAATTCGGAGGTAACATGAGTATCATGTGTTTGTATCCTCTATGAGACTTTATAGCGTGGCGATAAATTCAAACTGACTAAAAAATATTTTCTTGTATACTCATTATGTGTGGTAATTCTTCATGCAGAAATCATTAAGCATGGTCACCATGTCATGAGAAATCATTTAACGTGGTCATGTTCCTTGAGAAATTATTCCACGTGGTTAGCGTTTTTAGTGATTTTTGTATAAGCGTTTTTTCGTGACTTGGAATCAATTTTTTTTTTTTTTTTTTTATTAAGTCCTGGAAGGAGTTGCGCCAAACTTGAATTTCTAATTCCTTCTTTCGCTAGTGAGAAAGCTAGTTCTTTCTCCTGGTGGCCACGTCTCCTGATGGGAGATATTCCGGTGGAGAGCCTACTTGGTTTAACGATTAATTTGTGTCATTAACAAGCCCACCAGTCTCTTAGCATTGAGTTGGTGAGATGTTAGAAGACCTGAGAAACACACATCATTGTAGGCGATCATCAAGGCTTTATAAATGTTTCTTCTAATGGTCTATAAGTTCCTCAAATTTGATTGGCTTATTTTGGTGACAAACCACAATTGGGGTTTGTGATGTAAGGGTAGCTTAGGCTTATAATTGTTGGTGATCAAGCTTAACAAATGTCCTCTCAAGACCTCAAGATGATAAACACTCAAAGGTAAAACACTTGTGCTTAATTGCATTGAAGAGATCTAGTTGCACACACACACAACTCATACATATCTATACTTCTTGTATGTTGTGTGTATTTTATGTATGTGCATTCATGTTCTTAAATCCTCTTTATTGCATGTTTAAATGATTGCATCTTGTTTGTTAAATGCCATGATATGGCAGAAATTAGGACGCATCTTTTTAGTAGGGGCGTTGTACACCCGCTGTTGGGTCGCCTTACGTACAGCACCTATAAAGAGCATTGAGCAAAATTGTTCTTACCCGTTGTACAGTCGCTGTACGTATAGTGGGTGACCTAATGGATTTTTTCCATCACTGTACGTATAGCAGGTGAGCAGCGACTCTCCAAACCCAAGAGCAACCGCTCTTATGTCACTGCATTATCGCTCTTGTGTAGAGCGGATTATGAAGAACATGTTCTTCATTTTCCTAGGTGAATCATTGTACACCCGCTCTATGTAGAGTGGGTGAACATCGATTAAGGCCAATTTTATGAAAACTTAACAAAACGACGTAGCATCATTTCGACACCCTATATATATGCTACTTTGTCTTTAGGTTGTTTTTGAGAGAGTTCAAATCATATTTTTGACTTAACATTTTTCCAAAGAGAAAAAATCACAAAATAACTCACCTTTGATTACTTAAACACATATCCATGTGCATCAAACATCATCTAACATCATCCATGATCATCTAGGTGCCATCTATGCTTGGGTTTTATTCAACACACTTTGCTTGGTAAGTTGGTCACTAATATCTTACATATTTTGTGTCTTTCTTAACAAGTAATCTCATTTATCACTTGTATGCTTTTAGAACCTATTCTATTTACAAGATTGAGATTATTGTGTTGATTATTTGAGAGTTGTACTTTGATAGCTATACCTAGGATTGCTTAATCTATGTTAACTATGTTGTATGCCATGTCATATAGCAAAGATTGATATTTAGGATTGTGATTATTGTTATCTTTCATCCTAGATAAGCATTTAGTGTAACCTAACATTATTTGCATTTAAAATATTATCATATTTACATTAGGTTGTTGATCTCTTTAGTGAGAATTTAGTGTGTAACCTAACATTATTTGCATTTAAAATATTATCATATTTACATTAGGTTGTTGATCTCTTTAGTGAAAATTAAGTCTTGTGGCTAAGGTGGCTTAATATGCAAGCAAATTGATCTAGGTTCACTTCTAAAGGCCTGCTGGATAGTAGTGATAGGTTATTAACTGTATAGGGTTTGACGTGGTCAACCTAGGTTGTAAACACCATTACAATTAGTAGATTCGAGGATCGTGTGTGGTGCACATAACAGCCCGTGTCTTTTCCTTGTTGAAGGTTTCCACGTAAAAATCAATTGTCATTTAAATTCTGCACTTTACACTTGATTTATTGCTTTGACTAGATTATGGTTATTTTCGTAAAATTGACTAATTGTGAAAATTTGGTAATAACCGGATTAAAATCTATTCACCCCCGCCCACCCCCAACCCCCAACCCCGCGCCCCCCCCAGATATAATTAGCACACCGTAATATTTATTTCATGGTCGCTGCATTAGCCTTTTTCTTGATGGTTTATCCTCCCAAAGCATTCCTCCTGACACTTTCAACTTCAAGATCATTTATTCCAAGATTTTTTTTTTTTGCTGGTGAAATATTCAGCAGCGTTTTCTTTTAGGTGATCATTCCTGCGAGCTTTTCTCCTAGTAATTTATCATCTAGAAGCGTTCTTCTAGTGGTCATTCCAAGAGTGTTTATTATGGTGGTTTATTGTCTAAGAGCTTTTATCCTTCATGGTTTCTTCACTCATTGCACTTCTTGACAATGGTCACTCAATAAGAGTCTTTCCTAGTGATAAATCCTCCATGAAAATTTCACTGTTGTGGTTATTTTTGGGAGAGCTTCCGGTGTCAATCATTACCCGAGCTACAATGGAATTTGCCACTTCGAGGGTTATTACAATTGGGTCATCATGAGGGTAGACTACCTCGGTGTTGTCATCTTCTATAAAGGTGATAGATGTGACGGGAGGTCTCAGGGACCTATTGGTACTGACCATGTATACCTCTGTCACCAAGGATCTTCCAGGAGGAAGTAAAGCATAATTCTTCTTGGATTTGTCCAATCCTCCTGCTAGGGTTGTTCATCTACTAATGGTGTGAATTGAATCACCTGGATGGTTTGCACTTTCTCCTTTCCTTTTTCGTTTGATGCTTTGGAGGATCCTGACCGGTTGATTCTCTCATTCAGGTCGGTTCTCACCTTTTGTCAAGAATTCAGTAAGGAGGCTCATTCGTACCAAGTTCTCTATTTGATTGCGCATACTGTAACACTCAGAGGTGTTGTGACCATAATCTTCATGAAAATTATAGTATCTATAGCGGCTTCTATCCTCCATGACAGTTTCGCGAGGATCTTTCCTCATGAAGGCCATTTTCTCTAGGAGATTATCATCCTTAGGAGAATCGATGCCTTTTGAGAACTAGATTTGTCAACTCAAAGCTCAAGTACATGGTTTAATTCATATTAAAATTATCATTAACGAAAAAAAATTAAAATGGAGTATAAAAAGACATTAGGTGGATTGCCAATAGCATCTCTCTAAAATATTTTATCATAAATTATGAGTGTACGTGGAGCCAACAGGAGCGTAGCTCAGTTGGTAGATGTACGAGCTTGAGATTTGGACAAATGACTCCCAAGTCAGAAGTTCGAATTCTACCAATGACGAAATCTTTTTAAAAAATACCTATTCCGGATTAATAGATATTGTCAAAAAATAAATTATAAGTGTGGAGAGTTATAATTTGGGTGGCAATCGAGCCACCGAACCGAAACAATATGAAACGTTGAGAATTATTAATTAACAATATATATATGAAAAATGTAAAAGTTTCATTAAAATATTGTTGAAAATAATTAGCAATATGGTTGTTGAATATATATATATATACATACAATAGAAACAAAAGATTAGGCATTACATCTCGATTGATGGGGGCCATAGTTAGTTAAAGATTTCATATAGAAGCAACTCCTGGAAATATAATCATTCGAAGCCTCACCTAAATTAATTACTTGAAAATCAAACTTATATATATATATATATATATATATCTATCTATCTAATTAACACTATCTCATCTTCCCCAGCTCACACATACTTCCATGCCACGTTAATTAAACACTCCTTGGCAACCTCCACCATAATTACATGTACACTTATATAACTATTTATATATAGAGAGAGATAGCTTGTAACTCACCTGCATATACAATAAAATCCTGTTAGCTAGGGACATCTCTAACAGTTGGCGGGACGATCATGGAGTACTATGATAGCAGAGACACATCTCCACCGTCTGATCACAAAACCAGCACCCTGACCACTACAACACCAAACTCATCTCCACCAGATGATGTTGCATCAATGTACCATTCAATTTTCCAGGAAACCGAGCAACGACTCAACCAAACGAGACAGGTGTTGGAGCACCAGCAACTGTATGATCACTACGATATCTGTCTTTCTCGTCTTCAAGACTTCAACGGAGAAATCGAAACCCTTTGCCGTGAAAACGCTGATCTCCAGCTGGCCAACACCGCTCTCCTCAAGATACTCACCAACAGCTTTAGCTATCCAAATATTAAAGAGGTTTCAGCTGGTGAGTTTAGTCCAAAGAGTGTCATGGAGCCAAACCGGTGTTCTCAGAATACAAACGTTTTGGGGAGAGATCATTCTCTGCCAAACAGCATCTCAGTCCGCACCAACATGAAAGCCAATCAACCAAATACTACAGATAGTGATTTGATTCGTAGGCGAGTTGTGAGTTCACTGTCTTTACAGACTTTTGTTTTATGAATTTAGCTACTATACGAACTGTATAAGAGATATATTTTTTTTAATTTGCTGCAGGAAAAGAGAGAGGAGGAACGAAAGGCAGTAGTGGAAATGGAGTTGTACAATCAAGGGTTGTGGAAGACGGAGCTATGCAACAAGTGGGAGCAGACAGCCACGTGTCCTTACGCCCAAAACTGTCAATTTGCACACGGTATCACCGAATTGCAGCCCATCATCAGACATCCTAAGTACAAGACCCAAGTTTGCAAGATGGTTTTATATGGTGACACGTGTCCCTATGGCCAGCGGTGCCATTTCCGCCACTCTCTCACCCACCAGGACAGGTTGCTGCTCCCACGCTGATCTATACTTCCAATGATAAATTAAGTGTAATCTTAACATTAATAAGAATAATTATCACAAACTCTTTCTATGGTTTGATCGAAATAAAAAATACAATAAATTGTACATCCATTTAATGTTACTTATTTTTCATGTGTCAATATAACATGTATATAGTTGCAGGTTGGTTGCTGCAATTCATTGTCGAGTAAGTTATTTGCAACCACAGTTTGTTGGTGGCTTTAAATCCATTTGCTGGTCTTGAGGCTTGTTATCTTCGATAGGGTTCGAACCTCTAATTTGTGAGTCATTTGTCTAAGTTCTAAATTCGTCCATCTACCAGCGATGCTACTCGGATTTAATTTTATTACTCCGTCGTTTGTTGACATAATTGAATAACAAAAGTGTAGCTTAATTTTTACTCTAAGCTAGGGGGATCTTTTTGTAAGTAGCTCGATCGATTAAAAAACATAATTTTTGTTCATTCCCGTAACCCGTTACATGTTTTATCTTATAGATATGAACCTTTTTATCTTTGCTTGTGTTTTTGCGTGGAGCTAGAGTTTCCCTAATGTGTTAAATTTGCAAGACCACAAAATAATTTGTAAAAATTGTCAAAAGAACCACATAAAATATGTAAAAATTATTTTTAACCATGTGTATAAGTTGAACTGTTAATAACTGTTTTTTAAAATTTATTTTTAGTCCACTGTAAACAAAAGTACGAAATATCCCTACAACTTAATTTTATTTTATTTCATTTTTTCGCGAAAAACATGAAACTACGATATTTCACGTGAAACTTTCGAGAAAAACATAAATAACGCAACACCGTGAGAAAAAGAAAAAAAAAAAAAAAAATTAAACCTTGGTTTTTTTTAACAGAAAATTACTGAAATCTCCTTCCTAAAAGTTCTAAAAACGCAACAAACCAACTTTTGTATAATCTATCGTTAGTTAGTAGAAATGGGCCAAAATAGCACCATATCTAATTGGAGTTTTGTGAATATCACAAAGTTAATAAGTTAAGTTTATATAACACCAAAGTAAATGAGTGATAAAAATGCCCCTCTTGTCTTATTCTTTTTATTTCTTTTTCTTTTCTCTATCTTCTTCAACGTATCTTTCTCATCTTCTTCAACCTCTTTCACAAACTCAAGGAATCCCATTTATTTTAGTATTTTAGGTTTGGAGGTTGATAAAGAATACGGAGAAAACAATTTTCAGGAAAATTTCTTATTTGTCCAATAAGTCTCGGAAATTTTGTGTTTCCAAGACTTATTTGGTGTTTATGAGAGTTATTTGGGCATTTTTTAGGCTTATTTTGTATTTTTGAGACTTATTTAGGTATTTCCGAGACTTATTGAAAAATTTCTTATTTGTAATAAGTCTCGGGAATAGGTTTTAATTGATTAATTACCAATTTTTCGACTTAACCAATTTCAACAACTTTGCCTCATACTTGCAACCAATCAATCAACAATAAATATACGGAAAACTTAGATTTTAATTGATTAATTACCAACTTTTCGACTTAATCAATTTCAACGACTTTGCCTTATACTTGCAACCAATCAATCAACAATAAATATATGAAAACCAATAAAAACACAAGGGGAGGGGAGGGGGGGAGGGGGTGAGCATCGTTTTGTACTCAACAAAATACGTTTTATGTGATCATTTTGAAAACCAAGTTTGACCACTTGAAAATCCACTTAGGATGTAAAATTAGTAAAATGGTAAACAAGGATTTGTTCCACAGGGAATTAGAGTAATTAGTTGAATTAATTAACAACTCTTATATGCAATAAAGTAAATCATGGTAGTTTGAATGGTGTATGGTTTAAGAATCCATCAAACATATATGTAAAGTAAAAGTAACAAAATGTAAAGAGAATATGAATAGATAGGAATCCAATATCAACAACCTAGATAAGAGAATGATTAAACAATTAATAGGAATTCTAAGGAAATAATAGAGTAGCTAGTGGACATTGAGCAATTCATACATGACTTCATTAACGTACTATCTACACATCAAGGACTGATCTCATTCGGAATTGTTGTTTAGGCCGTCACTACGAACCCTAAACAACTTCCCACCAAAATGCCTAACTGATTAAGGAAAGGGGTCAAGGTGATATCGGTTAGTGATGATCAAAGGTCTAGGCAATTGTGGTTGATCTACCCTCCGAAAACCTATCATATTCACTATGTGCTACAATCAATCAAGTATGTCAATAACTCAACCAATTTTATCACAAATAAATCCTACAACATATTGCAATCAATAAGTGTGTCAATAACTCAATCAATCACATAAGTGCAAGATCTAATTAAAAAGTGAATAAAACTATAATTGTGCAAACATAATATTCAAAACTTTAATAAATACTCATTGTCCAAAAGTCTCTCAAATCATCCCCCTAAAATGGGGATTTAATTACACATAATAACAAGCAAAGAATGGAAGTAAAATGTAGAAAAATCGCCATTGAGTCTCTCTTGTAAGCTGAATCCTTCCTTAAGCTCCTTGCTTGAATCTTGTGCAAAGATTGGGTGATGATGATATGTCTAGATAGGTGGAGTCAAATGGAAAGTGACAAAGGAAATAGATATAGAAAATGGGTAGAGAGGAGTGATTTAGGTGAGGTAATCTAGTTGTTTATTGATGAGATTAGAAAGGAGAAATGGTGGGATTAGGAATGGTGAAAGAATGAGGTTTCTTGATTTGATCAAGTATATTTGAAAGGGAAAAATTATGATGAATTTATAGGGTGTTCAAATTAGGTCATGGATGGTCAATTACCAAAACACCCTCTGGCATGGCAAATTACCATTTAGTCCCCCAAAGGGGACCTTTCCATGATTTCTCTAGCCAATCAAACCAGACCGCTGTTGGGTTTTCACGGTGACTTTCATGTGACAATTGGGGCGACAGTCTCATATCCAGAATTGGCTCTTTATCGCTCGTGGAGTCGTAGTGGCAACGGAGAAAAGTTGAACCGCGACAATTGCAAGACATTTTCACGGTGTTGTCACGGCTGGAATTAGGGGCAACGCCGACGAGATTGGAGGAGATCGTGGATGGAGATCCCGACGGTTTGGTAAGTCGAGAAGGGTCCCATCTTGGTCACGTTTAGCTCGCCAATCGATTGGACCGAAAATCGGCCAGAGATAGGTCGCTTTCCGGTGACTGTAGAAAGCTAAGGTTTGCTGCCTGGTTGGTCGTCCATTGCGGTGGTCGTGAGGAAGAAGATAAAGACAGGTGGGCTGTTGCACTGGACCGGGTCAGCACTTGGGTTTAGGCTCTTTGTTCTTCATTAGGGGTGCGCTTAGAAGTAGGCTAGGGTGTAATCAGGCTTAGTCTTCTATCTTTCATTGGGGGTGCATTTAGTAGTGGGCTAGAGTTCAATCAAAGGCCCAAACTCAACTACAAAATGCACCGCATCACTTATCTGATGTGGCGCTCTTGCCTTATTTGCTTGGTGAATTACAGAAAGCTCTCATATTCTCTTACAAAACCACAATTTTTTCAATCTTCCTTCAATAATTACACTTTTGCCCCTAATTCAACAATATTATTCTAATGCCCATGAACCAAAGAAATACCTGAAAAAACTTAATTCACACCATTAAATCACAGGATATTGCCCAAAAATCAAGCGAAAAAAGAAGGAAATGAGGGCCAAAATCATACCAATTTTGGTTCGATGATAGGGGGAATAGGTTTTAATTGATTAATTACCAACTTTTCGACTTAATCAATTTCAACGACTTTGCCGCATACTTGCAACCAATCAATCAACAATAAATATACGAAAAACGATAAAAAAAAAAACACAATGATTGATTTACGAGAGAAACCCTCCAATTGGGCAAAACTCACGGGCTATCCATCTAGCCACACACGGTCCTCAAATCCACTATATGTAATGATGTTTACAACCTAGGTTGACCTCAAGTCACACCATTCTAGGAACGTAACACACCACTGTTACCTGCAGGCCTTTTATAGTGATCATATACCAATTGCTTATGCACTAATCCACTTAGACACAATGCTTAACACTCAATGAAGAGATAAACAACATACGTGAATATTTAACAATATTCTAGTATGCAATTAATGCTATACTACATTAAATGCTTATCTAGAAATTCAAAGATGGCAATTAAAACAAGGGAAAAGATCATTTACCCCCTAACCTTTGCCCTATTAGAAAGGTGGCCCATATTGATCGTCCCCCCTAAAATGGAAAGAATACGTAATATACCCCTTCTGTTACATTTTCCATCCAAAAAAAAGGTTTGACCATGGTCAAATGACCTTATTATCCTTAAAAATAATCAGAAAATGACCATTTAACCCTCCAATTATTTATTAAATGAAAAATATATTAAAAAAAGAAAAAAAAAATTAAACATTTAAAAACATTAAAAAAAATTATCTCCACCGTCCATCTCAAAGATGAACGGTGGAGAAATTTCTTTTTTTTTTTTTTTAATTTTTTATTTAAATTTAAAAATAGAAATTAAAAACAAAAAAATAAAAATAAAATAAAATAAATAAGATCTGGATCTCTCCAACACCATTCAATTCAGTTCATCTTCTCAAATTCAATTCTCCAAGCACATAGATTTAGTTCATCTTCTCCAACACAATCTCAAAAATTAAAATTAACAACAAAATAATAATAATTTAAAATCTGGTGGATCTCGACCACCAAATCTGGTAGATTGTCATCAACTCCACCAAATATGATGAAACCCAGATCTTCTCCACCGCAACTTCAACTCAAACACCAATCAAAAATACCACAACTCGAACTCAAACACGCTTGTTAGAGATTCTAATATCGTTGCGGATGCGCTTGTTAAGAGGGGTTTTGGGTGGTCGTCTTGACTATTTCGTTTGGAGGTGTTCTGGGTGGTTTTTGGTCCTGTTTTGTTTTTGTCTGGTGGTTTTCGGTTGGGTTTCCCGGCTCTGTTTTTCTATATGTTTTGTGGGTTTTGTTCTTTGTTGTTGCTCTGGTTTTTAGTCGTTGGGTTTGCTAGCTTCTTTGGGTTGTGTTATCAGGTCTGTGTGCTGGTCTATTGACTTAGGTTCGTTTTTGTGTTCTTGGCCTTTTGGCTCTGTCAATAATATTTGTAGTTCAAAAAAAAAAAAAAAAAAAAAAAACTCTAACTCAAACACAAACCCTAACCCAAATGAAGATTGAAGATGAAGATTTGATGAGTTGGGCGGCTAGGTTTAGGTTTAGGCGATGAAGATTTGATGATGATGATTGTTTGGGGAATTTTTTTTTAATTAATTTTTTTTAAAGAAAAATTATATGGTGGTCAAGTGGAGAAGATGAAGAATTGAAGATAATGGTGGCTGTGGAGAAGAAGAAGAAGAATCGATGATGATGATGATGATATTATTATTATTATTATTATTATTATTAAATGGTGGTGGATTTGGGACCACACGTTCCTTTTAATTTGGAGAGAGTTTTTTTTTTAATTTTTAATTTGTTTAATTATAGTTATTTACCATTTTGCCCTCTCAATTTTAACAAACAACGCAAATATGGATGGAATCATGGAAATTCTAACAGAAGGGGTACTTTTTACATTAGTTTCATTTAAGGGGGGAGACCGACCAATATAGGTAAACCTTGTCCTCACCTTTCTAATAGGGTAAAGTTCAGGGGGTAAAACGATCTTTTCCCTTAAAACAATCCTATATATCACTATCTAAATGCAAGGCATGAAGATTTAGCTAAAGGGCAATATTGTCTTAAATGCAAGCTATCAACAAACAACACATCTCAACCAACAAACAAATACTCAAACATGTTAGAAACAACACTAAGCAAAGAGTCATGCATTTAATCATAAAATAAATGCTAATCCTAGGCAAACATGAACATAAGAAGGAAACAAGAGGTTCTAAGGCATGTTCAAATTACCTAGTCAAAGAAAGCAAAAAGACCCATGATTAGATGATGCTTGAATGATGCTAGATACTCATGGGAATGTGAGTTCTTAGGAGTCTCTCTCTCTTGAGGAACACTCTATCTCTCGAAGATAAGATTTTGGACTCTTAAAAACGAACTAGAGAGAAGACACTACATATATATGAGGTCAAAATGAAACTATGTCGTTTTGGAAAGATAGCATATAAATGGCCTTGACCATTGTACAACTGTTGTACGTAGGGCGGCTGAACAACGGTTCACCTGGGAAACCAAGAACAAAAAACCCAGATAATCACTTTAGGGCGACTTAAAAGCAATCCAATAATGGAGAATCTCCGGACCAAAACCGATGTTCATAGGGTTAGTGAATAGCGATACACCAAAGGATAAAAAATCCAATCAAGTGCCGCTGTACGAACAGCGGTTTGTACAGCGATGACGAGGCAAAAATCACAAATGCCTCTAACAGGCATTGTACAAACAGCGTCTCACCAACGGGTGTACAACGGCTGAGAGAAAGGATGCATTGTAAAGACTAACATGACATAGCAACAATCAAACAAGATGTAAGCAATAAGAATATGCATGAAGAGAGTTGTTATAGGTAAAAATAGTCATGATGGACACGTCAACACCATGGAAGGCCAGGTCAGCAGAGGTCAAGAGAAGTCAACTTATGGAGCAGAAACCTCCACGACAACTTACTCGGAAAAAAGGATAAGTAGTCCGACCACAAACAAAGACGATCAGCTTGAGCAGCAGATCAGATTCAGGCGCACTCGGGCACACTCGGGCATACTCACTCGGGAAACAATAAAACAGTCGCCAACACTTGCAATCAGCAGCCAGCAGGTCCACAATAAGCAACGATGTGGACCATCAGAGTTTAAAAAGGAAACAAGCAGTTCTCCCGTGAATAAAGGAGAAAGAATCCCGTTCAGAATTAGACACAGCTGAAAAAGGAAAACACAATCTAAATAGGACTAGGAAACCGCTTGAGACTTGGGGGCCACAACACTAAACCCTAGCGGTCACCTTAAAACCCTAGAAACAACATGTATAAATACCCCCTCTATTCATAAACAGGGGTACGCGAGAAGTAGAATAGAGAGAGAGAGGATCATAGTGCAAAGTTCTTGTAATCATTCTTTATCGTTCTTCATCTTGTAATCGTGATTCATAGTGGATTTGACTTTGTTGCTAAAGCAACAATCCCGTGGATGTTTCTCCGATCTTTTGGAGTTTTACCACGTAAATCACTTGTTATTTCTTTACAATCTTTGACTATACTCAAGTATAAACTGCAGTAATTCAAAAAACGAATCATTGACTTGGTGATCACCAAAAATCACTGTCAACAATTGGCGCTAGAAGGAGGGGGACCCAAAAATTTGTGACAACAATGGCTGGCGACGGAGATGGTAGCGATTCCAGGTACAGTCAAGGCATGCCAAGTAACGAGTTGGAAGATGACACCGCGCTCAATACGGCGGATGCAACTTTGACGACGGCAGACCAGTCAGCTACCCTGGCTGGTATTCAACGTTTACCTACAGCTAATGAAGAAACCGCACAACGACTCCGCGCTTCTCTACAACAACTCATATCAGACGCAGCAAGGCAGGGAATTGACCTTTCTGTTACGGAAGGTTTGATGTCACCTCATGAACTGTCCGCCCCAAGCCAGCAGACAGCAAGGCTGCGTTCCGCAGTGGTGATACCAACCCCTGATGCACCCCCAAAGGCGAGACGAGATCCTACAGGCAGACCAGAGATGCTATCTGAAAGAGTGGCCAGGAGAAGTAGGGAGCACAGAGAGGGGAATGATTCCGACAAAGAGTACGATCAAGATCGGGTAGCCGGAGATCGAGACCGCCCTAGGAGGCGTGGTCACCGGAGAGACCGGTCATCCTCTGAAGAAAGTGAGCAGAATCATCATCGCAAGCGCCAAAGGGGCACAATCCGGCTGCATGGCCTAAACCGAGATCATAGAGAGTTGAATCCCGAGGAGAGGGGCCAAAAACTGACCATAAGCCAAAACTTCAATGCGTTAGGAGAACCTGAAGGGGACAGAGACATACTTATACAGAGCCTCACCCGGGAAGTTCAGAATAATCGTCGACAAATGGATGCTTTGGTCAGGCGGTATGGGTGTAATGATCTGTCAGATGATGAATCCGGAAGCCCTTTCACCAATGGGGTTTTGAGGATGCCTTTCCCAGAGAGATTCAGGATGCCCCACATTGAGCTGTTCAAGAAGGATACCGACCCAAAAGAACACGTCCGGAGGTATAGGAGCGCTATGGCGCAATATGTCCATAATGATGCACTACTGTGTTTGAATTTTCCCCAAACTCTTGGGGATCTAGGCTCCCGGTGGTTTGGAAGATTGCCAGCAGCAAGCATAAGTAGCTTCGGCGAACTGAGCAAGGCTTTCTCAAGGCAGTTCCTCGGGAATGTACACAGAAAAAAGTCAGTGGCTCATTTATCCCAACTCAAACAGGGAAAAGACGAGTCGCTGAAGAAATATCTGGGGAGGTTCGGTCAGGAAGTGTCCGAGATTGGAAGTGCAAACGACGAAGCAATAATTGCCGCGTTCATTAACAACCTTCAGAACGGCCAATTGTCCTTTGACCTCAGAAGAGCCCGACTAACCAGCTACGCCGATATGATGGACATGGCAGGGGGTTACGCCTTGGCCGAAGAAGAGGAAATTGCCACAGGAGGTTACTTCGTACATGGCGGTCGCCCAGAGGGATCCAAAACCAAGGACCAGACAAAGACGCCCGATACCAAAGGTGACAAACAGAAGAATAAAGCACGGGATGGTCGGGATGGTCGGGATGGACGACGAGCATACGACCCAAAAACCGATCAACCACGAATGAAGTTCCAGGGCCGATACACAAATTATACCCCGTTGAAGAAAGATCAAGAAGAAGTCCTGGCAATCCTAGAAGAGAAGAACATGTCCAAAGAACCGCCTAAGCAATCGACATATGCTCGGAGGGACACCACCAAATATTGCCGTTTCCACAAAGAGAATGGGCACGAGACATCCAAGTGTTTCCAGCTAAGGGACCACATCGAGACTCTCATTAGGGAAGGGCATTTGAAGGACATTGTTTTCAAAAAGACGGACATGGCAGATGGACAGAAAGATAGCCGACAGGACGGACGGGCAAGAAAACTTAGTCCCAAGAAAGCCGAGGATGAAGGGGCAATTAACACCATCTTCGGAGGACCAGCAACGGGCAAGAGTAACAGGGAAAGGACCCAGGAGATTCGGGAGGCCATGGAGGCACGGAGAGACCTGGACGTCAATTCTATTGAGCCCGACCCGAAAAGAATCAAGGAGGGCTGGGACCCGATCATGTTCACAGAAGCCGACTCACACGGAGTGGATGTTAGGCCAAACGACGCGCTAGTGATCAGCGCACGGATCGACCATAGAGAAGTTCATCGAATTCTGATCGACAATGGGAGTTCAGCAGAGATTCTTAGTGCAGAAGTATATGACCAGCTGAGGCTAGACAGGAAAGACCTACAGCCGTTTCCCACACCCCTTAGAGGATTTGGAGGAGTCGAAGTGAGGTCGCTTGGCACGGTTAAGCTACCCGTGAAGATCGGGAAAGCCCCTTGCCAGAAAACAGTGCTGCTCGACTTTGTGGTGGTAGATACGGAAAACTGGCCGTATAATGCTTTACTGGGCCAACCATTTTTGAATAAAGCCAAGGCGGTGACAGCAACTTATGCCCTCATGATGAAATTCCCGACCGAATATGGTGTGGGAGTGGTCAAAGGGTCACAAGAGATGGCCCGAAGAGCAAACTTGTCAGTGTATAAAGATAGGGAAGTACGCCAGGTATACATGGTAACGGCCCAACAAAAGGCTAGAGAACCTGAAGAACAGGCAGAAGTGCCGAAAGATTTTGAGTTGGATCCCAGAGAAGGACCGGAGGACAGGGAAGACGAGCCGACTCAAGAAGTGGCACTAGACCCAGAAGATCCGGGTAGGACAGTGAAGGTAGGGGCAAGTTTGAACGTACATGTCAAAACCTTACTTATTACATTGCTAAGAAACTACAAGGACGTCTTCGCTTGGAGTCATGAAGATATGCTGGGGGTAGACCCGAAGGTGATTTCACATCATCTTTCCACCAACTCAGAGTTCCGACCCGTGGTACAGAAAAGAAGATTATTCAATCCAGAAAGAAGCGTCGCAATCAAGAAGGAAGTGGAAAAGCTGCTTTCCGCGGGGTCGATAAGGGAAGTCAAGTATCCGGAGTGGGTAGCCAATGTAGTGTTGGTCAAGAAAAAGAACAAACAATGGAGGATGTGCGTAGACTTTACAGACTTGAACAAAGCTTGCCCAAAAGATAGTTTCCCACTACCGAGGATCGACCAGTTGGTAGATGCGACAGCAGGACATGAATTGTTGAGTTTCATGGACGCCTACTCGGGATACAATCAGATCCGGATGAATAAGGCAGATGAGGAAAAGACATCGTTTACCACGGACCAGGGCTTATATTGCTACAAAGTGATGCCATTCGGATTGAAAAACGCCGGGGCAACGTACCAGAGGTTGGTAAACAGGATGTTTGCTCGGCAGATTGGGAAAAATATGGAGGTTTACGTGGATGATATGTTGACTAAGAGCACCACTACAGAAAAACACACGGAGGATTTGAAGGAAACCTTTGACGTCCTAAGAAAGTATCAAATGAAGCTCAACCCAAGCAAATGTGTGTTCGGGGTACCTTCGGGAAGGTTTCTAGGTTTTCAGGTGCACCAGAGGGGAATCGAAGTAAATCCCGAGAAGATCAAAGCATTAGAAGGAATGGCTTCACCCAAGACACTGAAAGATGTGCAGAGGCTAACGGGATGCCTTGCGTCACTCAACCGGTTTATAGCCAAGTCAACAGACAAATGCGCCCCATTCTTTAAAGCAATAAAAAAGGGAAAAGGGCTCGAATGGAGTAAAGAGTGTGAAGAAGCCTTTCAAAAATTGAAAGAGTATCTGGGGAGAGCACCCATCCTTTCAAAACCGGTGGTGGGAGAAACATTGTACTTATACCTCTCGGTCACCGAAGTGGCAACGAGTTCGGTGTTGATCCGACTGGAGGAAGGAATACAAAAGCCAGTGTACTATACAAGCAAAGCGTTGTTAGCGGCGGAAACCAGATACTCGCCGGCAGAAAAAATAGCGTTAGCTCTGATCATATCGGCCAGGAAGTTGAGGCCATATTTCCAAGCACATACAATAGAGGTATATACAGACTGCCCACTGAAACTCATTCTTCAAAAGCCAGAGGTGTCGGGAAGGCTGACCAAATGGGCGGTGGAGCTCAGCGAATACGATATCAGATACACACCAAAAGCGGCCATCAAAGGGCAGGCGGTATCCGACTTTATAGCAGAATTCACCGAGCCAGACGCCGAGGTAAGGAGGGCAATGGAAGATGAACAGACTACTAAATTCCAATGGAAATTGCATGTAGATGGGTCATCAAACACGCATGGCAGCGGGGCAGGAATAGTCATAACGACCCCCGAGGGGGATACTGTAGAATGTGCCATGAGGTTCGATTTCAAGGCAACCAACAATCAAGCAGAGTATGAAGCCTTGTTAGCCGGCCTAAGGGTCTGCATAGCATTAGGGGCAGATGAGCTGGAAGTTTACAGTGATTCACAGGTCGTGGTCAATCAGGTACTGGATGAATACCAGGCCAAGGAACAGCACATGATAGCTTATTTGGACATTGCAAAAAAACTACTTAAAAAGTTCAAAGCGTACAGAATCTCTCAGATCCCTCGGGAAGAGAACGAAAAAGCAGATGCTTTGTCCAAACTAGCTTCAGCCACCACAAGCATCAGATCCAAAGCAATACCAGTGGCACACCTGACTAAACCAAGTACAGCGGAATCCGAGGAAATCATAATAGCAGAGATCCGACCTAGCCCGGGCGACTGGACATACCAACTCAGAAAGTACTTGGAGGAGAACATACTACCGGAGGATGCTGTGGAAGCTAAACGCATCAGATACAGGTCAGCCCGGCACACGATTCTGAGAGGAGAATTATATAGGAGAGGATTCTCAAAAGTGCTGCAGAGATGCATTTCCGGTGAAAAGACTGGAGAGATCCTGAGAAGCATCCACAGTGGAGTATGTGGGAACCACACTGGGGGTAAAAGCTTAGCACACAAGATACTCAGGCAAGGATTCTACTGGCCGACTCTGTTCGCGGAAGCGCAGCAATTCGCAGAGAGTTGCGAAACATGCCAAAGAGTAGCAAACGACATTCGGCGACCCCCAGAATTGCTTAGAAGCTTAACCTCGCCTTGGCCCTTTACCATGTGGGGACTCGACCTGATAGGACCAATGCCCACAGGAACGAAGGGAGGAGCAAAGCATGCTATTGTGGCAGTGGATTATTTTACCAAATGGGCAGAGGCAGAAGCACTTGTACACATCACCGAGGCAAACACCACCAGCTTCGTTAAGAAGAATATAATATATCGATTCGGGATCCCGAGCATCATCATAACAGACAATGGAACTCAATTCGACAATAAGAAGTTCAGAGAAATGTGTGAAGAGTTCAAGATCGCAAACTACTATGCATCGCCTGCTCACCCTCAAACCAATGGCCAAACGGAGGCCGTGAATAAAGTGATCAAGCACACATTGAAAGCAAAACTAGAGGCAAAGAAAGGTGGCTGGGTAGACAAACTGCCTGAGGTGCTATGGGCATACCGAACAACTGTAAGGTCGTCCACAGGGGAAACTCCTTTCGCACTGGCATTCGGGACAGAAGCTGTTATCCCAGCAGAAACTACTTTTACATCCCCTAGGGTCCAGTTATACAGCCCCGAGCACAATATAGACATGCTGCAGCAGAACCTAGACGAGCTTGAAGAGATCAGAGATGCAGCACAAGTAAGAAATTCCGCATACCAGCAAAGGGCTGCTAGGTACTACAACTCTCATGTTCGGGAGCGGAGATTCCAACTCGGGGATCTAGTGCTGAGAAGAGTATCCCCAAATACCAAGGATAAATCATCGGGATCCCTCGCCGATAAATGGGAAGGGCCATATATCATCAAGAGAATCGTAGGGCACGGGGCCTACATGATAGCCCGACCAGAAGGTAACCTGGTACCCCGACCATGCAACGCACAATATCTGAAGATCTTCTATCCCTAAAAGAATCTGATTATGGTTCTACAGTTTATTTATTCTGCTTTAGCTCAGTTTTTAGTTTCTGCGTTGAAATTTCAGATTTGTTTATTAATTTCATGTTCATGATCATCTAATAAAGTTCAGTTGCTAATACGGTGTGGCGGAATCAATAAAATCCATGAGCAATATTTCAATGGCGGCCACTCAAGGCGACCGAATAAACGCCGAAAAGAGTCGAGCGCTATAAGGCCGCGAAAGAGCGGACGAGTGGTGCTCGAAGGGCGGAAAAGCTGTAGTAGCATGCCCGCCTAGTTAAGGCGATGCAAACGCGTCCCTTAGCAAAAAGGCAAAACCGAGGCACCAGGACAACTGGGAAAATGCTCGGAGCGCCGCTAGAAAGACTAGTGAGATGCGCAGTCGTGTTGGCCGGTACAAATTACCCCAACGATTCGACAAACCCTTGTACAGATAAAACCAGGAGACGTCCTAGGTGACTTGTGCAAGGACCTCAACGTATGGTCGTGGCGAGCCTCGACGTAACGTGGAGGTTAAATAACCCCAAAAATCAAAGGGTGTAAGCCAGTTACATAAGATACTCGGCAAAAATTAGTTACCAGTTAAATAAGATACTCGGTCTAATTGATATAAGCCAGTTACATAAGATACTCGGCAAAAATTAGTTACCAGTTAAATAAGATACTCGGTCTAAATTGATAAGCCAGTTACATAAGATACTCGGCAAAAATTAGTTAACCGGTTAAATAAGATACTTGGTCTGATCGGGTAAAAAGCCAGTTACATAAGATACTCGGCTGAAATTAATTGCCAGTCACAAGGTACTCGGTCAAAGCATAGCCAAAGATTCCCGAAGGATCCATATATTCAAAGATGGTTAGTACAAGCAGACGGTCGTCCCATTTAGGCGTACAGTAAAATCAGTAAGAATGTAAGAGTAAAATTTATTCTTATTGTATGTATAGAAAAATACAATGTATGAAAAATATACGAAAAATATACAAGTGTAGTTACAAAAAAGGGCTTGGAAATCAAGAGGAAGGCGCCGGGGGTGGTGAGCTGCTTCTGCCAACGTCAGGGTCAGGCTCCATCACATACTCGCTCAGAAGGCTGTCATCTGAAGGCCACACGATCACATCTTCCTCGTCATCCATCCAGTGACTGTAGTCGGTACCAGGAACGGGCCCCAAGTCGGGTCTCTCATTGTTAAACCCCGCCCTCTCACTGGCGTAAAAAGTGGAGAAAGACTCGGCGGTAGGAACCTCAAGGTGCATGGGATGTGGCGTTTTTCCTTTACTCCTACAATACGCCCGCCACTCCTTCATCTGGATCCGAAGAGACTCCAGGGATGTATCCACATGCTTCCTAATTGAGAGGCTCCAGTTGGCCCGGGCCCGATCAGTCGCCCTGTTCTTCTGCTTAAAAAATTCGCCGGCCGAGACCATTCCCCGCTGGAATTCCCAAAGAAGCAAAGCGTCATAGGCTGGAGATCTCTTAAAACGGTCAACACTTTGTAGCTCCATTTCCAGCCTAGCTCCCTTCGACAATTCCTTAGCCGTTAGGGCTTGACACTCCAAGTCTTCGATTCGGCGCTCATAAGTGGACTTGGCGTCTTCGGCATTTTGTTCGGCCCGAAGCAAGGCTTCCCGGGTGGATGACAGTTGATCCTGCAGAGTCCTGACCTCCTCCGCAGCAGAAGATGCCCGTTGCTCGGCTTCCATTTGCCGTGCTAAGCACTGATTTACGAGCATCTGACTCGACTTGGCCTCCTCCTGACGAGCTAACTCAGCCCGAGAGCAATGATCTTCGCTCTCCTTCAATTGGGCTTCCAGCCTTCTTATTTTCTCCGCTTGGGCTTCGCCAGCTTGGCAAGCCCTAGACATCTCGGCCACCATCTGCAACAAGTCAACAACAAATAGAAGTAAGAAAAGGAAGAATATGAAATGACGCATATAAGCGAAGGCGTTACTCACGTAGGAAGCGCTGTTAAAAAAATTACGGAGTCGGTCGGACACAATCCCGGTCCTGAAATGACTCCAGAGGATCCTCCCCAATATAGGCTCGGCCTGAAGCCATGGCCCTGAACATGGTCTCGGGGGTGGGATCATCGATTTGGGGAGAGAAGCCCATACCACCTACATCGCCTTCGGGGAGTTCGGCGGATGGGGCCGCCCGAGGAAGGTCTGTTGAGCCACCAGCACTATCTCTGACCTGCTCCCGCGGAGGGGTCACGCTCGCATCTTTTTCAACATCACCCTCCCCCTCATCCTTCGAAAAGGAATCAACATACGCAACTACTCGGGGAATCTTGGGGTAAGGGCGACCAGAAGAAAACGAAGCTTTCCTCTTCCCAGTCTGCCCAGCTTCAGTGTTGCTGTCCCCAGGGGTGGAAATCGGATCAGCAGGGGCTGGAATCTCCGAGGAAGAAGGATTCGGCTCAACTAAAGTCAGAAACTCCGGAGCTACCGCACCTGAAGGCCCCCCAACTACTTCAAAGGGGACATTTGGCATATTTGCAGCAGAGTGAGGAGAACCAGATCCGCTGGGGAGATTCGCCTGCTCGGGCTCAGGGAGATCCCCTACCTTCTCTTTCCCCTTGGAAGAAGGACCCGCGGGATTGCCCGAATCAGCAGAGGTCCTACTTACTCCAAAGTTCCCCGAAACGCCCGCGGCTTCCGCCGAACACACGGTCGTTTCTTGATCATGAGCCTCCTCGGGCACATAATCGGGTACTCCCTCCTCGTCATCTCCCTCGGGAAGATTCTCAGGAGTACCCTCATCAGATTCGTCTTCGGGAGGGGCTATCCCAGCATCTCACTGGCGAAGGACTGCTTTTCGACTCGCCTCCACGATGCCTTTCATCCGGCGTGCCAGAGCATCGCTGACTATATCTACATCAAACACTTACAAAAGGGGAGAAAAAGGGAACCCGAGTTAGCAGACAAACTTAGGAATCAGGTTGCCAATAAAAAGTACATACAACAAATAAACTTACGGCGTCTGCGGCACGCAGAAATCTGAGGGAAGAGACGGGCCTTAATCATCTTCCCCTCTTTGTATAGATAGGGTTTCCCCCTTTTCTCCAGAGGGCGGACTGCTGCCCGAGCCAAAGTCTTCAGCTCCTCATCGGTAAAAGCTGAAGTCAGATGGTTCCACTGAGGCGTACAGAAGTACCGAGGAACCCGGCAAGTCATCTGAGTGCCATCCAAGTCAAAGCTGATCGACTGGCCCCAGTCTTTGCCCACGAAGAACCAGCTGTTCTTCCAAAATTTGTTTGAGGTCGGGAAGCCCCAAACAAATCCTTTCATCTTTTCGTTCGTAGTCGGTTCGACTCTACCCTTGATCACGACGTCTTTTGGAATCTAGAACTCGGGCTGATTCGACTGGAGAAAGTAAATCCCGGTCTTCCCCACTGGCCTCAGCGAATAGAAGTGACGAACCTCGCGAGGGGTGGGAGGTGGCCGTTTCATTCTATGCCACATGTGCCACATGCACATCAGGATGCGATAACTATTCGGAGTTAGCTGAGCCGGAGCGAGTCGGGCTTCAGCCAAGAACCAAGTGATGAAAGGCTGGAGAGGAAGAGTAACACCGCAGGTGAGCATGGACCCGTAAATTGACACGTGGCCAAGGGGTGGGTTCCATGCAGCCCGACCTTCAGCTGGAATCAGCGAAACCTCATTGCTGTCCAGATCGAACCGCCGCATGTATCACATTATCTCGTCAGGGCCGACCACATTCGGCTCAACATCATAGATGCAAATACGCTCGGGGGAGAAGGGAATGCGAGCGGCCCTGTGCTCCTCTTCAATGTCGTCCTCGGTGATCCTTTGGGCCGCCACTCGGCTTTCCCGAGAATACGAGTCTTTGTAAACTCTGCGAGTGCTCATCCTCTTTCCTGGTCTTCTGCTCGTGCGAATATCAGTACAAGCAGAAGAAGAATCCGACCAAACTTCAGGCTGGTATGAGTAAGGTGGCGATGAATTGGCAGAAGCAGAAGGGATCTCTAAAGCAGGAGGAACCTCAGAAGTTGCAGGTCTTTCCGGAAAAAGTCCAGAAATGTCAGCGTCGATATAGCGCGGCTGATCAAAACGGGGCTCGTCTAGTAACCTGTGAACAACCGACGCAGTGAAAGCATCATTTCGCTCAATAGCAATCATACCAACAGTAAAAAGACGATATCTAGCTCCAGAATCCATAAAGACTAACCTTGGTGTAGCAAAGAACGAAGACGATGCAGATCGCAGAAGAAGGGTCTCCAAGGAAAGATCTGGGGGTTGAAGCAGATAAACTCAAGAACAGCAGGGTTAGAAAAACGGGCTGGTAAACAAAATGGAGCACAGAGAATCAAAAGGCACAGATAAAGTTTCCTTCGAAGAGCACGCGAAGATAATGGAAGAGGAAATAAAAGCGAAGAATGGAAGAAGGAGGTGAAAGTGAAAAAAGCGAAACCAGAATATATAGGCGACGTCTCGATTTCAAAAATACCAAAACCCTAGGAGAGGTTGCAGAAAAAGCGAGAAAACAGAGGGGCTTGGACTGATGACGTAGGTTGCGCGCAGGCGAGCAGAAAGGTCACATCCCATAAATACACCGTACCACAGCCAAACAAAGAGGGACAAGTGGCAGCAAGAGAACGTCAGGCGCCGCCAGAGAGCAGAAGCATCGCCATCATAAAGATTTGAAATGATTGATAAATCAAACGTGTACGGTCGCAATTAAGACACGTCATTTAAAGCTTTGATCCAAACGAGGATACTTTAATGCAGGAAACGACAAATGAGGATTAATCATAAAGAAATATTGAGGTTAAATATTAGACCCGAGAGGGCTTGACTAAGCATGATCGGCTCAAATATTTAAGGGGGTATTGTTATAGGTAAAAATAGTCATGATGGACACGTCAACACCATGGAAGGCCAGGTCAGCAGAGGTCAAGAGAAGTCAACTTATGGAGCAGAAACCTCCACGACAACTTACTCGGAAAAAAGGATAAGTAGTCCGACCACAAACAAAGACGATCAGCTTGAGCAGCAGATCAGATTCAGGCGCACTCGAGCACACTCGGGCATACTCACTCGGGAAACAATAAAACAGTCGCCAACACTTGCAATCAGCAGCCAGCAGGTCCACAATAAGCAACGATGTGGACCATCAGAGTTTAAAAAGGAAACAAGCAGTTCTCCCGTGAATAAAGGAGAAAGAATCCCGTTCAGAATTGGACACAGCCGAAAAAGGAAAACACAATCTAAATAGGACTAGGAAACCGCTTGAGACTTGGGGGCCACAACACTAAACCCTAGCGGTCACCTTAAAACCCTAGAAACAACATGTATAAATACCCCCTCTATTCATAAACAGGGGTACGCGAGAAGTAGAATAGAGAGAGAGAGGATCATAGTGCAAAATTCTTGTAATCATTCTTTATCGTTCTTCATCTTGTAATCGTGATTCATAGTGGATTTGACTTTGTTGCTAAAGCAACAATCCCGTGGATGTTTCTCCGATCTTTTGGAGTTTTACCACGTAAATCACTTGTTATTTCTTTACAATCTTTGACTATACTCAAGTATAAACTGCAGTAATTCAAAAAACGAATCATTGACTTGGTGATCACCAAAAATCACCGTCAACAAGAGTTTAAACCATGAATGAGCACCTACATGAAACACACAAAATACAAGAAGTATGGAAATGCATGAGATGTGTGTGTGTGCAACTAAGTCTCTTCAAAGAGTTAAGCAAAAGAGACATTTGAAGCTTGATCGTGCACAATGAAAGCCTAATCTACCCTTACAAAAGAAATCCCAAATGTGGTTTGTCAACGAAATAAGTCAAACGAAATATGAGGAACTTACAACTTATTTGTGTTTTAAGGGTATTTTTGTCCGAACAACACTTTAGATACTATTAAAACTTAAGTTTTAATTTTGTGATAGTCTTAAAAGTAAGAAAGTAAATATTGCTATAAAAATTTTAAACCCTCATTAGTTATGCTCTCTTATTAGATTTTATTCTCATAATTTAATTAAATATTGAACAAATGACTTATTTTATTAAATAAGAAAACATTACATATATTTCATCAAGATGATACGATGTCCATGAAAGTCATATAAAACATCACTAAGATTATATAAACTTGAAATATCACTAAGATTATTTGCCTACCCGCACTGCACACTTTGTCAAAGGCAAAAAAAAAAAACATTATTTTGCAGTCAATTGTTTAAATTAAAGATGTCTAATGGTTACTGCTCAAATATTAGCAATTGTATTGCATTGGGTGACTATAAGATAGTTGAGCTCAAGTCTCATGACTGTCATGTTTTAATGTAAAAATTGTTAACTGTTAACCGCCAAAAATGGCAGGGGTCTGAAGAAGAATTTTTCATATGTGCCAAGATTAATTGAAGAAGAGGAACACTAAAGAGAGTATCCAGCTACCTTGAGATGAAGCCATACCAATGTGTCCAAATATACCTTCTACCAATCTAGATTAAAATCAGGGACACCTAAAATCCCCCAAATACCAAGATATAGAGAAGTCAAGGTCCTAAGGACCCCGCTACTGCATCATTTTGGTACCCCGTTACTGAGTTGACCTAGTTCCTTGGTACCCTGATACCCCGCTACTCAAAAGATACTGGTACCTCGGTCCAGTAGGATGCAGGATACCCAGATACCCCGACCCCTCCTAGAACCAGGCTACTAGATAATGGGGACCGAAGTTAAGAACTGATACACCAAGGAATTGGGTTTATGCTACAAGAAGGACGGTATACGCCAACTTTTTAAATGCAAGGAAAGTTGACTTCTCCCGCCATTTTGAACAGGATTAGTCAACTCTGTCAAGATCACCGTGGAAGGAAAAAAAATCACTTGATTATGAGAACCATTCCTGCACCTAAAACAAAGCCACCATTAACATCTCGTTGATTGCTTAATTGATTGATTGATTGCCAGAGTAATGAGCAAGGAAAGGAGCCTATAAATACAACGAAACTCTCGAAAGAGAGAAGGCCAATTCTAGAATCCTTAACCCTATAGTTTTCTACTTATCGACGAGCACGAGATCACCATCGCCAATTGTGTCAGAAATCTCCCACCTAAACCTCACAAAAACCCTCATTGTATCAAAACTATGTGTAATCTCCATTACATGATACATGTTATTCGAATGATAAATAAAACAGTGTTATTTCTTCATCTCAGTAATATACATATACTGTGTTAATTGGAATTTGACCCCTCTAACATTTTCCTGCTAACACTAACAATAGCACTATATGGTCTCTTGCCCAAAGGGCCAAGAGTAGCCATATTTCAGTTGTTCTTTTTTTAATGACATTTGCCAAGGAGTTATTGACTGACGTAAGTTAGAAGAATTAAAGGATGAGGTTGTTGTGACTATGTGCATGCTTGAGAGATATTTCCCTCTTTCTTTCATTGACATAATGGTTCATCTCACAATTCATTTAACGAGAGAAACTAAATTATGTGGACCGGTTCAATATCGTTGGATGTACCCTTTTAAAAGGTAATCCCCCTTACGAGCATAATATAATTTGTTAAGATATATATTATTTAAATAGACTAAATATAGTGTTGATAGGCAACAAATATGCTTTGAATTTATGTATGTATATATGTTTATAGGTTTATGAAGGTATTGAAAAGATATATAAGAAATCGGGCACGGCCAGAAGGATGCATCGCAGAATGCTATTTAGCCGATGAATGCATGCAATTTTGTAGTAGGTATCTACTACAAATAACAGATGTTGGTAGTAAGCATGATATAAATAAGGATGTTTTGTATGATAATGTAGTATATGAGCATCCTACTTCTGCAGGGATACCAATGATCATGTCTTCCGAGATGCTACACATTGCACATATATACATATATATATATATATATATATATTGTTTAATAGTGCAGAAGTAGAACCATACATAAAGTGAGTATCACTCTAGTTTTTGATAGTTTAAACACAAGCAAAGATTAATAATTTTTAGCTTATTTATGGATATTTTATTGTTAACATTTTATTAGCTTGCACCTTGAAGAGCTTCAAATTTAGATTTAAGTCTTGCAAATAGACCTACTAGTCTACAAAGTAAGCATATATCACATTTCTCAACATGGTTAAAAGCTAAGGTTTGTTGACAACCTTTAACATTTTGTCCTTGATAAACTTGCCCATAATATGTTTAACCAAGAAACTTTTTTTCCTAGATAAACTTATCCCTAATATATGTACACAGGTCATTGATGAATCAAGTTGCTTAAATATATCAAGCACCTTAAAATGGCTTGCATTTGGACCAATGATGCAAGTAACATCATATACAAGCTATGTTGTCAATGGGAAAGGATACCACACAATAGATAGTAAGAAATCTGCACAAGATAGTAGTGTTTCCCTTGAAGCAGAAACAATTTGCACAAACAATGCAAGAGATGGCACTCAAGTTATAGATGGTTTATTACGGGATTCTAAGGGAAATTCTTCTTTTAGACTTTTATCAATTTCGTGTCCCATTATTTAAATATGATTGGGTGAGCAATGGAAATGATGTTAAAGTTGAAGATGGGTTCACACTAGTTAATATTCATCCACGTGTAAATAAATTTGCTAGAGATCTTTTTTATTTTAGCTTCGCAAGCAACACAAGTGTTTTACTCTAGGGAAAATGATACATTTAATTGGTACGTTGTCTTAAAAGCACATCCAAGAGGATTTCATGATTTAGAAAAGTTGGAAGAGCATGCTTATTTGACATCTACACCATTAGATGTATTTCAACTTGATTCTAGTATGGATGATGACGAGGATTATACTCGAATTGATTGCAAGAATATAGTTGTACAAATTTAGTGTAATTAGTTGTAATCTTGTTTCAATGTTTTCGGTATAAAATTGTAAGCTTTTAATTTTTATTTTTTTTCAATGTTCTTGTTTCAATGTATCAATGTATTTCAATATTTGTTACTTTTTAGATACTGCCATATTTTCATGATGATGTTGCCATATAATTAAATACCGCCATTCTTTTTTTTTTTTTCTTTTCTTAGGTTCTCCTATATGTTTTAATTCATATATAAATATAATTAGTATGTGAATGTAAGTGTGTGCATCAACAAGTTAGCTAGTAAGGGTTTAACTAACTTTCCTACATTAGCAAGTGTGTGCATGTAGTTGCTATAGGTACCCGTAGATATTATTGAAGTATTTGTGGGGCTATAAACTTTCCTACACCTACAGATTTTGAATAACTCTTGATGGCCATTTGATATGGGGTCATCTTGGCATGAGAATGAGAATCTCATAGAATTCCCATATTTGGGTTTTTTGTTTCCTGGAGAAATGAATCTCATGGGAATCACATTACCCTCCTTGGGGGTAATATGAATCCCACCCCAACAGGTGGGTTTCAGATGCCGCCCCATCTGATTCCCATCGTGGGACCCACGTATAAATAAAAAAAATTCTAACCTAGCAAACATATTACTCACTTCTTGTTCTCTCCCTCACACAGCTTACTGCCCTCCCTCTCCAACAAGCCCACCAGACTCTATCAAACTCATCGTCTTCTCTCTCCGTCAAACCTTCTCTCTCTGTCGAACCTTCTCTCTCTATCGAACCTTTTTGTCTTTGTTAAACAACTAATCTCTCTCGTTTTCACACTTGCTCTGAAGTCTAAACCGCTCTCTTTTTCGATAGATCTCTAATCAAGGTATGTTACGTTTTTCCTTTGATGGGTTTTTGTTAGATTTTATAGTTTCTGTTGCTGTTTTTGTTAGATTTTGCTATTAATTGAGTTTGGTGCATAAACCTCTTTTAGTTTGATTTTCTTCAGTTAATTGTTTGTGTTTGTGCTTAAGTAACAAGAAGGGATTGCTGGAGGAAAATATAAAAGGAATTAATCATTCAATTGTTTGTGGGTTCAACAATTTAATTCGTGTATAAGTTTTATGAGTTTTATATTTGATATATACAGCTAGAAGCCTAGAAATCATATATATCTCTACTTAATTATATCATCTTAAGATAATGTATATATGTATATGTCTTATGGCCTACTATATATGATTGTTTTAGCAAATTAGGGGACTTGGAAAATTTAATTTGTAGTATTTTTAATAATTTAAGAAACCTGATTTGAAATTTTTAGGATCTCAAATCAGCTAATAGCAGATGGTAGGTAATTAATTATGTTCGTATCAAGTCTTATTACTAGTTTCCATTTAATTTGTAGTATTAATTATGTTTGCATACTGTGATCAATTTTCTTCTTAATTATTTCTTGTGTGGCTTCAAAAATCACCACTGATATGTTCTGCATTGCAGAGACAAAAGCTACATTCCCATGTTTTTTTTTTTTAACAAGATACTGCATCAAAATTGAGGTTTGCAACATGAAAATTATCCTAACATGAGTGTTTTTTTGTTTGTCCAAAAGCTACATGTCTGGTTTCTTCTAGGCAATTGCAAACTTAAAAGAATGTGTGTTCTATGTCTTTTATATGAATTGCAAACTTAAAAGAATAATTGTTAATTGTAACAAATAGGACATATAATTTCTTCTTGTCAAGTGTAATTGCTTGCTGTTGTGTTCTTATTGCCTTGAAACTGGACCAAAATCCTTATAGGAAACATTATGGAAGTTAATTCTCAAATAACATCAATAATTGGAATAAAAAACATCAATGGACTAGTGTTGAGGATTCAAAGTTGGTGGAGTGTTTGGTGGATTTAACCAATTGTGGAAAATGGAAAGCGAACAATGGTACATTCAAACCCGGCTTCTTGCAACAATTACAAAAAATGATGAATGACAAGATTCCAAGTTGCAAGCTTAGAGCACAACCACACATTGATTCTTGCATCAAGTTATTGAAGAAACAATACCATGCGATTTCTGAGATGTTGAGACCTTCTGCTAGTGGTTTTTGGTGGAATGATGATCTCAAGTGTGTTGTGGTTGAGAAAATTGTGTTCGATGAATGGGTTAAAGTTAGTTTCTCCATTTTTAAAGAAATTTAATTTATTAATCATCAATTGATTTTTTTAACAATTTTTTTATTACTAATGTTATCTATTTATTACAGAGTCACCCAACTGCAAAAAGCTTAAGAAACAAGCTTTTTCCCTATTATAAAGAATTGGGAACAGTGTTTGGAAAGGATCATGCTAATGGACAAGGTGCAATGGGATTCTCTGAAACAGTTGAGGAGATTGGTAATGAGGATGATCAACATAATGACGACGACCCTTTTTATCCATCAGATGAGTTGAATGGTAATGTGAACATGAGTAGCACAAACACACCATTAACGCAATCAAGTAAGTAAGGTAAAAAGAGATATAGGAACGAAGATCCAATAGTTGATTTTCTTAAAGACTCAATTAAAGAATTTGGTAATATGCACACTGCTGCAAGTAATTCTATTAGACGACTTGCTGATTGCTTTCAATTTGAAGCTGATGGTGCTACTAGGAGGCTGAAGGTATTTGATGAACTCAAGAAAATAGATGGAATGACAAATGCCCAACTTCTTGTACATGATCAAGCTAACATTGACAATTTCTTCACTTTGGATGAAGAATTCAAACTTGATTTCCTTTTGTCATTGTTGGAATGAGCTATATTTGAACTTCGGTATTTGACATCTTTCTTAAATTAAGATGTAATTTTGAATTGATGTTATTTGACATCTTTCTTCAAGGACAAAAAAACTCTTGGACACAATATAATTATGTTTAATTTTGATGTTTGATTTGTAATTTATTATTGGTTTGTACCATAATGATCTAATATCATTTTTAATTTCAAAATTAATTTTTATATGATAGATCTAATTTTTTTTATGTAATTATAAAAAAAAATGATTATTAACAAATAAAATTCATTTAAAAGAAAAAAAAATCTCATGTGCAACCAAACACAGTTATCTGACATTCTCAGGAATCTGACACAATATTCTTATGTATAACTAAACACAAATATACAGGTTTCCCAGGAATCATGTTACTGGGAACTTTCCCATGAATCAGATTATTTTGATTATCCCATACCAAACAGCCCATTAAAGGTATCATTTTTACTTACTTTTATTTTACATGCTCTTTTCTCTTTCTTCTATTTAATTTGATACAATATATTTTACATATTTTCAGATGTCGACCAAAGAAATTACTAGTGTTCCATCTTCAAGTGTCAATGAGAAAGGATCTAAAAAAAGAAAGGGAAGATGCCCAAACAAAGTGGATTTAAATAAAATTTCAAAGGTTAAGGAAGATGGAATTCCTTCTAATAATTTGGGACAACCAATTGGAAAAACTTCAGTACCATTAAGTACAACTTATGGAGTTGTTGTCACTCAATTGGTACCAATAACTTATGAAAGTTAGCCAAAGGTTCCAGATGTATTGAAAAATAGCATGTGAGAGACTACAAAGGTATGAACTTCATGCTTTTTTTTTTCCTTCCATTGAAATAATATTTATAATGTGGATCAATTATAATTCTCTTTGTAAACATTAAAAATGAATGCAGAATAGGTTCGATTTGGATGAAATTGGTAAGAGTCATGTGCTTTCTTTGATGGGTTCTAGTTGGCGACAATATAAAAGTAAGATATCTAAACAAATTAGAAGTATCTCTTCTGGTCTTGAGGCAACTAGACAACTCCAACTGTTGAAGCCAGATAACGTTGTAGATGAAGAATGGAATAAATTTATCAAATTTCGACTAGCTTTAGAATTTGATGTAAGCATATTAAACTTAACCTTAAGCACGTGTAGTATCATATAAACATTTGATATATATATATATATTTTTTTGTAGGAAACAAGTCAACGTTATATTGAATTAGTAAAGAAGAATGAAACCCTTCAAACAACAAGTCGCAAAGGATTGACTCGATTACGTGAAGAATTGGTGTTTAAGATAAAAGTTTTTATATTCGTAGTTGTTCTAAATTTGACTTTTAATAATATAAAGAATGTTATGATTTTTTTTTATAGAGGGAAGCAAAATTGGCTAAAAATGAGGATCCTGATGAAGTGGATAGAGTGGAAACTTGGATCGCTGCACATAAGCACAAAGATGGAACACTAGTAAACGAAAATTTTGGAGAAATGATTGTATGATGGATAAATTGTTATATTTTTACATTGTGTAATATTGTATTTATTTGTTATTGTAATATAATTATTATCTTGCTTGTTATATAGGAAAAAATGGAGGGGATTGCTACAAATGGGCCGAAAACAATTAGAAATGATGATGTAGCTCAAGTTGTAAGAAAGGAGGATCGATGTTAAGTTTGAGGGCTTGGTTTTGGCGTAACACCAACAAAAGTACAGGCAACCGTGATTGGTAAAAAAAAACTACAATGCAACTTCAAGAAGAGATGAATAATCTTAAGCAACAATTCATAGAATTGCAAACTGCATTTGTAAATATGTAGGTAACGACAAATAATTTTTTTTTTAGTACATTTCAATTTTGATATATGCAAATGACATTTTTATTTTATTTTTTCTTAACTACATCTCAATTTCAGTCTAATGTTGGAGGAGCAACAGTAGAAGGGAGAACACCTTCATCTAGTATGCATCATCAAGTAAATAACATAAAACCAAATTTTCATATTCATATTTTTATTTTGAATTTTTAAGTGTTCTAAAAGCCATTTTTTTAGCTACAATATTCAAGTGCTTCAAATTGAGAAGGGAATAATAAAAGGGTGAAAATTATTGAATCTCCTTCGAAGGTAAATTTTATTAAAAAACAAATAAGTTAAACATTTTAAAAATACTTTAAGTTATATATTTTGTCTGAATACTTTTGATTTGTGTGAAAATGTTAGTCACAAATTGGGGCTTCTACAAGTCAAATTGGTGATTCACAACGGAATAGTAACAAATGCAAGTTATTGCATTGGATTGGGAGTGAAGAAGTGGCAGAAGTTAAAATTGATTGCACTGATCCAACAGCATCGGTTCATCACATAATCCTTGGACCATATTACTAGAGAGTTTGTGTGAAGAAGATATTAGTGATCAAGGTACCTTTGATGCACCCTACTAGTGACCTACAAATTCTTGAAGATACTAGAGGAACTATATTGCTTGGCCATCAAAATACATCATTAATTATTAGGATTTCGGTGAATATTTGTATGGGTGAATTTAATGTTATGACTAGTGTGTAACTTTTTGTTAGGTGAATATTTATTAGTGAATGTTAGTACTTGATGATGATTTTTAATTGAATGTTTGAGGATTTTTAAATATATATATATACATAGTATAGGCTCATTCTTGAGTGCAACATGACACCATACAATTTTAAAAAATAGTATGTGATCACATATGATTACATGTGATCATAAATATATATATAATGTTATCGCATATGAATTTCACGTGATCACACAATTAAATTATTGTGATCACATGTTAGAACATACAATCACATATTAACTGATATGGTTGTACCAAAGAAGACATGATCACAGTCAAAAAAATTTCGTTGCATCATGTAACGTTGCACCCAAGGGCAGCCCGTACATATATATATATATATATATACAGTCCTTCTATTATCAGTTCGAACTGATAAAAGTTATATCAGTTCCTTGTATGTGGGCCACTGGATTTAAATACTTTGACTGACAAGTGCATACAGCCAAGTCAAAGTATTTAAATCCAGTGGCCCACATACAAGGAACTGATATAACTTTTGTCAGTTCGAACTGATAATAGAATTTATGTATATATATATATACATAATACTTGTGGATTTTGATATTGAAAAATCTTCCAACTATTTGCACTAAATAGGATACGTTTAAAATCAATAAATTAATTTTGTAAAATAAATAAATAAATATTGTTTTTTTTTTTCTTCAAAATACTTGTCAACCATGGGCAATGCCCATTTTGCAAAAAACAACGACCACGGCACTGTCAGCAGTAAATACACTACTGACAACAGGCATAGCCTGTTGTATGTAACTCATTGACCACGGGCAATATCCGTCGTGCATAACATAATGACCACGGGCATGGCCCATAGTAGATAGTGTACCTACAACAGGCGTCGCCCGTGGTCGAAAACCATGCTTTTCCACCACTGCCTTAACTATAGCGAACGTGGTGTCCGTGGTAGATACACATCTATCACAGGCATTGCCCGTTGTAGGTACACTATCTATCTTGTAGTGTTACCTCACCTAATTTTATGACATAAAAACATTATAATGAATGTGTGGTTAAGATGTGATTGATTTGCACTGCACTTGCATTAGTAGAGGTGATGAAATATACTGTTCACACTCTTGTCTGCGAAGTGAAGCAAGGTTTTGAAAAACCAGTTACTCCTCTAATAAAGGCATTAGCGGAAAGTTTCCTACGGCGAGCTCGAGCAGCAGGTGCAGCCGAAGGCCAATAAAGCCCTACTTTGATCCAATTCCAGTAAGGTAATCCAATTGGAAAAACCTGACTGAACGTGAGGATGTTATAACTTTATCAATAACTAATCATATGCTTTAATAATGTAAAGAAAAGGATGAGGTAAGGAACATAACTTAAAATGACTGCTGCACCTGGTAAATTCATATATTGAAAAAGTAATAAAATAAAAATTGAAGTTGTCAATGCATGAAAACAACTTGATTACGTGCTCATCAATTGCAAATTCCAGTTACCCACATAACCGAAGAAAAAACTTTAGGAGGGATTGAAGCACAATCAGATTCTCTTGCCATTAATAGATGACTTTAGAACAAACTGCCATTACTTTTACCATTAATAAATGGGAAATAGTAAGTTATTAATTTAATTACTCAAAAACTAAAAACATCTAATTTTCTTCTACAAATATAAAGTACCTCTATGAGGGAGAATAAATATATTTTTCAAAATCAGTACAATATCAAACTCAACTATTATACACACGCCTCCTTCCTTGTTAAGAATCAAAATATAAATTCACCTAAAAAAATTGCGTTAAATTGATTAAGATGGTAGATCAGACGCACTGGTCAGAAATTATAATGCAGTATCATTTGAGTTAAGATATGTAAACCTTCACTCTGCGGGTTTAATTTCTTCAATACTAATTGTCAATTAATTTCAAAATTTAAACCCAATGTTCATGTTTGGTTCTAAACATGATTATGCGGTGCGTTCTTCAATAGTCAATACTAACGTTTATGGACTTCATGTTGGGATTTATGCCCTAAAGCTTGTAATTTGTAAATGTTATAAATAAATTAATAAAAGAAGTAGTTATTTCATTCAATTATATTATATGTGCTAAACATCCAAGATTGCTAGATGTAATCTCAAACTGAGTATAAGAATGTCATATACAAAGGAATTCATTTTGAGACATGCAATCTAAAGAGTCCGTATAGAAAGCAAATGAAGTTGAGTACTTTATTTGTGGTTAATCTACAGCTACAGTCCATTCCGTAATGTACGGTGGTCTTATTCTAGACTACTCATATGGTGATATGAGAATGGAGACACCTTATATGATATGATCATATAGGACTGGGCCACAATCTATATGAATCTATCACTAAGATCCGTTAGTTGAAAAGATTCATATATATCGACAAATGATGGTTGTATATGGGTGATCTAAATCCTGAGTGTCTTACTGACTCCTTTAAGCTAGATCGTGTTTCTTGAAATACCATGGGTGAGATCGGAGTAGCATTCCCGATCAATAACTCCGTATCTTGGAATCACGGTTTGGCTTATGGCTGGAAAGGTATGCACACAATAGTGGAATCCACTCCTTCTTGCGAGAAGTAGATGAGTAATTCCCTTAAAGGTTGATTCAGGACTTGAACGATTAAGAGTGCTCTCCTTCTTCCGTACAGGAATGAAGGATATAATCATTCATTAGAGAATTAATGGTATTTAAAGGAAAAGATATAATTAGAGAGGTATACGGACTTTATGACCTAGCTCTAATTATAAACTACTTGTGGAGGATCATGCCATATGTAATAGCTATATCGATGGACACTAATAATTTGATTGTGTAAAACATCTACAGTTATGAGAGTACAACCTTTGGTTTTTAATTGAATAACTTTGAGGATAATAATTGTGAAATATTAATTAAAGGGTTTAATTAATTTTTCTAAATATTGTTGGAGCTCAAAACTGTGGGTCGATTAGGTCCCCTTGCTAGCCCTTTACGATTGATAGTAACAAGGCTCACGGAGAATTGGATAGTCCAATTAAATGTATTACGAAAGTAACTTAAATATATTCTGGGAATTAATTAAATGATGTGATTATTTAATTGATAAATTAAATATTATTAAATAATATGATTATTTAATTGACATATTAATAATTAAGAATTATTAATTGTTATTTAGAGGTTTCAGTTTCGAACCTTGACAAGAGCAAAAGAATACAATAATAAGAGATTATTTTTATTTGATTTAAAGAGGCCAAATGTTCAAACCCTAGTGGTGACCAAATTAAAAAGGATTTAGAATCATATTTTAACTTGGTTTACTAAACCCTAGGATCCTAGTATATAAGATATACTTATCAGGAAAAATAAACTAACCTAATTGAGAGACATAGGGTGCGGCAACATATAGGAGGAAAGAAAAAGAATTTTCTCTTCCCCCTAGCTTGGCCGAATTCAACAAGAGAGGATAAAGGGTTGTCTTCCAGATCTCTCAAGCCTCCATTCAACTGCTCCCGGAATCAATGATGTGCCCACACACACAATTGCTAGATCGCGGGACATAGCTCGGAAGGCTTAGTGGTGAAGGATCGAAAACAAAACGAATGAGAGTTCTTCAAATGTATGAAAACAAATATCTTCCTCATATTCGTGTATACAAAAGGTCTGAAGACGATAAAAAATTTTAAAACCTATCATTCTTAATGCTTGATTTTTCGCTACGCGACTTACACTTCAAATGTAGACAAAATGTTCATGTTTGGTTTCTAAACATGATTATGTGGTTCATTAAAACTAATTATATGACTTCTTTCCAAATAAAGAATATGATAATTCAAAGCATATAATTGTCTTGTAAAAGTTTTCTGCCACATTCAAGGATGAAAATATCAATATCGACAGGAATATGGATATCAATGGAAATTGACATAAAATTTATAAGAAGTATGAAACTTAGGCTAAAAACATAAATTGTTTTAGTGAAATTAAAACAAAAAAGCTCAAATAATCAATAATCTAACAAAAAAAAAACACACACATTTTGTTTTCAAAGACATATAATACCTAACAACTATATAGTATAAATATGAATATAATACAAAGACATATAATATCTAACTACTATATAATATAAATATGAATAAATGCACCTACATGCTATATAAAAATTAAAAATCTATTGGGTATTTGAATCAATGAACGTGGAAATGATGACACGTCGTTGAGGTGTATCAAAAGATTTGAATTTTACATTCAACCTCGCAAGTGCACGAGTCAAGAGACTAGTATAGCGTGCAAGCAAGGGTATCGTTCCGCAGAGAGATGGAATCTATCAACTGTCACTAGCTTAGCTTATTTGGAAAATACGAATTGAGGAGTGTGTGTGTGCATTAAATGTAAATATTGCAATGAAAAGATAAATTATGTACAAAAGTATTTACAAAGATAGAATGGATGTGAGAGATGTGGCATATAAATGGTTACATTAAGTAAATGACTCCACCATAGCAATCACACAATTTCATACAAACATGCATAGTTAATGTTGAATGCCATGCTCACTTAATCCTCATCAATTGTCCTCACTCCAGCAACAACGGCTATACCGACATGCACCAGCAACCTATCTCTCGATGGTTGCCCGAACTGCACTCGAGTTCCTTAAGAACTATGAGACACACATAACGACAATACATGCAAAACCGCGCACTGACTCTACATGTAGTGGGCAATCTACTAGTGCACGTTGAGTGCTTCACCTCTCGATCCTTCACACAACAACCTAAGTTCATTCAAATGATGGCTAACCACTTGAAAGCTTTAAGCACTTCAAAGGACCATTCAACCATCAACAAGCGAATGCAACAAAAAAAGGCAACAATGCTAGGTTTATATCAATTCCTTAATGAATGAAAGTACACATCGAAGAAGAGAAAAAAATACAAAGAAATAAATACAAAATGGATAGAAAGGAGACCCCTCATCCATAACTGGGAATCGAACACCGGGTCTTCTCGAGTGTCAATCCGAGATGTCCTCACCACTGGACGACTACGGTGTTCTCCAATCTCATGAATGCACAACCCTCTCAATCAAAGAGAAATCTCTCTCCTTATCTCTCTAAACTCCCTAAGATGGATGGCTTAAAAATGGGACAAGCTCACCAAACAACAATGTGCAAATAGTTTATTGTTATCATTAAGAACATTCAATTCAAGTTAAGGGTTTATTCTCTTGATTAAGGCATTCACCAAAATCAATTCATCACCCAAACCCAAGCCATGGGATGAGCAATTGTGTCTTGATAAAAAGACCCATTAAACACAAGAATATGGAACCCAAGCTTAATCTAGCATATGAGTGCATAATCAACCAAGCTTTTCCCACTCTTTGGAGCTAATACTCAAACACTCAAATCATTTTAAATACAGTAATTTTGGTTCCCCCTCCAACATACAAACAATTATGGGATACTAAATTACTCTACTCCTAAATTAAATTACCCTACTCCTAATCCCAATCATGCATACATGTCAATTTCGGACCTCCACACACATGAGTATCACAATAAGAGAGACAATTATGTATTTAGCAAAGAGTAAAATAAAACCCAAAGAATTTAAGAAACATTCATACATATATTGCACAAGTGTAGGTTTACAAAATTCCCTAATTGGTGATTACATCCAAGAAAACAAGAAATACAAAAAGAAATGAGTTTAAAGGAGACAACCCTTGAAGACAACTCCTCCAAGCTCTCCTTGATTTCCTAGCTCGTTTTTGGTCCAAAGACCACTCCATTCTTCTTGTAATCTACTCCTAGATGGGTGGATGTAGTATAAAAAGAGTGGTGGAGATGTATGGTGAGCTCCCATGGAGGAAAATCCTCCATGGGAGCTTAAAGCTCTCACTTATTTGGGGAAAGGAGGAAGAAGATGAAGAGAGGTGTGAGGTTCGGTTTTAGGGTGTGGGAGGTGTGGAAGTCCTTGTTTCAGACCCCAAATGGGGGTATTTAAAGAGTTGGGAGGTTAGGGCACGAATGGGGTGTGAAAAGACAAGATTGCCCTTCAAAATCGACCAAAAATCGTGAAATTGGCACCCAGGGCGCTGTACGTACAGTCGTTTTGTACAACGACCATACAGCGCCCATTCTCTGGAATTGTTTTGGCAATATGGACACTGTACGTACAGCCTTTTTGTACAGCGACCGTACAGCGCTTCTTGTTCTTCAGTGGTTTTTAGCATCGTGCACTGTTACAGAAACGGGCATAACTCTCTCTAGAAATATCGGAATCACAATCTGTAAAACCCGTTGTAAAGAGGACAGCGGGGGCTTTCCAACCATAGGTAGTACAAAACCTAGTTATTTCTGAGGAGAAAGATATAGCCCTCGCAAGTCAAGTGTTCTGCACGAGCCTTTTCCATTTCAACCCTTTTAACTTCCGAAACCCATCAATTTAGCTCAAATACCTTATTTATGGTAAATAACCTACAAAAAGCTCACAAAACACATTATATACAAAAATACGCTCGAAAACGAGTATAAAAAAATAGGAAATGGGGAGCTCAAATAGGTGTAAATATGGTCCGATCAGGAAACGACATGCCTAATATTCACCCATAACTTATAGCAATTAATAACGTCAGTAGCAGAAAAAATAGAAGATGAGAGAAAATAAAACAATCACAACACAAGATATACGTGAAAAACCCAAATCGGATAAAAAACCATGGGCCGTCAAGACGACAGAGAAAATTCTAATATATGATAAATTGTTACAACCATATACTCTAGGATTCTCTCTCTCACCTCAACCCCAAACCACACTCACAAGATCCTCACTGAATACCTCCCCAATATCCCTTACGTCTCCCCTGAATATCACCCACGGATCTTTAACTTGATCCACCGATATTCCCTTGGATCCCCTCCCCAGATATTCCCTAAATCTCCCCCGGATCTCACCACACTCTCTCTGATGTTACATGGTGTTCTTTTCTCCACACCAAAATGACATAATTACAAGGTTTATTTATACTAGTTACATGGAGTTCAAGTCCTACAAGGAAATACTAATCTTCTACATATAAGACTTCTTGTTTCAGCGCAAAGTCCTTTTTCTCCATGCACAAGAACTTCCTATTCCATGTACGGTCTCTTTCTTCCTATTCCATGTAAGATCTCTTTCCTTGATCACAAGGACTTCCCAGAAAACGAGCTTTTTCCTTTTCCATCGAAGACTTCCTGATCTGCGTAAATTTTCATCGAACCTATGTGAGTACCGCTGTCTGCAGTACAGCGTTTCCCACAATAGAAACCTCTGGTCTCATTACTGTTGTGCAATCCACAGCGCAAGGCACAACGGTCCTTCAATGCTTTGCGAACGCTGCCTCTACCGTTGTCCAAGGCATGATGCCATGGACAGCGGTCCTTCATTGTCTTCACAGCGCTCTTTGGGTCTCTTCCTCGACCGCTCCGTAGACCGCTATCAAAGCCACAGCACTAGGGACAGCGGTTTTCTTCTTCTTCAGCTTCCGTCTTCAAATCTTCCCTCAAACACCAAATCCAACTTCCAAACATATCCCATGTCTCCAAGAAGCTTTACATAAGTTGAGTCTCGTTTGGTTAACATTGGGTTTATTCGAGAATACGAGCCAAAACCTAACAAAATCTTCCGTTAAAATTTCATTTTCTAATAGTGTGCATCATACTAGTCATAGAAATTTAATACCAAAATGGAAATCTAGGTTGTTCAAACATAGTGTGGCGACCATCTTGATTCATGTAATATTGATATCATGACATAAAATTTAAATAGTTTTCATTATAATCACGAACATGTTACTTGTAAGCTTTTTGGTTTGTTCGGAATCCATTAATATCAGTACAATATAATTTGTTTAATTACAAAAAATAAAAATGCAAAGGTACATAAAAATATTAGGGAATATCATTAATTTCTCACTTTACATTGATGGGAATATACCGGATATTTCATGGATGTTTCCCTGATATTTCACGGAAATTTCCATGATATTATGTAAGATTTTTTTTTTTTTTTTTTTTTAAAGGCTATTATGTAAGATTAACACTACATATTTACCGATATTGCGGATATTTACGGAAATTTCCTAGATATTTTGCGGGTAAAAGACGGAAATGATATCACGGAAATTGTGGTTATTTTAATCTATGCCTATGTTTTCTAAATTTAGAATATGACCTAATACATGATAAAATCCAACATAAGTACATAATATTAACTCAAACTTAATGTTTACTGCTTTTCTCTCTGTTTAAGGATTATATATTTTTTTAGGAATTATCTCATTAAAGCAGAAAGATAAAGTGTCTCTATTTAAAGGTAATCTCTTGAGATAAAAAAGTATAGTGGAAATTAAGAGAAATAGAGTGGTCATGGATTTCAATCAATCGAAGGAAATTTCACCTGCAAATTCATCTCCACAGGTTCAGAACACCATGCCAATTTTGCCTCATCTTCACCAAGTTAACAAAGAGGTTAGGCTCTTCCACTATCAATTTGTTGATTATTTTATGTTACTTGTAATTGTCGAGAACAGTCTTTTTTTTTTTTTTTTTTTTTTTTTCCATTCTTCTGATCATTATAATATTGTGGAAATTAACTTTCTGTCATGTTCTTATTATTTTTAGTTTGACTTATGCCATGGAAAGGATGATGAAAAGGCTGGAAATTTCAATCTAATGCAGAAACAAGAGCAAAGTTTAAAATTGTTCTGGAGACAAAAAATGCTGGAGATTGATACTACTTCAAGTTCAATTTCGATTCTTTAACTTTGTGGATATGTGATAAGCAATTATTATTTGATTTCCCATTCACTAATCATTATTTACTTGTATCAATCTTGATGTAGAAGTACCTTTTAAGGAGTGCCATCAACTACCTTTGTTAAGGATCAAACGTGTTATGAAATCAAATGGAGATGTGAAGGTTTGCAAATTACATTTTTATTCCTTTGAACTTCTATTTTTTTTTTTTTTATATGTTCATTATTTAGAACCTTCATCTGCATCTTAATAAAATTTAATAAAACTTTCATTAAATGTCTCAAGATTTATGCTAAATTATGCAGATTTTATGTTAATTTGTAGTTTTAATATTTAATTATACGGATTTAACGTTTAGCTATGTAAATTAGAATGTGAAAGTGAAAGTTTGCGTTTTTTTTTTATTTTATTTTATTTTTTTTTAAATGTTACAATAGTTCGAGATTTGATGGAGGGGATAAGCTCGAACCCATAACCTCATGGTGTATGTGTAAGGGGCAAATCATTGGACCAACCTTATCTTATTATAAGTTTTGAATTTTTGGCCGAGATATGTAATGTCCTAATTATAAAAAAAAGTGAAAGTTCAGTTTTAATAAATGTGGATTTCTGCATTTAATTTTTTACTTTATTATATGAATAGATTTTAAAGTATAAGTTTGAAAATAGTTTACAATTCAATTAGTCTTGTATATAGCAAAAGTTAAAGGAAATCAATTTAAAACATATGGTTAAATCTCCTTGCATCTACTTTCATTTTTGGTCATTTCAAAATAGTCACAAATTCAAATTCATTTAATATATATTTGGTTTGATTAGCTAGTAGTGGTATTCTATCATCAAAAGCTTTATAAATAATCAAACTCCTTTTTGAGAGACTATTTTTTATTATTTGATTGGAAATTAATAAAAATATTTTTTGAAATTATAATTACACTTGAGAGTTTTACAAAGATGTACGTAATAAATGTTTTCAAAATAGCACTTGAAGTATTATCTTATGAGAAAGCACTTAATGATTAGTATCTTAGCAAGATTCGTTTCCAAACGTTCTACAGAAATGTTTTCTAATCAACTCTTTTTCCTTAAAACACTTTCAAGCAGGATAGCCTAAAATTAGCCTTTGAATATAATTAACATTTCAATTAATAATATATATCAATGGTTTAATTAAAAAAAAATTTAAAAGAAAAATTGATTTAATGGTTTAATTATATTTGAAATCACCCAATTAAAGTAATGTTATATATGTATTCATCTAAATCGCAGATGGTTCGTTCAGATACTCCAATAATAATCTCAAAGGCATGTGAGATGTTCATTGAGGAGCTGACGCTTCGAGCATGGCTGCACACTGAGAGATGCAACCGTCGAACACTGCAGCGCAGTGACATTGCCAAGGCATTGAAGCTCGATGAGCTTTTTCATTTCTTACACCACAAGGTTCCTTTTATTTTCCTCTTGTTCTTGCATATATTTATATATATATATATAACAGTAAAGTTCATATAATTACTACTGTGACTTTTAGTGGTTGTTTGATTAAGTATTTTCTAAAAACGATTTTCCAAAATGGATCTTCAAAATTAAAGGTCATGACATGTTGAGAACGACCAATTTATTGTTTTCTACTATTTTAAAAAAATTATTTTTTTTAAACAAACCATTAGGCATTAGGCTTCAAAAAATAACTATATTTTCAAAAAAATATTATTATTTCTTTAATAATAGCTTCAAAAGCTTCAATTTAAAAACAAGAATACTGCATGCTCTTGTGTTCTGATGTTGTTAAAAGTGCTTTTAAATGGTTTTTTTTCCCCCTTTTTGACAATTTTTTTTTTTAGTTTGAAAATATATAGATATGAAAGTTGAGATTTAGAAATAAACAATATATTATAATGTTTTTATTTAATCATATTAGATAAAACTTATAAAAGTTTTTTTAAAAGCATATTTGCCAATTTGGTGCTTTTAATTGTTATATGTATAAATATATATATATACGGTCCCGTTCCTATCAGTGCATCCTGATATAACTTTATCAGGATATTGAATGTGAGCCACTTATTTATAACAGTGATTTGACAAGTGCATACATACCAATTCAAAGTATGTAAAACGAGTGGCTCACATTCAATATCCTTACATAATTATATCAGTGCGCACTGATAGGATAATTTCCGTATATATATATATATATATATATATTTATATAGTCTTTCTACTATCAGTTCGTCCTGAAATATATCAAGACGAAGAATGTGGACCATAGATTATGAAAAAGTTTTGATAAGTACATACACTTTGAGTCAAAGTATGTAAATTTAATGGTCCACATTCTTCGTCCTGATATATTTATTGTCAGAACGAACTGACAATAAAAAGACTGTATATATATATATGTATATATATATATATATAATGATTTAGAAAATAAATAATAAATTAATTGTTGCATTTATATCAGTATGGCGAGAATGAGAATGAAAATGGTTCTGAAGCAAATGAACTTCTTCCAGCCAATCAACTGCCTTTTCCAGATATATATTTTAATGAGGTGGGCGATATGACTCAAAAATATTCTTGGATATTAATAGAATGTAGATAATTTTGATTAATTATAAATGCCGTCTCATGTATGCAAAAGCATATTTTCCTTAGACAAGTAATATATGTAAATTTGATGCATAAACATTTTTTGTGATTTGGTTTTGAAGAATCCACTAGAAGAAGTTTCTCAGCAACTTAAGATCAAACCAACATATTCTGCTCTCAAATTCAACTATGGATCTACATCTCAATCTCAGGTTAGAAAAGAACCCTGATCAAAATTTATAAATGCTAAGATATAATTTGAGCTTGGGAAAATGATTTTGATACAATCTCAATAAAAAACAGCTTTTCATTTATTTTACCTCAAGTGTGGGATTTCGCACGTTATGAAGGATCCCAATTTGCACCGATGTAAATCGAACACCGAGTCCATTATACACTAACACCAGTGCAAATTAGAATCTCACAACTGAAAATATTTATATACACACACAACAAAACCTCACCTATTATATTAGTGTCTCAATTCATGGGAATTAGAGACCTACTTGATCACACTTGTGAATAAATTGGAAGCTTTACTTACAAAGCTTTGTTTGTTTTGCAGTGATAGAAGCAAATGGTAGCAGAAAAATGTCACTGGAGTACTGAAAGCAAATGAATGTCAAGAAGCTATAGCATCTTGTGGATGAGATAAATGGACGAATATATTTTGTCTGAGATACAAAACAAACAATGTTATTTGAATTAAAAAAGACATGTTTCAATAATCTGCTAAAGGGCTTTGTTTGTTCTTTATGGATAATCAAACTTATGTTCTATATAATACTATATTATTATTGTTGTTATTTATTTATTATTATTTTGTGCTCTTGAGTGGATCATCTTGAGGTGTAACTAGGGGTGGGCACAAAAACCCGAACCGAACCGAACCGAACCGAAAAAGGGTGTTTGGTTCGGTTTTACACTTGAGTTCGGTTCAATTCGGTTCGAACCGAATGAACCATATTCAATTCGGTTCCGATTCGGTTTTGAGTCTTCAAAACCGAACCGACCCGTATGAACCGACAAATAAATTAAAAAAAAAAACCCTAATTTTTCTAACTCTTTTCAGACCTCTCTCAACTCACAGCCGAATATCTCCCTTTTTTCTCTCAACTCACAGTCTCACTCTCTCTTTCTCTTCCACCCCTTCTTCATCCAATCAACCTACCAGAAATCTTCGGTCCACCTACTCTCGGCTCTCTTCCACGGTTTCGACTGCCGCCTACAATCGTCTCTCTTCAAGGTATTTTTCTTCTTCTTTTGCCATTCGAATCTACAATTTTCTCTAACTTTTTTCCCTCTTTTTTTGCTATCTACTTACTTGTTTCGATCTGGTGAGTGGTGACTTTGATATAATTGAATATATTTCATTTTATGTTGCATTTCTACTTACTTGGTGTTTCTGACTTTGACTAAATTTTGATTTCGTTTTCATGTTTTGCATACAGGAGTAGATTTGGTGTCATCAAGATTCAAGAGCCTAAGGATTATTAGCTATAAAAAGGTCAGCCTAAAGCCGTAAATTTTGTGTGATTTTGCTCTGTTTTGTGTCAATAAATCAAACATGAAGTGGAGATTTCATTTACAAAATGTTTTGTCTCTTGCTGCCATGGTTTTCTGCGCTGGTGGGGGTTGGCATGTGTGTTGTGTTTTTGGTTTTTTGCTGTTTGGTTCTGTTTTCTACCTTGTTTTGTTTGGGTTGTTTTTCGTCTCTTTTGGACGTTTTTTGTGTGCCTTGGTGTGTGGTTGGCTGCTATTTGCCTGGTGTTGTTTCACTTTCATTGCATCTATTAATTAAATAGAGTTTAATTAATTGTAATCAAGATCTTTCTCTGCAATCTATTTCTTGTAGAAATAAATTTCTACTATTTATAAATTTTTTTATTATAAAAAATATAATTGATTATGAAAGTCAACTATAAATATATAAAAGTAAAGGTTCACTTCGAAATTGCTACTACAAGTTCATGGTTTTATATTCTAGCAATTTTCTCTATTTATAATTGTTTTTTGTTCTTCTATTAGTTAATTAGTTAATTATATTTTCCCTATTTACAGCTGAAGATTTGAAGTGGAAGAAATGCAGGGATAACATTTGAATGATTTGGTTATGTTTTATTATGTTGTGGATTGTATTTGAAGTTTAATTTTATTATGGATTGTGTGTGATCATATTTTATTTTGGATTGCATTTTGGACTTCCCTAATTCTATGTAATTGAAGTTATCTGGATTCAATTTCTAAACTGAATTTGGTAGGCTGGTAACTATTTAGAAGCTACTTTTGATTATGTATTCACTGAATTTGGTAATAGTGACACTGAATTTGGTAGCTATTTCTGGACTCAATTTTTGGATTCAATTTGGTAGCTTATATGTTGATTATGTGGACTGTGGACAGATTTGATTATGTAAATAATGAGTTGTAAATTTGGACTGCATCAATTGCCTAAAGGCCCAATTACAATAATAGATGTTAAAAGGTAAAAAAGAAATGAAAAAATATATATTAAAAAAAATTGGGCCCAATAGGCCCAACAAGCCCAAAACCGAATTGAACCGAACCGAGAAAATGGTGTTCGGTTCAATTCGGTTTTAGCCTTCAATACGGTTCGAACCGATTCAATTTTTTAAAAACCGAATATAACTCGGTTCAATACGGTTTTGGCCAAAACCGAACCGAACCGAACCGAACCATGCCCACCCCTAGGTGTAACTATCTGAAAGGTGCAACTGGCTAAAGAGCTGGTTCCGTGGTTTTTACCCGTTGGGGTTTTCCACACAAAAATCATTGCATTATCTCTACACAAACAGCCAATGAAAGAACTCTTCAGCGACAAAGATGCAATATGCAAGGCAACAATGAAACACTAGGGCATCAAGGATGAAGGTGCAAAGATGGAGCATATTGCTCCATCTGAAGCAGTTGGCAGATAGATGTGGCAGATTTGCTCCATTCCTTTTTTCCTTTGAAGTTGGGTTAGAATTGTTTTGTTGTTGAATCGAATTGAAATTGTGTTTGATGAAAAAGATGGGTTTGAATTTTTTATTTTTGTATTTGATTCCAGAAAAAATATTTGAGATTGATGAATTTTTTTGGAATCTAGAATTTTTTCTGGAATCTAAAAATATTAGGATCTCACATTGACTAAGTATGGGATTAGTCAATGATATATAACTCATTAGGCACCCTCTCCTTACAAGTCGGTTTTTAAAGATGAGTTTTACCCAGTGGATTCGTATCAAGTAGTATCAGAGCCGGCACCATGCCGAGCAGTGGGTTCGTCGTGGACGGGACGACCTGGGGAGGGCTGCTACTCGAGAGAACGGGATCCGCGAAGTCACCCGGCCTAGGGTTTTTTTTTATATTTTTTTTATTGAATCAATAAAAAATAGAGCAAATTGCAGCCAACCTCCCTGAGATTTGGCCTTTGACAACCAAAAACAATTTTATCATTAATAGACAATGACCTCACCTAATGTTAGTCAAAGTTGGTCAAATTTAACCATTGACCGGATTTGGACTCTACAAATACCAAAATGTCCCTAAATAAATAAAAATTCTGATTTTAAAAATATATAAATATCGGAAAACTAAAAATAAAAATAATTAAAAAAAAAAAAATTGGCACATCTGAATCTAATCTAACGTTTTCTTCTTCCATTGATGTATCCCCAGATTTTTCTTCAAATTCAAGTTTTTTAGATTTTTCAAAAATAAAAAGGTGTGGCTCATCCAAATCTAATCTAACAACATTTTATTCTTCCATTGATGTATCTCCAGATTTTTCTTCAGATTCAAGTTTTTCAGATTTTTCAAAAATAAAAAATAAAAAGTGTGGCTCACCTAAATCCAATCCAATAACATTTTCTTTATTTATTTATTTTTTTCATTCTTCCATGTTAGTAAAACTTGAGAAGAAAATAGAAAAGAAAAAAAAAAACTTGAGAAAACTTGAGATCTGTTTTTTTTTTTAAATAAATAAAAAAGGCTTAAAAGGACAAAAATACCCTTATCTTTGTTAAGTTTGACTTTACTTTAACTAACAATAGGGGAGGTCATTGTCAATTAAGCATAATTAAAGTTGTTTCTAATTGTCAAATGCCAAACCTCAGGGAGGTTGGTTGCAATTTGCTCTAAAAAATAAAATAGATAGTAAGGGCATTTTTGACCATTTACATGGGCAAGAGACTCAATAGTTAACTTTAGGCAACGGTAGGGATGTAAGTGAAATTTTGATTAAAATTTGCCTATGCATGCAATTATGCGTAATTTTAAGGATACTTTTACAATTTTAAAAGAATATGATTTTTTTTTTTTTCAAAAAAATTGAAATATTTTAATTTCTAATTGGTATTAAACCATTATTTAATTCAAATGTGAAAGAAAATAGCAAAGTAATTTTACATCATTTAATTCAAATGTCAAAGAAACCAATATAAAATATCTAAATATATTTTTTTTATAATTCATATTATAACGTCAAAGAAAAAACAAAATAATTATATAACATTTAATTTAAATATAATTATATATATATAATATCTAAATTTATTTTTTATCATTCACATTACTAACACGTGTAAGCCAGTAGGTACAAATTAAATTATTAGATCTTGTACCAGTTATAGAGTTCTTTATAGCTCTAGATCTACATTTATTCTACATATTCTTTGAGTAGATTAAAAACAATGGTCTACTCATTATTATAACATTAGATTAAAAAAAACCTATAAACAGTACATAAAAATGGCTATTTAAAAATAATTATTAAAAAAATCAAATTATAATAATATTTAATAACAATATATTTGTATGAAATTAAAGTTGGGATAGAAGTGTCTTTATATTAAATTAACAAATATAATTTTTTCATTTAAAATATTTAATTAAAAAAATTTCTGTCAAAATAATATAAATTATTAAATAATCACTTTTGAAAGTTTTACCAAACATTTCTTTTATATCAAAATTTTTAAATAATTTGACTTTAACTTCTCAAAAGCAAAACGGATTTGGATCTAATGGTTCTTCTTTACTGTTTATTTTTTAGGAAAGACAATTATTGTTTCTTTTTCCTATATCTTTACCTACTTTTAAATGTATTATGAGACTGGACAATATAATGTTGGTCCAGTGATAAAACCCCTCACACCTGCACCACAAGCTTGCGGGTTCGTGTCCTCCCTCCGTCCCCTAAAAAAAAAAAACCCATAATTTATATAATTATATAATACTTCAAAAAAAAATAAAATGTATTATGAGACCAATGGTGTTAAAGATAGAAAATTAGGATGAAAAGGAAATTTAATAACTTTGTAATGGTCCGACAAATACATCTCAACTTTTGTATGCTAATTGATATATTAATTGACTAATTCTTTGTGAAATGGTTATACATAAAACTACTCCTAAGTCCTAATAAATCATTGCAAATGGGTCGGGTACATCTAACGTTTCACCGATTTGGGTCCGTATCCAAATTTAACAAATTCTATTTCAAATCCTTATATTATTACAGAGTTTTCAAGCCAAAAACAGTAAAAAAATATTATTATTATTTTCGGTATCTATCTAGACTAAGTATTTTTTTCGAAGCTTTTGCCAAGCCAAAATCAGCAAAGTTAATAATCAACTCTCCATTATTAGAAGATTCCTAGTGTACTATATTTTAATCACTTAAAAACCTAAAAAAAAAAAAAAAAAAATTTGTTTTGTCTAGACAGTCTTGTTTGTGCTTAGCTTTGTCAAGACAATACTTTCATCTACTTAATTCTTGAAGAAGACAAGGACCCTTCCAAGTTTCAAACATAGTTTATCATCTAAGCTTATTGAGACAAATCATGTTCTTGAGTACGCTTCAATTATTGCATGTATGTCTTCTCGCCATTTGTCTTCTTGTTTCTTTTTCTTCTTTTAGCCGTCCAAGTGTTTTCATCTTGTTGGCAATTATTGTTTATAGTTAAACTTGCCTTTTCCACCAATATTAGAAAATTATTTGGACCAAGTCCACTTAATGTACATGGTTATGTTTCTTCTAGATCTTTGACACTCTAGACTGATCAAATCTAACATAATATTGCCACAATTATCAAATGTTAATTAATTATTTTGTTATTTATAGGTTCAGATTTGAATTCAATCCACTTGTAATTTATTATTCATGTTAATTAATTAACTATGGCATTGTATTCTTTGTTTAGGTAATCTTTTAACTTGTTCTTATTCTTGATATTGACTTTAATTTGTGGTAGATCTACTCTTGTCCTTTTCTCTTTTCTTTTTAAAGAAATCACTTACAAAATTTCTTAATGACTAAATCAAAACTTCCAATATTTTTTGAACCCGCCAGGCCAATAGTTGTGTATAGATGAAATATATATATGACATTTAAAGATTTTTAATTCGTAGAATTATATTCCATACCTTTTCCCAATGTTTGATCAAAATTGAGAAACAAAAAGTTGGTGGGCCATGTTGGGTGACTTATCAATGTTAACACACACACCTGCATTACTTGAATCAATCACTAGAAGTTGTAATTATAAAGCATGAAGAGTGAGTGTTGTCAAGGAGCTAGAGTTTTTTGTTTTTTCAATAATTAGGTTGGACAAATCTTTTCAAGAAAATGACTTTGTCAAGAAAATTACAAGAAAGTTAACCACCAATTATGAGCTTCAATGCTAAGCTCACAGGAAGGGCTACATGGAGTTATAAAATACAAGGTGGTCAATTGATTGTGGTATCATTTTTTTTTTTTTTTTTTTTTTTTTTTGACAAAGATTTTGTATCATAAAAAAAAAAATAAAAAAAAATACAAGGTGGTTAAGTTATTATTAATGGCTTGTTTGATTTTTCTACTTTTAACCCTTAATGTGTTTCATTAAGTTGTTTTATTTTTTATTATTTACTCCTTAAATAGCTGAATAAAAAAAATATTTAATTATATATCCGTTTTTTACTTCCTAAACTATTATTGTGAATTTTATCTAATACAAATATTATTTTCTCTCCCAACCCTTAGCTATAACCCTTAGCCATATTAGTGTTTTTAATTTTCTTCTCATATTCAATACATATAACAAACTAGATAATATATAATATGTTTTGTAATTTTGCTAAAAATGAAGTATTTAACATGTTTTCAAATACATCGTTTTATATATGATGACTTGTATTTTTACGAAATTAAAACGTACATGAAAACTTTTTAAATTAAATTATAAGAATTTTTAAAAAATATATATTTATAAATATTTGAAATATTATTTATAACTATACAATAACTTGTTTTTGGAATTTATTAAATTATTTGTTTTTAGTTTCCTTTGATACATTGAAAATGTAAATATATAACAATTAATAATTGAAATGGCATAAATGTAAAAATATTTCTTTTCAATTATTTGTGACTAAAGAAAAATAAATAACTCCACACTTATATTCAGTTTTTAGTATTTTTTTTTAATATATATATATATATCATTCAATTTTTAATTACTATTCAGTCTAAAATTCAACAATATTCGATCTTCAAATGAAAAAACAAACGCAACCTAAGTCTAAACATTTTAAGTTCATATGGGCCTAACAATAATATTAAAACTCAAATTGGACAATTTTTTCATTAAAAAAAAAAAAAAAATAAAAAATAAAAAATAAAAATAAAAAATAAAAACCTAGATCAACATTACTAGTACACTTACATAGTTACATAGCTATTTTGCAATACAAAAGAGAGATATCATCACCCTTGTAATTTTATGAGTAAATATAATTCTCTTATCACTAATACATATGAAGAAATGCACATCATAAGATGTGGTATTTTAACAATACAGTTTTAATTGAATATCATAAGATGTGGTATTTAAATTAATTTTTAAATTAATTTTTAAGTTTTCATAAAGATTTTATGTTCTCTTTAAAAAATGCAAAGATTAATTATAATCGATTTGTAAATGATATAAACCCTTAAAAGAGCTCTCTTTTTCAGAAGATGAATTTATTTTTATTTTTGTTTAGAAGGAACTCATGTCATTATTGCAAAACTTATTTGAAATGTTTTATTTATGGGAAAACTGATATAAAAGGTGAGACAATTACAAGAGACAGGTAATTTTTTTATATATATTATAATAATTCGGGATTTGAAAAAAAGGGAGGGACAAAGTGACAATCCACTAGACTAACATCATCTTGTCCGAGCGACAAGTAATTAATTAGCTATGGACTATACGACTCTAAAGAAACTTTAATCACTCATTTAAATAATTGAATTAATTGTAGTTAGTAAGATCCGTGAAGATTTCCTTTTTAATAAACAAACATCAAATCTCAACGTCAATCACGCAAACATCTTAGCTAGCACTAAACGACACATCAAACAACTTCTTCTTCATGTTAGGTTTCAAATTATTATTATTATTATTATTATTTTCCTGAACTATCTGTTGTCGTCTGTGATGTAATTTAAAGTGTATTATAATACTAATTAACATACTGTTGCATACTCGGATACGTTAATTAATCATATATAAATAAGAATATAAGATGGTTTTAGAATCTAATGTACTTGGGTTTTATTTTTATTATTTATTGATTTTTTTTATATTCTCAACTAATAAGATTATATATACTAATTGGATGGGAGCATGTTCTGGAGGTTGTCCACACATACTTGTCTAATATTACTAATTTACAAGGGTAGGTCCGGGTCTCATACGACCCATTCTCATACTTTGGAACTTAGTCTACAATTTTATATTGGATTATTTGTCACCTAATTACTAGTCAATTTTGAATTCCCATATCGATTTAGATTTTTTTTTAATCAACATACATTTAATATTATAATTAGTCGATGATGTTAACAAAATTGAGAATAAAAAGAAAATTAATCATGATAACCAGCCATCTTTAATAATTTAAATTTGAGATCTTAAAAAAACCCATGTAGAACATCCAAATCAAGGGTTGTGCACTTCACCTAAGTTACGGAGGTTGTGTGGGAGAACCCCTCTAATAGTGGGAGTTGCTGTCCAGACCGTATTTATAGATGTTCTTATTGCGGTCTCGTACTAGTTAGGTACGTAAGAAGCTATTCATCATGCATGTGTAGCCAAATGATTCCCTACCAACTCCATAATTTATCTAAAAACCATCTACTTATTCTCCTCTTATACGGGCTCTGGTCTTGATCTTGTTTTGTTTGTTTGTGGGCATTCTCTCTCTCTCTCTCTCTCTCTACTATTAAAACTATACAAAAGGCTTGTTTAGTTTTCTTGCTCAGGACAATTCTTGATTTCTCCTTCTTTTCTCACCAAACCCTTTTCACTGATCTTTAAGTAGAATCAACAATCTTTTATTATTTATACATATAAATTTATATAGTAGCTCACTTCTTATACTCTCTATATATAGAGAGACCTCAAACTTGTTAACACTACAAGTCTAACACTACAAGCTTGTACTCACTCATTTGCAGAAATAATATGTCCATCAAATTTCTCTAAACCTTTCTAATTCCCTCTTCATCTCTAACATGGCTGATCTAGATTGCCAAACAAAATCATCAAATAATAACACTACAAGTCTAAAGCTTTTTGGCTTCAACCTCTCAGAAAATTACAACAAGAATTCAAGCGAAACGCCATCCGAATCTCTTGATCAATCAGGTTCTTTTCACCAATCCGATGATATTTTCAGCCGTAAATACGAGTGTCAATACTGCTGCCGTGAATTCGCCAACTCACAAGCACTTGGAGGCCACCAAAACGCTCACAAGAAAGAAAGACAGCTCTTGAAGCGTGCACAACTCCAAGCCACTCGCAACATTCTAGCAGCCTCCTCATCATACTTCCGATACCCCATGATACCCGCCTTTACACCACCTCCGCGGCTCCTTGCCCCAAGGGTTGCTCCCATGGTAGCTCCGCCGACCCACTATAATTCCTCTTCTTTTTATGTGATGCATGGAAGCGCTGCTGCTGTGCCGCCATTACAAGTGTCTAATGGTTTCACCGCCGTGGACGGTGGTTCTCGGATGGATAAGAGCTTAGCATTGGATTTGCATCTAAGTCTTGGACCGGCTGTGCCATAATTTACATCTCATGAAAATTATGCCAAGTTTTGATTCTTTCATGTAAATTTTTCTTCAGACTTTTTTATCAGTAAATATATCCATTTTTATATCTCCGGTCGCTATAATTTGGTGCAATATACATTTCTAATGACGTACAACAAATCATTAATTTTTCTGCTAAATCACTAATTTCATTAAGTTACGACTTTTATAAAATTTGTACAAAACTTGACATTAGGTTTTTATTTTATTTTTATTTTTTTTAATATTAGGAATAATCTCTAAAGGACATAAGAAATGTTAGTAAAACAAATCCCAACCTCTCTCTCTCTCTCTCCATATATATATATATATATATGGTTGTGCAATTTCCTTCAATCTTGTGTAGGGATGGGCGTTTCCCATAAGGACCCAAACCCTACGGGCCCCCATGAGGTTTTGGAAACAGATTTTGCCCCCAAATGGGTTTTGGGGGGGTGAGGGTGGGGTGGGGGCAAACTTCCCTCATTCACCCATTTTTCCCAAATATATATATATTATTTAAATTTTTATTTTATATATAAAATCTAATCAATTTAAAAAAAAACTAAAAAAACTAAAAATAAAAAAAAAACTAATATATTAACCTTAGTATATACTTAGTAATTAGTACCCGATCCATTCACGATTCACCCTAGTTTATGCGGGATTCCAAATTTCAAATTTTGATTTTCAGATTGAGAATTGGAAATTTGTGATTGAAAATGAAATTAAATGAGGAAAATGGGGTTTGGGGGTGGGGAAACCTCCCCTATACTCAAGCAATTGATCTCGCTTGACCCGATGGGTATCAAATTTAAAAATAAAAAAAAAATGATAAATATTTTTACATTATATATTATAATATAGCTATTGATGACATGAGAACAATGACCTTTAATAGTAAAGGTACATGCATGATGCATCTAATGAAGGTTGTTGTGTTATATCTTCATGTAAGGTTAAAATTCCATCGTGTAAGGTTGTGTTATCCCAAATATATATATAAATAGGGATTTATCAAAAAAAAACCCCATCTAGTTTGGGTTTTTGGTCAAAAACCATCCTCTAGTTTCGTTTTTGGTCAAAAACCACCCTCTAGTTTTTAATGGATAAAAACCACCCTGTTTTTTAATTAATTGGCCAAAAACCACCATGTTTTTAAATTTATTAGTCAAAAACCACCCTAGCATTAACATTTCTAACCAAATATACTATTTTACCCCTATATTCAAATTCAAACAAAAACAATAAATCAAAACAAATAATATTCAATTAAAAAAATATTAATTAACAAAAATACATAAAAATATTCTTTTTCTCCCTTCTCTCTCATTTCTTGCAGGTGGGATGGTGGCTGGGTGTTTTGTTGTGGTCCGGGGTGGTCATTGGGGTGACATGGCTATTGATTGGAATTTCAGAGGAGAGAGAGGCGTAAGGATTTGGTGGTATGGTTGTTGATGGCGTTGGATTGAGTAGTGACAGATATGGTAAAGCACCACAAAAACCTAGCCACCATCAATTTTTGTTTGGAGGGAAACAGTGTTGAAGGAGACAGAGAGCGAGGGATCCATGGATTGAGAGAGAGAGAGAGAGAGAGAGAGAGAGAGAGAGAGAGAGAGAGAGAGATTGGGGATTGAGAGAGAATGGAGAAAGAGAAGAAATTATTTTTTATTTTTTAATTAATATATTGTGAATAAATAATGTATTTGATTTTTTTATTTAATATTAGTTTCTTCTCAAATAATTGTTTTATTTAAATTAATAGTATTTAATATTGTTTGAATATATGGGTAAAATGGTATTTTTGGTTAGAAATGTTAATGGTAGGGTGGTTTTTGACTATAAAAAAAAATAAAAATAAAAATAAATAAATAAATAAAAACAGGTGGTTTTTGGCCATTAAAAACTAGAGGGTGGTTTTTGGCCAAAACCGAAACTAGAGGATGGTTTTTGACCAAAAACCCAAACTAGTGGGGGGGTTTTTGATAGTATCCCATAAATGTATGTATGTATGTATATAGGCGGCGTTTGGTTACCATGATGGAATGGTAATCGGAATGGTAATAGAAATGGGAATGGGAATTGGAATGGAAAGGAATGGAAAGTTGATTTCTTTGTTTGGTTGAGACTATAGAATTAGTATCTGAATTAGTATTACTTTGTTTGGTTAACAACTGAATGAAATGGAATTAACTGTATTTTGACCAAAATACCCCTAATTACAAAACAATTATAATAACATGATATATTATGGATAATAATAATAAAATATGAAAGTATATATAATATTATATATATTATTATAATATATAACATATTATATATTACATAGTAATATTATGTAATATATAATATAAATATTATTATATATATTTTAATATATGTTTATATATAATATAGTATATATAATATATATTATAAATATTAATATTATTATATAATATAAATATTATTATATATATTTTAATATATGTTTATATATAATATAGTATATATAATATATATTATAAATATTAATATTATTATATAATATAAATATATTATATTATATTATATTATATATAATATTATATATATATATATATATATATTTATATAATATAAATATATAATATATATAATAACATAATATATAATACATATAATAATATATTTATATGTAATAATATAATATATATTATATATGTAATATATATAATAATATAATATATAATATTATTAATATTATAATATATATAATTATATATAATACATATATATTATATAATAATATAATATATAATATTATTAATATTATATAAATATATTATATTATATATATTTATATATCATTATATATTATAATAATATAATATATAATACATATATATATATATTATATAATATATACATATTTATATATCATTAATATAATTAATAATGATAATATTTTATTTATTGGAAAGGAGGGTATATTTGGAATAAATTTTTTAGTTTGGAATGGAATGGGCATTCCATTGGTTTTTGGATGGAATGCTCATTCCACCAAAATGGTGGAATCATCATTCCATTGGATTTTAACCAACCAACCAAACATTGAGAATGGAATCCATTCCATTCCATTCCAACCAACCAAACACCACCATAGGGTGGTTCTCTAGTAAGGACGTCCTAAAATTATAAGTTAAGGACATCCAACCACAGCCACTCATTCATATTAGGTGTAGATATTTGTTAATGTATGGTTGTAGGCCCACTGTGAATATGTGATTATGGTTAGACGTCCTAAAATTATAAAGTCAAGACGATCACTACAAGAAAAAGCATATTTTGTAACTAAATTATTTGTCACGCAAGGTACCTTTTTGGTTAGTAAATACTTTTTTCAACCAATTTATTTTGGTCACCTGTTAGTAGCAGTAGGCTGGTTACAAAAGGATTTTGCAACCAACGGTCATTTAGTTGCAGAAAGATACACATTCTGCAACAAACTATTTAGTTGTAGATTGCATTTGTGTTAGTTGTTTAAGATTTTAAAGAATCAAAATCAATAGTTACCGATAGTATTTTACAACCAAATATTTGGATACAAAAACATATATTTCGCGACCAAATAAATTTAATGGTAATTTTGTAACTAAACAAATTTAGTCGCAAAATGTTCGTTTCTACGTCCAAATATTTAGTTGTAATTAAATAGTTATTTTACAACTAAACAAATTTAGTCACGAAATATTGGTTTCTATATCCAAATATTTGGTTGTAAAAGTATTGTTTTATTTAACGCTAATATGCTTTAAAATCCATGAATATTACATTTAGTAACAACAATTTGGTTACCAATTGTTTGTTTCTATAACTAATATTTATTTAAATTATGACTAATTTAGTTAGCGGTAAAAACTTTATTTGAACTTAATGTTTAGCATCCAATATATATTTTGTTACCAATTAAATGTTACTATGACTAATATCTTACCAAACTGTAAAAACGATAAATGATAAAAATAAACAAAAATAAGTAAAAATCAATTGACTAGCATAAAAAGTAAAGATAGGACAATTTCTATATATAAAATTGGATCTTGTATCCTAATAATCAAAGAAAGGTAGTATCAAACAGCAATATAGGACAATTTCTAACTTGAAACTACACTCTACTAGAGTTAGAGCAAGAGCAGCCCCATGAATTCCGAGAACATAGACAATAATAACGACTCAACATTGGCTTTATTTCCAGCAAGGATGAGGAAGATTTCCTGCCCACGGCTAAATGCTTGATTAAAGAGGAGACGAGACTGGAAGGTCGAGATTTGAAATAAATGGAAACCTTGATAAGAATGCCAATGGTGTAAAGATAATCATCATCATCCTGCCATCATACATATGGTATTAGTGTGTACCACTTACCATAATATGCCATGTGTTATTAAACGAACAAATAATTTTAAAAAATAAATATAAAAGTCAACAATTAAATATATATTATTAAACTTAATCTTAAAGTTAATTAATGCCATGTAAAATTTATAAAATATTTAAAATTTAAAATTATTTCAAATTTTTTTAATTATTACAATATATCGGGATTGAGAGAGACCGGAGAGAGCAAGATTCAAACTCACAACCTCTTCGATGTAGGTGTGAGGTTCATCTTATCAAAATTAATTTAAAACTTTAAAAAATATGTTGATTGATATTTTTTTTATGAGTAATGCTATTGGACCCAAAAAACCAACCTAAATTCCAACCCAAATGCCATGTGACAACATCACACACAATATGGGCCCATGTCACTCTTTCCAAAATCCCATGTGATATTGTCACATAGATTTGGGTTGGTTTTTTGGGTCAAATAGCTTTACTCTTTTTTTATTTTATTTTTTTTGAAATATTACAATAATTCAGAATTTTATAAAGAGGGAGGAGAGTCTCTAACCCACAACTTCATGATATAGGTGTGAGAGGTTTTATCACTAAGCCAACCTCATTTTGTCTTTGTTGATTGATGTTATAATATTAGAATTGATCGGTGGATCTTAATATATGATTTTAAATTCGAATAATATAATCTTATGATTATTAACTATTGAAGTAATCATGATCAGCTGACTCACTATTAACCCTACAAACACTGTACCAGGAAGTCAACTGAAATCCAGACCTACACAAGCGATCCTCCATGGGGAGCCTGTTAAACAAAAGACGTCAAGGTCAACGCCGAACAGGATGGCGGAATGAAACGAGACCAAACACTTAATGGCATTTTATGTGTTCCACTTTTCACTTAACTAAAAACAACTTACATTTAAAGTAATTTTATATTCCTAAAACTATCCTCACAAACAAAATATATTTCCAGTTTTTCATTCTCTCATGACTCTAACCATATTAATATATTTTTTCTTCTCACCTTTAAAAAAATTTAACTAGCCATAAAACTTAGTTGCTTTAGAACTCAAACAACTCCATTGGAATTCAGAGTTCCAGCTTTATTATGTTAAGGATTTTATTTTATTTTTTTCATAATTTGATTAGTTTTATTAATTTTATTTTAGAGTTTGACATTTTTTTTATTCATACAATTTGAGAATTGACTAATCATTAAAATTATCAAAGTTTCATGCATCAAAATCATCGACAGGCGACCTTCCGGCCGGTGACCACTTACAAAATTATCAAATTTCTTTTACTTTTACATGGGTTGGGACCACATTTCATTAATTTCTTTAAGTTACTGCATGATGTGTGCAAATAATGGTGCCATTGATCTCTTTCAATCATAATGTCTTTTCCACAATTATATATACATATAAATAATAATATTTTCACTTTCCTTCTTACTTTTTTTATTTTATTCATTTTTAATTTCTCTTTTTCATTTTTTTCCTTTGTTTTTTTTATCTAAGTCTGGTTTTTTTCTTATTTCTAATTTTCATTCTTCTTCTTCTTCTTTCGTTGTTTTTTTTTTTTCTTTTCTTTTTTTGTTTACCTTTTTTTCCTTAATCCTCGTTTTAAGTTCTTTCAAAAAAAAAAAAAATCCTTTTATTAAAAAAATATTTTATATATTGCTTTAAATGACTAACCGCTGATATGTCGGTTTCACATATATACTATGCATACCGAAATTTACGTATTACCAAAATGGCAAAATATTAATTCTCCAACTATAATTACAATTTTTAACTCAACAAACTTAGTCCTAAAAAGTATTGGTTTGGAGGGAAAGATTGGCTCTACAATGTTTTTTCACTTTTGACAACTAAAAATATTAGTAGTGGAAAAAATTATTTCCCAACTAGCTTATAGTCATGAATAATATGCAAAAAATATTAATATTATTTATCGACTAAATATATTAGTCACAAAATCACTTTTTGTGCGATTAAATTTATAGTTGTTAATGTCTTATATTTGGTCTCCAAATGTATATTTTTTGTGGTAAAGAATGGCGCAAAAATTTATTTGTTTATTTGTCGACAACATTTAATAGTCACTAAAAGAATCATTTTGAGACTAAAATTATAGTTACTAAAGATACATACTAGTCTCAAAACATATGGCTGTGGAGGGAAATGAAGGCGCCAAAATATTAATCACCCATTCGCAACTAAATTACACGTAGTCGCCAAAACATACTTTTATTAACTAAATATTTAGTCACAAATCACAAAAATTTGGTTACAGAATGATTTGGATATATTATTTGTCTTTGTTGTAACTAGCATGTTACAATGGTTGCAGAAAGTAACATTTTGCAACCATTTATTACATGGTCATAAAAAGTTGACTAAATCTTTAGTCACAAATCACAAAAATTTGGTTACCGAAGGATTTATATCTATTATTTGTCTTTGTTACAACTACCATGAATGTACACAAACGAAGTTAAATTGCTTAAAGCATACCTAGGGGGGGGGGGGGGGGGGGGGTGAATAGGTTTTTACACCTTTTTTCAAACCCTTGAACAAATATTCATTTGTCCCTCAAGGTAGCCTTACACACAACACAATAAGCCAAGGAAGACATACATAGACAATACGATGTTACAATCATAAGAGAAATGTCTAAGTATATCAACAAGTCATGTGAGGTAAAATAGCAAATAAACATAACAACAAAATAAGCTTGTATTTCATAAGATGTTCAATGTGTTACAAGAGTGATCAAAATGTCACTATACAAAAAATTACAATATATAAAAGAATCAAAGATACAAATTGATCTATAGAATGAATACACTAATCACACTATACAAAGACTTGGTTCACAATACATCACAAGTGAATATTATGAATCAAGACAATAAAATATACAATTAAAATATAAGAGAAGAGATAGAAAGAATTAACACAAGGGATTTTTTAACGTGGTAAAACCTCCAAGGAGGAAACATCCACGAGTTGAACTACAACCATTGGGTACTATATTATTGGAAAGTAAACATAGAACATTCACAAAGTGACCAATCTTTAGCTCACCCAACCTAGTGAAGTCTAAGCCTACCCAACCCTATTGGAAAATATGAAATCCCTCAATGATGCGGAACCACCATATATTGGACAACACACTCAACCAACATCGATGGTAGATTAGAAATTCCTCAAGAGTGCATACACCTCCCGTGTACCCCGCTCTATCGGACTCTATGTCTAACCATACGCCTAGGCCTACCAACACAATAGCCAACTCCCTATCCAAGGCACTCTAGCCTCTAGGGAGCCTCTCATGCATGACTATCCGAGTCCTCCCGACTCTAGCCATGACTCCTTGCTTACCTATCCGAGTCATCCCGACTCTAGGCAAGAATTCTTGCTTGGCTATCCAAGTCATCCCGACTCTAACCAAGACTTCATGCATTTTACAAGGACTTCCTAGTGTGATCATGTGAATGCAAATGATGCAAACATTCAATACAACATAGAACATGTGATCAATACATTCTATGGCACAAATAGACCTAAACATGTGATATCACAATTAAACAAGTCTAGATGCAAAAATACATGAATAGAAACCTAAGCATGTGAAACACCTAACACATATACTCAAAGTCTCATTCACACGCATAACACTTGAATCACAAAATGTTCATTAAGTACAAATTCAAGATGCTATCAATATACAATCAAAAGCTAGATATATGAGATTAAAATCAATCAATATACTAGACAAAAATATAGAGCAAGGTTTTGAGATTTACATCAATCAAAACCTATATTCTCTAAATCACATAAAAATACACAAATCCTAGATTTCACTAATCAAAGGATCAAATCAAATCTCAAAGTCATTTTAACACAAAATCAATTCAATTAAGTATCAAACAACCTAAGATGCCATTCTAATCACAATACAACTCACAAACAAATGTAAAACCTAGAATCATAAAATCTAGTCAACATAAGTCCACAAATTGAGTTTCAATTAGAATGATAATCAAGCTACCTTTTCAAATAGCTTTTATAAAACAATAACATAGATATAGAAGAAGAAACCCCAAGCAAATGGAAGGTGAAATAACAAGAAATCCCAAAGTTGAGACTCAAACCTCGGATTCTGCAGCTGGTGCGAATTTCAGTGTCCAACCACTTGAAATCACGATCAATCAGCCACCAAACCACTTGGAGATGTTAGAGGACTCAAATACGAACACTCTCCAACTTGAATCACTCAAATCCGACTCCGGATGAGGAAGATATGGTGTTTTGAAGTTTGGAAAAATTGGAGAGAACTCTAGACGGGAATTCTGAAATTTTCTTCTTTAATTTTCAAATGGAGAGAGAGAGGGAAGAAATAGGAGGAGAGAGAAGGAGTTTTTCGGCCAATCACGTGGTGCCATGTCACCCCCTGGCCGTGGGGGGCGCGTGGCCCACACGGGAGCAGAGGCTGCTCCAGGCCGTGGGGCCCACGGCCTCAACCACGGCCAGCCCTTGTGGCCCACGGCTGGGCTGTCCTCTCCCGCGCTCCCTTGGTTCGTCGGCCCGTATCTCGGGCGTCCGAACTCCGAATTCGAATCCGTTTTTGGATTACGAACCGTGACTCTCTCACGCACGATAACAACTATACAACTTTGAAAAAAGGTTGAGAAATCATCTCGGAAATCATCGATGAAGTCAACACAACGTAAGAGAACGTAAAGTGGCATAGGCAACACGTTTGGACTCGAAACCTTATGAATGAGTAACCAAAACGACCGGAACTCAATAAGGCATTGAATAAGAACATGTTCAAGTCCTAAACACAAAATACGGAAATATACAAACACAAATACACACACATATGCTAGTTTCCGGACATAGTCCTAGAAAATGCAAAACACAAAGTTTATTAACTAAATGTGAATGCATGAGCATATTTTGCCAAGTGTGTGAAAGTGAAATGTAAATGAAATAAAATCATGAAGGGACACACAAGAATGATATGTGTGAGTGTGTGCCTAGCCTTGTAAGAGATAAGAGGTCTTTGAATACCTTTGTAGACCGATAATGTCCGAAACTCTTAAAAGCCGGCAACTTGAACGAATAATGGTTGAGACGTCCTTCGTCTTCGAAATCCTTCATTTACTAACCACTAAACATTACAAGTAAAACACGTTTTGATATGGAATTAATGCCAACACTAATTATCAACCTAACATACCATATTACAATGGTTGCAAAAAGTAACATTTTGCAACCATTTATTACATGGTCATATTAGTCACAAAAAGACTTAATGTGTGACTAAATTTATAGTTATTAATGCTTTATATTTGGTCTCAAAAGGTATATTTTTGGTGGGAAAGAATGGCGCAAAAAATTATTTGTCTCTTTGTCGACAACATTTAGTAGTCACTAAAAAAATCTTTTGAGACTAAAATTATAGTTACTAAAGATACAAACTAGTCTCAAAACATATGTATTTGGAAGGAAATGAATGCGCCAAAATATTAATCACCCATTCGCAACTAAAGTACACATAGTCGCCAAAACATATTTTTATTGACTAAATCTTTAGTCACAAATTACTAAAATTTGGATCTATTATTTGTCCTTGTTACAACTATCATGTTTACAATGGTCGCAGAAAGTAACATTTTGCAACCATTTATTACATAGTTATAGAAAGTTAGTTACTAAATAACAATTTTCTTGTAGTGGGTCCTAATTAGAGAAGTATTATATATAGATATATATATAACTTTTAAGGTTTCCATTATGTAATGTTGTTGTGTTTTCTCTTCGTTTAAGGTTGAAGTTCAATCGTGTAAAGTTGTCGTGTAAGCATGGGGGCTATGATTGGACGTCCTGAAATTATAAAGTCAAGACGGTCCTGATTAGAGAAGTATTTTATATAAATATATATATATATATATATATATATATAACTTTTAAGGTTTCTATTATGTAATGTTGTTGTGTTATCTCTTCGTTTAAGGTTGAAGTTTCATCGTGTAAGATAACAATGTTATCTCTTCGTGTAAGATTGAGGATCCATCGTGTAAAGTTGTTGTGGTATATTGTCGTGTAAGCATGGGCGGAGCTTGGAGTGTGAAGTTTGGGGGGTGGGGGCGTCGAGATTACAAAAACTTGAAATTGAAGGGGTTAAATTGTAAAATATATCCTTTTTTTTTAAAAAAAATTATATTTTTTTAAATATTAAATTATATTTTTTAGTTGGCCATTGGTGGTCCATGCCTTGTTTTGTTATATTTTTGTGTAAAGTTTCTGGATTTTATCATCTAGTCAAAAAACATAATTTATCTCTCCAACTTCCAACTTCATCGCTCTCTTTATCTCATGATTGACTTTTTCTCTCTTTTTCTGTCATTTTCTTTTTTCGATTTCAAATTTTAAAAAACTGAATACATTATAAGCACTAAGGGTAATTTTGTCCAAAAATATTTATCTATGATAAAAAAAATAGAGTGATGTTATTACCACCGTACTAAATATCTTTCTACACTCCATTTTAATTTTTTTTATTATATATATATATATGACAATTTTATCATAATTAAAACTACTAAAGATGACTAAAGATTCTGAACACACTACACTAATTTTGCTAGAATCTAAACACAATCCCTAAAACATTTTATTTTTTTCAATATCATTAAAGTTTTATTTGATTGCAAAGTGATAAGAAAGATTTACAACAAGAAATAAACAAGTTTTTTAAAGTGTTCATTTCATATTGTTTTGCAGAGACAATCCATAAGAATTTATTTTTTATAATTATAATATTTTTTTATCATAAACCCGAAATTGTAATAAATATAATATAATATTAGCATGCATGTAATCTAAAAGGTTTGCAATGTATCATCACAAAGATTTAGCAGTAAAACGCTTTATATATAAATCTCCTTGCAAATGAAAAGTCTTTTTGTTTTTGATAATCAACACTCGTGCTTTTCCATTGAGAAGATACTAAATATATATATACATGTACAATAAGTCATTCAAGAGAACGAAATAAAGAAAGGAAAGATTACAGCTGTAATTAAAACAAAATCATCTCCAATCATGGAATCAGTCATTCATCAATAATCTTCAATCAAGGAATCAATCATTCATCAATCATCTCCAATCATGGAATCAATCATCTCCAATATCATCTTCAATCATGATCTTGATTTGTTTCCTTAATTGCCTCACCCCCCCCCCCCCCCCCCCCCCCCCCCCTCTCTCAAGATGGAGTGGGAAAGCAAGTGAATGCCCAACTTGTTCCGAAAGAATAAGAATAAGTTCTTCAATAATGGTTTTGTTAAGATGTTCGTCGGTTGAATAGTTGATGGAATATAATATGTGACCAACATACCCATAGCAACATTTTCCCGAACAAAGTGGTAGTCAAGCTCAATATGCTTAGAACGAGCATGGAACATAGGATTCACTGACATATGCAAAGTGCTAATGTTATCACAAAACAATTTGTGAAGGCCTTGAAAGTATTAAACCGACATCTTTAAAAAGGAAAGTGAGCCAAGTGATCTCAGCTGTAGTTGACGCCATGGCTCGATACTCAGCTTCTAAACTCGACCGAGAAACAATAGGCTGCTTCTTTGAGCTTCACAATATACAGTTTGCACCAAGAAAAATAGAAAAACATGTCGTGCTTCACTGTGTTGTAGGACAGCCAGCCCAGTCCGCATCACTGAAACCATATAGAGAAATAGGACTTTGTGAAAGATAACGAAAACCATAATTTGCAATACATTTTAGATATCGCAAAATATGTTTGACTGCTTTCATATGAACGAATGTTAGATTGTTAAAATGCTGACAAACCCAATTGACTACATAAGTAATATCGGGTGTTGTAAATGTCAAATACTAGAGCGTACCAACCAAGCTTCGATATAAAACTGTGTCAACTTGATCATTATCAGATAAAGTAGGCTTGTCCTTAATTGTCATTGGTGTACCAATTGGAGAGCAATCAATCATTCTTGCCTTTCCCAACAGGTCATGTATGTACTTGGCCTAAGATTAAAAAAAAAAAAAGACCACCAGAAAAAAAAATCAATCTCAACTCCAAGAAAATAGTGCAAATCACCAAGATCCTTAATAGCAAATTCGCTACTGAGTTTGGCAATTAAATTCTGAATAAAATCAAGATTGTTCCCTGCAAGAAGAACATCATCCACTCAAATTAATAAGACCACAGTGGCTTTTGCCTTACGAAACACGAACAATGAGGAGTCAACCTTGCTATAGAAAAAACCGAGATAAAGAAGAAATTGAGAGAGACGATCAAACCAAGCACGCAGTGCTTGTTTGAGACCATACAACAACTTCTTTAATCTACACACATAATTAGGAAAGTTTGGCTTGCAAATCCCGGTGGTTGCTCCATATACACGGTCTCCTTGAGATGCCCATGTAAAAAGGCATTCTTTACGTCCAATTGGTGCAAACTCCAGTTAAAAGAAAGTGGATAAAGTTATGATATATCGAACGGTGGTTGGCTTGACTACCGAACTAAAGGTTTCATCATAGTCAATGCCGCAAACTTGAGTGAATCCTTTTGCAACTAAACAGGCCTTGAATCATTCAACAAAGCCATCTTGTTTATACTTAATTTGATAAACCTATCTCGAGTCCTTTAAGGCCGTTCTCAGAGTCTTCAATTAAGATATGTTGGTGGTGGATGTGTGAGAAACGACCATCACTTGATTTTGATGTTGATGAAACGATAAAGATTTGTCAAGTACAAAGTCATCAAGGTGTTGCGGTTGATGTCGTATGTGTGTGGGTCGAATGGTTGAAGATTCAGTAGCTATGGAGTCAATATTTTGCACATGGTCATCTTGAGTTTCCAATTGAGTGGGAGATTTGTTTGCCAAGTTAATTGGTGCAGATTCGATGGGCATGTGATTGTTAACTTCTTCATATGGTAACTCAAAAATTATCAATGGGAGAATTATTTGCTGAATTAATTGGTGTAGATTCAATGGGCATGTGATTGTTGACTTCTTCATTTAGTAACTCAGAAAAATCTTGATCATAATGAATTGAAGATGTATTCAATTCATTGTGTGGCTCTTCAATTCATTGTATGGAGATTTTCTTTCATCATTTTGAAAAATTGAAAATAATTCTCCTTCAGATGACACATTTTGTTGCTCATGACTTCCTGATTTTCCTCCAGATTTTGTGCTTTATTTCAAGAAAGACAATTTGAATCACAACAAGAAAAATCATTAGTTTGATCAGAGTTCATATCTTAAGAATTTGGCTTCGATAAGTTGTTGGAGTTTGAGGGAGCGCATTCTTTGATTTGTTGTTTATCTTGTGATGGAGAAATCCATTCATCATATGAGGGAAATTTTGAAATTGTGAGTGGTGGAGATTCAACAATTTCCCTTTGTGGTTTGAAAAGAAACACACTTTCATCAAACACTACATGTCAAGAAATGTACACCAGCCTCGTCTTAGGTTCCAAACATCTGAAACCTTTTTGAATAGGACTGTAACCAATGAAAACGCATAGGTATGTTTTCTTGGTAAATTTTGAGCCGCCTTGATATCATAAGGAAGGTAAACATTGACATCCCAACACCCACAAACCTCTTTAATCTGGCTGTTTATTGTAAAGTTTGTAGTAAAGGCTCTCATTCTTCAAAACAGAGGAAGGCAAGCGATTAATTAAGTAAACAAGTGTGAGGAAAAAACAACCCATAACGATAATGGAAGATTCGCATGAAAAGTCATGGTTAATGTTGTTTCAATAATGTGTTGGTGTTTACATTCAGCTACACTGTTTTGCTCAAGGGTTCCTAGACATGAAACATGCAAATCAATTCCACATTCTTTGATATTTTCTAAGGAGTTCGAATTAAATTCTCCACCACCATCACATTGAAAATTTTTAATCCTTAGGCCAAACTGATTTTCAACAAGTTTTTGAAATTTTTGGAAGCAATCAAAAAACTCAGATTTCCTTCTTAATGGATCTGATATAACCATGTGAAACGAGAGTAGTCATCAATAAAAATTGCATAGAAATGAAAATATTGATTTGAGGCTATTGGAGCCGGTCCCCACAGGTCACAATGAATTTTCTCAGAGGAAGCTTTGATATTTTATTTAGGTTATTAAAAGGCAGTTTACAACTTTTGCCTAACTGGCAACTAACACATACAGAAGATTTAGAGGTCCAACCAATAACATCTAAAACTTCTTTTTGCTTCAAAAAATTTAATAACTTAGAGTTTAGGTGTCCAAGCCTCTGGTGCCAAACTGTCGAGGAACCACCTTGCCTTATAGCATTTAAAGCCTCTTAAGAATAGTTATCCAGGGCATATAATTGCCCCCTTCTATGCCCCTTCGCTATCATCCTTTGGTTTCGATCCGTAACAACAAAATCAGAATCAGTGAATTCAAAATTGCACATATGATCATATGTTAATTTCCCAACTGACAACAAATTTTTGGTCAAATCAAGCACAACAAGTACATCTTTAAAATTCATTTTGCCAACACTAGCATCACCAATATGAGAAATAGGTAGAGAATTTCCGTTTTCAACATAAATAACATCTTTTCCATTATAAGGCCATATGTATGACAAATTACCTACTGTTATAATAAAATTAAAACAATAGATGAACAAGGATTAATTAAAGAATAGATAAACAAAAATAAATAAAATAGAAGAAGAGATGAGAGATGGGCGAGAGAATATATTGCCTTCTTTGTGTGATTTCAAGTGAGTATCAGGTGGGTCAAATGTGAACAAAATATAATAAAGTGAAATGAGAGAAACACAAGAGAGAGAGATGAGATATGAGAAAATATATATTGTATTGATCTCATATCATCAGTTGCATTGACAATACAAAAGCTATACATATAGGCAAATAAACAAGGGGTGCATATTGCAATTTTCTACATATATTGTGCCACTAGTCAAACATGCATGAAGACAAAAGATGTGGAGCTGCACATGTATATTGCATGAAGGCAAAGGATGTGGAGTCTACATGTGTACTAGCTTCCTTAATAAGCCAAAAATGTGTGGTGGAAAGCCACACACATGTTGTAATACCTACGTCATTTGTCATATGCACAGTGGCTCCTGAATCCACATAAAAGGTCTGATCAGTGGAATCATTGAGAGCTAGAGCAGCATTGAGGAAAATCCTCGGATTGGTATGAGTAATTGAACCTATACCAACAATATATAGCAATATGGTTATTCTTTCCACATATTTGACAAGGAATTTTACCTGTATTTCTAGTGTTATTGGGATGTTGAGGCTGTCCTATAGAATTCTTGTCTTTTGGCTGAGACTGATTCATATTGTTATTGTTCTGCCAATTTTCTTGCTTGTTTTGAGCATTATATCTGCCTGCAGGAGTGAAACCTCTACCACGAAAATTGAAATTTCCTCTACCACCACGACTGCCTCGACCACGACCACCTCACTGACCGAAAAAGGCTTGAGCATGCTCTAAAAGCACCTTTTCTTCCTCCCGATTTGCTTCCAATGTTTGTTCGTGCCCTTGAAGAGCAAGAACAAACTGATTAAAGGTTGGATAGGGAGGTTTGGATAACATGGTTATGCAAAAGTCCATGTATCTCAGACCTAAACCACGAGCAAACTGAAATGCTTTGTCAAGGTTAGAGACGGGCTTCTTTATGGCAGCAAGATTGTCACATAGTGACTTAAACTCCTTGAGATATTCCTCAAGTGATTTTGAACCTCTTTTGGTAGTCATCAAGAGATTTTTCAAATGACCTTCCTTCTCCACTGTGGACGGCAATAGTTTTTCTTCAAGAGAAGCCTAAACTTGAAATGTTGTGTCTGCTCCAAAAATCATGCTTAACACTTCTTCTTTCATGGTTCCAAGTAACCAAGAAGTTAAAAGTCCATCATTGTTTACCCAAAGCAGGAACTCAGGATTGGGAGTTTTGCTTCCTTTGTCATCACTGATCTGCTCATATGGTTTTTCTTCACTAGTAACATGGTAAAGAACACTGAGGTTGTGGATCAAGTGAACAAACTGATTTCACCATAAAAGAAATTTTGTGGTGTTTAGTTTGATAGAAATCAAACCGGAGCATTGGTGAAAGGATTAGATTTTAAGTTCTGGTTCTTTAGTATTTGAGGATGAGGTTGAAGACATGTTTTCAAAGGTTTCAAGGTTTGCAGGTAAAGGCTCTGATACCATGAAAAGCCTTTTTGTTTTTGGTAATCAACACTCATGTTTTTCCATTGAGAAGATACTGAATAAATATACATGTACAATAAGTCCTTCAAGAGAACGAAATAAAAAAGGAAAGATTACAGCTGTAATTAAAACAAAATCAGCTCCAATCATGGAATCAATCATTCATCAATAATCTTCAATCAAAGAATCAATCATTCATCAATCATCTCCAATCATGGAATCAGTCATCTTCAATCATTCATCAATCATCTTCAATCATGGAATCAATCATTCTTGATTTGTTTCCTTAACTGCCCCCCTCAAGCTGGAGTGGGAAAGCAAATGAACGCCTAGCTTGTTCCGAAAGAGTAAGAATAAGTTCTTCAATAATGGTTTTGTTAAGATGTCTGTTGGTTGAGTAGTTGATGGAATATAACGTGTGACCAACATACCCAGAGCAACTTTTCCCTGAACAAAGTGGTAGTCAAGCTCAATATGCTTAGAACGAGCATGGAACAGAGGAAAAACAGATCCTCTGTTGCAAATAATACATCATACAATTTCTTTTGTTTTTTTTCCCTTTTATTTTTGTCATTTTTAGAAATTATAATAGTTTTTTTTTTTTAATAAAAAAATTGAAAAAAAAAAAAGGACATGATTGGTAATATGTAGGGTGTGCTTATAAGTTTTAAAATTTTAAAATTTGTAATTGGGTGTATATACATAAAAGGGTGTAGATACAATTTTCCGGAGTCACTCTTTACCATAAAACCCCTATAAAATAATACTGTTGGAACCGAGTTTAGAGGGGTTATTTATTAATCAATAAATGAATAATTTATTAATTTATGGATAAATGAATATTTATTAATTTAAAAAGAGTTCTCCCATTGTGATCGTGTCACATTAAAATATTATTTTGTTAGCAACTCACAAGCGATCACATGCAAACGGTAACCGGTATACAATTGAATACTCCTATTATTATTTTATTTTTTTTATCAAGAAACATGTATGACTTATAAATAATAATAACAATAATAATCAATGGATGAGATGAAACATGAAACTATAAAATTTGATGGATGTCAAGCACCTTTTGAATTTTCCTAGTGACAATGACACAATGATGAAATTGCCTATCGACTAAAAGATCATTTAAGGGGTAATAAATACATCTACCGATGATAATTGTGATCTAGATGACAATTGTGTTTTACCAACGTTTTCTCCAAAATAAGTCTTTCAAGCAGTGGTAATCTTAAATAACTACTTGCTACAAAATGAAAAAAAAAAAAAAAAAAAAAAAAAAAATGTGTGCACTGCAATAAATTAAGGATAATGTTTAGTTCAATTTAGGTATAGATAAAAGGCAAATGACTTTAGATGCATTTTTAAGATAAGCTGAATTAAGAAACGATAAGTTGAAGCAAGAAGTTCATTAATATATATTATAAATTTTTATGTGCTATTTATTTTATGTAATTAACCAATTATTAATTTATATATCCATTAGGCCTTAAAGGGATTTTTTAAAATTATTATCTTATACATTTAGCGAGGTTATTACTTTAGTCCATTGGCCTGAATCGGGACCGAAATATTTTATTATTTAAGCGAATTATTAATTTATCAAATATTCATTTATCGAGGTTTTATTGTATTTTTTTTTTGCCTTTTAAGTTTTAATTTTTCGGTTTGGCCAGAGGATATTTATTGGTACTACTGTTAGTCATGGGGTCAGTTCGGCGAATTGAACCGTAACCGAAACCGGTCCGGGGGCGGTTCTGATTCCGGTTACATATTTTGACGAACCGCCCGGTTCGAACTAGACTGGAACAAGCATTTTTTTAAGAATGGTTGAACTGTTGGAGACTCAACAGTCTGCTGATGCTAGCGGGCTATTGGGCCTCCAACTGATCAGTTTTTTTTTTTTTTTTTTTTTTTTTTTTTTTCTATAAATAACCACACCACCACCACCACCCACCACGCCCCCCCCCCCCCCCCCCCCCCCCCCCCCACACACACACACACACACACACACACTTTTATTTTATTAATATTTATTTTATTTGCAATTTGTAAGTGCCTCACTTTTTGATTGGCTTATTTCGTTGACAAAATTACAATGGGATTCAAATATGTAAGGGTATCTTAGGGTTGAAGAAATTATCCTCAAATGCCTAAAGAACCTCATTTTGGACATCAAGAGCTTCAAGGAAGATAGTATACTTGTCTTGACTCTTAATTGAAGAGATTTAGTTGCACACACACACTACTCTAGCATGCATGTGTGATTCTTGCATTTTGAGTGTATGTATTTCACAATTCACACTTTCACAATTTTTATGTTTGATTTGAGTATGTGTGCAGTGTGCTGGTCCACTTACCCGCGCACAGTAGCACAGTGCATTAGTCGTCATGCGCCAGACTAGCACAACCTTTGTAGAGAATTGTCGCTGGTCGTCGTCATGCACAGCTCACTAGTGCAACTTTCACAAGCGTTGTGCACTGGTCATGCGCTACTCGACCAGCGCATACACCAGCGCACAAGGCGAGAAGTTGAAGCATTTTTTCCAGAACGACCTCACTTTGTCTAAATATATGTCTTGATAGCCTTGGCTCGTTTTTTAGAGAAACAATTGTAACTTTTGAGAGCTATAGAGTATCTTCAAAGCAAATGTATCAAGACTTGATTTTTATTACACAAAACATAAACACCCATCATCCTTTCATGATTCATACATGATCTAGCATGTTCTAGTTTGATTTTTCATAGGGTTTTCATTATTACTCACATGACTTGTAGCTAGAACATCATCTACATCTTTTCATATGTTCTTACTTTACAAGATAACATCTTTATGACTTGACTAGTTTCAAGATAGCTTTTTTATTGTGTTTTGTGAGTTGTTTGTGATAGCTATTACATATAGGGTTTGATTTGCACATATAGCTAAGTTGTATGTATGTCATATAACTACATGATATCTAGGAATGTCTTTAACATATTCATCCATGCCTAGATAAGCTTAAATGTTTGACCTTACATTTATGCACTTTAAATATTGCTTATATTCACTTTAGGTTGTTTATCTCTTCTCTTTGAGAGTTAAGTCTTGTGACTACCGTGTGTAGGGCTCAAGCACCTTAGGTCTAGAATCGCTATTAGAGGCCTGTTAGGTAGTAGTGATGGGTTAGTAACCGTGTAGGGTTTGATGTAGTCAACCTAGGTTGTAAACACCATTACAAATAGTGGATTCGAGGATCGTGTGTGGCGCACATATTAGCATGTGGTTTTTCCTTGTTAAAGGTTTCTACATAAATATCAAGTGTCATTTCAATTCCACAATTTGCACTTGATTTTGTTTTTGACTAGATTGAGGTTATTTTCGTAATATTGACTAATTTGGAAAATTTGGTAATAACCGGATCCCCCCCAGATATAATTAGACACGTTATATATATATATATATATATATATATATATATACAGTCTTTCTATTATCAGTTCGAACTGACAAAAGTTATATCAGTTCCTTGTATGTGGGCCACTGGATTTAAATACTTTGACTGACAAGTGCATACAGCCAAGTCAAAGTATTTAAATCCAGTGGCCCACATGCAAGGAACTGATATAACTTTTGTCAGTTCGAACTGATAATAGAATTTCTCTATATATATATTCACAATTGTTTTATTTCCAATTTATTTAATTTGCAATTAGTCAATTACTAAGTTTCCAATTTCATTTATTTGCAATTTATTTTATTTTCAATTACTAAATACTAACTACTAAGTTTCCAATTCTCTCCCAAATTTATTTCCAAAAATTTATTTCCATCAATTTTTTAACATTTTTTGTTCAAGGAATTTTACAGTTCAATTTTTTAAATGGCAAGTGGAAGTGGAAGAGGTGACGGTCCTAAGCGTTCCATTTCAATGAAAGATAAGGGTCGTATGACAGATAATCTCAGTTATGATGACATCGTCTATCATGAGTATCTGCAACGTCAGGTCTATATTGAAGACCTAGGCCTCAACTCTCCTACTCCCCCTCTAATAATTTATGAACCCGATCCCATTGCCACCCCCAATTTGACAAGCCAATCAGAAAATATGCATGATCCTCTCAAGATTTTGAATTTGATCCACCTACAGAAGAGATGATACAGAAGCAGGCCAAATTTAATCTCTTCGTACTCCATATGAAGAAAGTTGCGCAAGAAGATGGAAGCACTATAGCGGTTTGCAATTACTGCAAAAAGATATTTAAATGGCACAAATCTTGAGGATATGGCTCATATCGGAAGCATATAAGGAACAACCATCCCAAATTTCCCGGTATGCTACCCCTAACCAACAATTATTTAAATACAGTGATGAAAAAAATAGGGAAGAATTTGCTAGAATGGTTGCAGTATAACACTTACCTATTAGTTTTGGTGAAAATGTTGGTTTTATTAATTATTGTCGACAAGCATTAAATCCTACTGCATGTCGTGTTCCTAAAGTCACACTCACAGACACACTTGAAAAGATTTACATCAAAGAAAAAAGAAAGTTGGAGAAATACTTTGAAAAATATAATGGTCGTGTTTCCGTATGTGCCGACATATGAAGTGACCATTGGCAAATGCATTCATACTTAGGTGTCACTTGCCATTATATGGATAATGCATGGATTCTCCAAAAAGAATTCTTGCATTTAGAGTTTTTGATGATGCACACATTGCTTCTAATATTTTTAGACTGCTTAGAATTATTTTTACAAAGTATAAAATTGAAAACAAAATTTTTGCAATTGGTTTTGATAATGCTTATAGCAATACCGCTACTATTCCTGCTTTAATTGATTTATGCAAACCTTATCTTGATGATAAATTTTTTATCAAAGATGTGCATGCCATGTTTTAAATTTATGTGTTCAAAAAGGATTACAAACTCTTCAACAGTTTATTCAATCTATTAGAGATGCCCTCTATTTTTTTGTGGAAACATCATTCTGCAATAAAAGCATGGGCAACATATTGTAAACAAAATGGTAGGCGTGTCGTTAGATTTCCTCGTGATGTTCTAACACGTTGGAATTCTACTTATAAATTGTTTGCTAGAAGTTATGATTATAGGGATTTATTAGTTACTTTTATTCAATATCAGGTTAGTCACCTTAATCTTTGTCCAAGTCATTGGGATGTTTGTAACAAAGTTTGTGGTTTGTTAAAAGTATTTTATAATGCTACTAACAATTGGTGTTTATTATCCTACAACTAATTTATTGATTATTGAGAGTCTTAATATTGCTGGTGCCTTTGCTCATTGTGCATCTAACCAACAATTACTGGAGTTCGTTATTGCTATGAAGGAAAAATGGTCACAATATTATAAAGAGTTTCCAAATATTTATTTGATTGCCATGTGTTTTGATCCACGTTGTAGATTAGAAAATTTGTCTGAATATTTATTTGCTTATTATGAACAAGGTTTAAAAATAGATTATAATGTTGATATGTGTTGTGATAGAGTTAAGACATTATTGTTTGAGTTATATGATGAATATCTTAGAGTTTTTGGTCCATCACTGAACATAGATATTCCACAAACTCAAAATGTATCTCATTCCTCATCATCCTCCGGATTTATAAGTTTAGAGTATAATCTGTTATCCAAAAAAACCCAAAAAATTACAAGGTTCTTCTTCATTAAGCTCCACCACGTATTCTGAGCTTGAATCTTATATAGGTACCTCTTTTGAGTTTATAGAAGACACTAAAACTAAAAAATTTGATATCCTATACTAGTGGAATGAGTATGAAAGATACTTTCCAATCTTGGCTAAGATAGCCAAACAAATTCTTTTAACACCAGTTTTAACGATGGCGGTGAAACAAAAGTTCAGCGCGGGTAGGAATATTCTGGATGCAAGACGTTCGCTATTGAGTCCGAAATCAATCCAAATGCAAACTTGTGTTTATGATTGGACCAAGGTGCAAACCTGACAACAAGAAATCGATCAAGAGGAACTGTACGATTTCTTCAAAGATGACCAACCTGAAAGTGGAACGGATGATCATGACAACGATTAGTCCACGTCATCACCAAACCTACAATAAAAGGTAAGAGAACTACGTGGCATTTGATTCCTCTAAACCCCAAGCGGATAAGTAAACAACTTAATTGTGGTAAAAATTAAGTACAAGGTCAATTTTACATTTTTTTAGTTTTTTTTTTTAATTTGTCATTTATTTATTTTATTTTATTTTCGGATGACCCAATAAAATGTATTTACAACTTTACATGTCTAATTATTATTTTTATTAAATAAGATTAAATTTAAAATTTAAAAAAAAAAAAAAAAAAAAAAAAAACGGTTGCGAACCACCGGAACTAGAACCAGGTGCCATGTCTAACTACTGTTGCTTTTTTTCTTAGGAAAGCCAAACTGGCTGCTTATGGTTTGGCCAAGCTTGGCCTTATTAATGGTTTTGATAGTTTTTGGTTTGAGAAGTGTCCTAGTGTGGTTTCTATCGTGTTGGGCGATTGCCCAAACATTTTGTAAGCGTTTTGGTTTTAATGAATATTTCCTTTTCAAAAAAAAAAAAAAAAAAATTTAAATGAAATCAAGAAACCTCTATAAAATCGAGAAACCTTTTCTTAATTACTCTTTTTTTAATTTGAAAGTATATATAAAATAAAAATTAATTGATTCAAATTAATATATATTGACGAGATGATGTTGGTCAGGTGGTATACCTCTCACACCTACACCATTAGGTTACGGGTTCGAGTGCTCCTCCTCCCTAAAAAAAACCCCGAATTTATGTAATAATATAAACGGGATTATATATATAGTTCCGTTGTGGTCGGTACGTACTGATATAATTTCATCAATGTAAATCCAATGATCCACATGCAACCCAATTATATCAATGCGAACTATTTGAAAATTTCTATATATATAGGGGTGTTATCGGAATTGGCAACGCTCATGATTAGATTATCCAGAAGCGAGGAACCAAATATCTGCCTTGGACGTTTTTTGAAGACAAGCAACTCGGAGCAGCTACGTTTGCGCTCTGCAACTCTTTTCAATCTTCGAATTCCAAGTGTTTCAAAAAAAAAACACAACCAAGAGAAGGTCAGTTTCTTTTGTTAATTTCTTTTCTTTTGGAGTTCATGATCGCTGCTTCATGTTTGTTCTCATTAACTTCAATTCTCTGTGTTACCGTTACTGGGTTTACTCTAATATGAGTTTCTGTTCAAGTTCTTTGGTTCTCTTACAGTTAGTTGATTCTGCTAAAAGTAATTTGAGCTAGTTGTTACCTTTATTGGGTTTCCATCAAAATGATGAATTTTTCACCGTTGTTGCTATATTTTCAAAAACTCATTTTCTCAGAACTTAGAATTTTTTGTCAAATCTATGTTATTTTCACAAACCCATTTATTTTAATGTGTTGCTAAGTACATTTCCTATTAGTAATGTTGCTGTTTATGTATACAGGTCAATGTTGTATGCAATTTCTGCCACTAACAGTTGCATTACTTATCCAAGAAGTCCCCAATTTCCTCGAAAGCCTCTTTCGAAAAGGCTTCGTGTGCGTGCATCATCTCCGGATGAAACCAATGGATTTAAAGTGGAGTATACACCTTGGCTGATTGTTGGATTGGGTAACCCTGGGAATAAGTACCAGTGGCACTAGGCACAATGTAATTAAACAAAATGCATTACATTTTAGTGTTAGTAGCAATTAGCACTTGTTTTATGTTTATGTTTTATCATCTTTGTTGGTGATTATGTGAGGTTTTCTGTATCAGGTTGGTTTTGAAATGATTGATCACATTTGTCGAGCCCAAGGCGTCTTGATGAATACTATACAATCAAAGGCTTTAGTTGGAATAGGTTCTCATTCTCTTATACCTTTTTTCCATGGTTTACCTTCTATCTATTTTTACCATCCTTCTTTGTATTATTGTGGTTCAATTTCTGTTCAGGGGTAAATTCAGATTCTTTGTATGATCAGTACAGGTTGTATTGGAGAGGTACCAATTCTGTTGGCAAAACCTCAGGCCTACATGAATTTCAGTGGGGAATCGGTTAGTTCTCATCCTTTGTTTAAGCACTCAAATTGACTCTCTTGTTTCATACCGGTTGTAGAAATGATAATTCGCAAATGGCTGTAGTATTGGGCCCTTGACTATGATATAAAGAATTTGCTAATTCACATAACCAAAACGAAGGGAAAAAAAAAAGATCGAGCCTGATTTGTTAGTCGTCCTTGTGTCTCCTCCCCTTTTTCATTTTTATAATGCTAATATGTTTCCACATACTAGGTTAATGTATAAGTATTATTTAGAAGCATCCATATTCCATTTGTATTTTTGTAAAAGGCTTCTTTCTTTGAGTGGACTTCATCTATGTTGAGATTTTCTCTGCCTGTATATCAAGCACTACTTCATGGAAATCTATGTGATATTATACATTTTTGAGAATTTATAACTTTGTAGTGGTAGGTTGTCTTTCATGAAAACATAACTTGATCTTAATTCCTTGTGATGTTTATCAACCGGTGATCAATATACTTTCCGTTGTGGATATTAAAGTGATTTATGTTTATATCTCTAATTTATTTGTGTTGTATTTTCTTCTTTCCCTTTTGTTGGGCTCAATAAGTGAATGTGATGATCTAGTTTTAGTGTCCTTATGATATCCATTTCTATCCCTAACACTTTTTGTGCCTTTATCTATTGTTAAGGTTGGGCCGCTTGCTGCATATTATCAAGTACCCTTACGTCACATTTTAGTGGTATGCCTTCTCATCCTTCAAGTTATGCAAAAGAAATTAAGCAGCTTTCTATGGTAACTAGTGTTTTGACGTTTCCTTGTAGATTCATGATGAGATGAGTTTGATGAATGGTGTTTTGAGACTTCAGCCAAAGGGAGGACACGGCCATCACAATGGGTATGTTATTTGCACTTCAGTTTCACATAGTTTTCAGCACTCTGCTGCGCGTACCAGGATTTCAGTCATCCCATTAGTTTCCTTAAAATCTCCTTAACTTTGACAATTAAACTAAAATGATAAAATACTTTCTCTGCTAGATCATTGTCATTTAAGTTTTCCATTTAGTGTAGTTGATTTGCATTTATTATTATTTAGATCTTCTGGGAAAACACAATAGTGTCACTTGTCAGTACCTTGTTTTCTTTTTTCTTTTTTCCCTTTTGAGGTTAAGAACTGTTGTATTTCAGCCAAATCAATCCCATTATTCCTCATCTCTGTTATCAAGACCTCATCGTTAAAATTTAAAAATATTAGTTCATATCAATAATATCCTTACTGCAAATGATTGAAAGAGTTTGGCATTTTTCAATCATATCGTCTCGTAAAAGTACATTTGGGCATTTTTGTCTAGTATGATTGAAAGAGTTTGGCATTTTTCAATCATATCGTCTCGTAAAAGTACATTTGGGCCTTTTTGTCTAGTATACAAAAATAATAAGGAATGTGGAAATATTTCTGACCATTCTCTTGTTTTACAGAGTGAAAAGTGTAATAGGGCATTTGGATGGTTGTCGTGATTGTCCTCGGTTATGCATTGGTTAGTTCTTTGAGTTCCATTACGTGTAGAAGACTATATATAATGCTCGTCTTGAATCTTTTTTTGGTGAGATTCAAGACCGTGGACTTTATTGATAAGCTTCAATAACTTCTCATGTTGCAGGAATTGGAAATCCACCAGGCACCATGGACATGAAAGCTTTTCTTCTACAGAAATTCAGCTCAGTGGAGCGGAAACAGGTACACATTTGCTTAAACCGTGCTGCAGTGTTTAGTTGCTCATCTCTTAACTTAAATTGGTATTTGACTGTTTGGATTTTGGACAGATTGATGCAGCTTTGGAACAAGGAGTCGAGGCCGTGAGGACGTTGGTGCTGAATGGATTCAGTAGCAGTATCACTAGATTTAACATGGGGCAGAAATACAAGTATCACAAAGTTTAACCAAGGATACAAATTAGACATGTTATGTTGGAAACTTCCATCGACCCAAGAGCTCAAATTTCTTTTACACTAATTGCATAGAGTTGATGATAAAAAATATATATATATGTTTATAAATTTGTAAGACCTAGTTATTTATTTATTTCTTTGCCTATTTTTACATCTAATTCTTATGATATTGTAAGTTGAGTAGACAACTAGGGATGGCAATTGGGGAAATGGGGATGAATATTGGTTCCTCCATCCCCATCCACATTCCCCCATACTTCCTCGTTTCCCTATTTGGGAAAAACAGGGATGAGGGTGTTTAGAGGGAGGTATCCTCATCCGCTCCCTATTTCCCCCATTTTCCAATTTCATAATTCCCAATCCCTAAATTGTTTCCCCATTTTCTCTGTTTCCTGGTTTGACTAAAAATAATTCCTAAAATTTAAAATATACCTAAAAGAAGCACAACTTTCTAGTGGATCAATTTTTCTTCAAAATGTTACTACTAATAATGGCTCCACAACTTCAAATTTTACCTTTTGATAAGAAAAGTTTAATCATGTATTGATTTATGTGTAAAAATAGATTCTCAAATCCCACTCACAAATATGAAAACTTTATTACTGTTTAAGCATGATCAATTACAAATGGTAATCATAAATACATAGACATGCACCACTATTACAAATACAATCACTTCGTTTTACAGAAAATTTATTCTCAATTTTTCTTAAATATTTCAATCCAAGCCACATTTGAAAAACTTGATTTATTTGATATATATATATTAATGAGATGGCAAATCAGCTTTGGAAAAGACTGATGGATTCTCTAAAAGGAGTCTTACAACTATATAGGTCTTTATATCACTTGTTAATTATTTTAGAAAACAAAATAATGTATATATGAATATGCTAAAAATTCAAGTTTGGGGGCGATTATATAAAACAAAACAAAAAATTAGGGGGTCTAATGTGAAAGAATTTAGATCCTCTACTGATCTATTTTTTTTTCCTGACCTTTTTAAAATATGTGATTAGTTGTTGATAAAGTGATTAGTAGAAACTAATCACTTCTTAACTACACATTCATTGCAATGCTTACATATTATGAGATTATGTCAGGTCAGAAAAAAAGATCAGATCAGATCAGTAGAAGACTTAAATTCATTGTGAAAATAATTTAAATTATATATTTTTTAATTGGATTAAAAAAAAATTTAAGGGATGAGGGCCACGGCCCTGTCAGCCCCCTTTCACTTCGCTCCCGGTGACATTCCCTCGGTATTTATTAACGAACTAATTATTGTTTCAAATCATGCAATCAATTGTTCAAGTCAGAGGACCAATTTTGCGTGTCTCAAAAATAATCTCGATCACATAACCAATTTGTATAATAAGTTAATCTGAATATTTCAAAACTTGTACAAAATTGTATAATAAAGTCTATACATTTTGATATTATATTATGTAACATATCACCTAAATATAATAACATGATATATGCATCTCACCGAAAATGTTGTTGGGTTTTGTTATATGTATATATAGAAACGAAAAAACAAAAATTTTGTTGAGGGATGGATGAGTTTACAATTGAATTTAGATAAACCTAAGAAATTATAGGGTATCTACCTAACCACTCACAAGTCATTTAATGATGAAAATTCTACTAAATATTGAAGTTAATATAAAAATCACACACTCTAAACGAAATTTGAAAAACAATAACAAAGCTTAAACATACGTACTTAATAATTAATATGTGCACAAAAATTGAGATTTATATGTTACATTATAATCTCAATCCATTAATGATGTTAGTGCGGTGTCATATATAAAATCTAATAATTAAGTATAATATTAATTAATCAATAAATTAATACTTATTAATTTATGGAGATATTGAATGTATATCGTTTTATTTAAGGGATATTATTAATTTCTCCCCTGACGTTTCAGTCAACATCGATTTACCCCCTAGGTTTTCAGAAATCCCCATTTCCCCCTGCCGTCTATCGGCCGTTAAAAAGATGCCATGATCGTTACTTTTGAAGGGCAAATTGGTACTTCAACAACATGCACTTGAAAAAAATCAAAAAGGCAAAAAAATAATAATAAAAAAGTCTCTCTCTCTCTCTCGGCAACAATCACCAATCACCACCACCACCCACCACTTTATCATCAATTCATCATCATCATTCATCACATTACAACCCCACCCATCTTTTTTTTTTTTTTTTTTTTTTCAACGAGAACATTACAAAAATCTCTTTATCATCATCATCAATTCATCATTCATCACATTCACAACCCCACCCATCTCTTTTTTTTCTTGATTCAACGAGAACATTACAAGAGAAAGTAAAACAGAGCAAAAGACAGAAAAGCAAAAAGCAAACGAAACCCAGAAAAGAAACCAAGCTTATCAGCCTCTTCATCATTCATCCTTCTTTTTTCCTACTCTTCTCTAGTCTTCTTTCCCGACAACCCTGCACCATCACCAATCCCACCCAGAAACCGCCCTAAAAACGCCATCAATCACCCAGAAACCTCTATGAAGACACCACCAAACCCCACCCAAAAATCGCCAAGAAATAGCCTAGAAACCCCAATCGAAACCGCCAACGAAACCGCCACTGAAACCACCAGAAACCGAAACCAAAACCAAATCGAAACCTAATCTTAGGGGTTTGTGTGAGAGAGATGGTGGTTTGGTGGGTCAGAGATGGCGATTTTTTGTTTGTTTGTTTGTTTGTGAATCAGGTGTGATGGCGGTTTGGTGGTGGTGGTGGTGGTGTGGAGTTGGTGGTTGTTTGGAGGTGGTGGCGGTGTGGATTAATTGTGCATCTCCACCGGATTCTTTAAAATTTAAATTTTTGATTTTTTTTTATTTCTATTTTTAAAATTTTAATTATAAGGGCATTTCAGTATTTCTGTTAACTGTGCATGTTAGGCACTAACGTTTTTAACGGCTGATAGACGGTAGGGGGGAAACTGGGGATATATGAAAACTGAGGGGGTATAACGATGTTAATTGAAATGTCAGGGAGAAATTAATAGTATCCCTTTATTTAATTGTAAACATGCATTTTACTCCTTTAATCGATTGAAATTCAAATATTCACATTAATGTTGGAGTCAATAAAGCACTCAAATCATCGATAACAATAAATAAATTTTTGTTACAATATGATAATTCAATCCCAAAATTTTTAAGTGCATAATGAAAAATCAGTGATGAGATCCAACTAGAATTGGATTTGCAAGAAAAAAAAAAATCATAATAATATATTCATATTTCAAAAGAAAAAAACCATTCATATTATATATGTATTTTTTTTAATAAAATTATTAATTTAAGAAATAAATGGGTTCATAAATTCTTTCATTAGAATTTTAAAAAATGTATTATCATATAATTTAATCAAAATTATTAATATATTTCATCGATCCAAATAAGATTAACAAAATTTATTAATAAAAGAGACCATAATTTATCAAGTATTAAGTTAAGGAGATTAAAAAACATGAGAAACATAGAATACTAGAACAGATCCCATCACGAGATAAAGTTGATTCGATGGTAAAACTCTTCATATCTCTACAAATCCTCACCACTACCCAATTACCCGAATGTGACCCGTTTGAAGATGTCTCAAATCCGCCCCAAGCAGAGCGGGTACTCGTGGGCCCCATCCAGTCGGGTTGTTTTTGCCATCTTACATGAAGCCATAACTTGACCGCCTTTCTATAAAACCACGCGCAGCCTCCTCGAACCTTCGTCTGATCATCAATTCCCCATCAAATCAACGGTGGATGGTTGATATAAAATCCTATGTGATTCAAAACTCCTCTTTTTATTTTCCAAAAGGGACCCACCCTCAAATAAGAACGTTGGAAGTAAAAAATATATATATTTGTAAAAAAAAATATCTTTTTATTTGACTCTCTCTCTCTCTTTGTTCTTTTTATTAGACCGTTGCAGCAAAGTGAAAATCTTTATTTGTTTAATAATACAAAAAACCACACAAAACCCCAAACACAAGAAACTACAAAAACCAATTACTCTTCCGTCAATTTTTGATCAACAATGGCAGCAGCAGAGACCGCCACTACTATTTCTACTAACGGCTCTCTGCAACAAAACCCTACTCATCACTTTTCGTTTCACACACTTGACCCCATCTCTCTTCTTCTCTCACAGAATTCTGATCCTCTCAAACCACCGGTTCCTTTCAAACTCACCACCGACACTTATTTCATGGAGAGAGGACCCAGATACAGAGAGTACGCGCAACTCAGAGAAGCCAAGCTGAGGAGGAGGAGACAAGAGGAAGATGAAGAGTCTGAACCTAAACGATCTCCATTGAAGAAACAAGTGAAGTTTCAAGAGAATTTGAACAAGTCAAGAAAAGGGCCCTCTGTTTCCTCCGTTTTGGCACAGTCAGTGCCTGATTTCTCTGCAACTTTAAGGAAAGAGAACCGGAAGCCGGTGGCTGGAACGTTTGAACTGACACCTCCTTCGTCGAAGAATTGGTCGAAAACAAATGGGAATTTTTCGAATTCGCGAGGGAGCAAATCGGCGAATGCAGGGGAGAAGAGAGGTGTGATGATGGCGAGGAAGAGTTATGCGAGTATTGAAGAATTGAAGGGTATTTCAATGGGTGTTGCAAAGGATATTTGTGGTGAAAACAGAGCAAGAACTAGAGCTGGTGTTGCTAAGACTGTCTTGGGTTATAGACAGATGGGTTGAGTTTTATCATTCTTAAATATATATTTTTTTTTCTGGGTTTCTGATTGGATTGATCACGTTTGTTTCTTTTTTCTCAATTGTTTTGGATTTGTTTCTGATAGAGATTGTAAAGCTCTGGATGTAATCATGTTTAGAATGTGATTATAATATACTGGAGAAATTCTTATGATTCTTAATTTCATATGTTTTTCTTTTTAAAAAGTTAAATAAGAGAATGTCGAATGCTCTGTTTGGATCACAATCTGATATTCAAGACATGTTAATGAAATCAAGGATTTTTTACTTCTTCCAAACTTGATCATCACCACTACTAATGAAAAGTCTTACAATGCTCAATCTACAAAATCCAGAACCCCCTTGTTAATAACAAATGCCACCATTAAATTTGTACAAAAAAATACCATCTTTCTTGGATAATGACAAGAGAGAGTGTTGTGGGTTGTGGCTTCCACATACAATATGACTCACAAATTGCAAACCATTCTGCACTCGTAAAGGTCTGTCACAATCTCCTCGACCAAAATCTCAAGTATGTCCCAGCCGATTTCAGCACCAGTTTCAAATGCTTCTATATCAAAATCTGTCCATTTCCCCAAGGAATGACTCATTTCGCATTCTATGATCTCATCAGGAGTCATCCCAGCTAAATGTGTCCACCTTATGACCTCCTCCCCGACTTCTCGAATCAGCATCTCTGCCTTTGTGCGTAATGGCAGTCTTGTCCACGCCTTGAATCCAGAGTTACAATATCGACCATACTTCGTATTGAAAAATTCTATCAGACAATCCAAAAGAAATCCCCTAAGTTGATTGCTACCTTTTGCTTCTTCAAACCCAAGAAGGCAATTAAATTTTGGCCACATAGCACTTGCAAGAACTTCAAGTTCATCAAGTAGAAAGGGAGCCACAAGAAAATCTTTCTTTCCATCAGAATTATGTAGACTCATATTTCCGAACAACAATTCAGCATTTAAGATAACATCCTTCACATGTGTTGGCTTGCTTCCGGTTAATCCAATACCAACATGATTGATGCCATGCAACAATCTAGAAATTTGGTTGACAAGATCATTCACCATTTGATTATCAGTACTTCTTCCTTTGCTTATCGAGGTTGCAGAATCCAGTAAGTCTGCATCAGGTTCTGTTGGTTGTGACTGGCCTTGGGAGTCATCAATGGAGTCAAGATGCTGCCTATGTCCTGCAACTACAAGCATAAACTGTAAAGACACAAGAAGCGTTTTCGAATATTACTTGTAAAGTAAAGAAAAGAAAAAAAAAAGGACATACTTCTTCAATGCAGCTAATTGAAATTTCCTTTTTTTTTCTTCCTAACTAATAAGATTTACTAAAATGGCGCGAGCATTAAGAAGTGGCAAAGGAATTATACAAGAGAAAACGAGTATTCAAGTATTAATCTTTCTTACCTGAACTATCATCCAGGCTACTGGATAAGCAGCTGTCATTCGAGAATGAAGCTTCAAGAACGGAACCAGGACTAAGATGTTTACCATCACACACAAATCCAACTGAAGTTCCTTTTGCATTTGCTTTGGTCTGAGAAGAGCAACATCAGAAACCCTAATTGTCAGGAATAAAAGCTTTTTGGGATAGAACATGTATACAAAGCATATATCTAATATTGAACCTACACAAAAGAAAAGTTTAAAAAAAGAAAAAGACAAGAAAGAACTAATTTTGATAGCCACAACAATCCCATGAGGTAAACATATATTAGTCTAAGCAACTGCATATACCAGAGACAAAACTTTATGATCATAACTTAGAGGAAGTGAGTCGAATATAATTTTGAATCTAAACAACTTATATAATGCTAAATGAAGTCACTGTTGCCACCCAGTTGAATTTGGATCATATATTTCATGCTAACTCGTGTCAATTCTCGCAACATAAACTAGAGCCTTCTTACTTTCCTCGAGTACTTAAATAATATCAACCCGGCTCCCATAGCAATCAGTGATTCTGTCACCTCATTGTGTAAAACACAACCATAGCATTTATGTTCCTTCCTATTGAAATCAACTGGTGCTACATTTAACTTTTAACAACCACAAATAGATCCGACATATCTTTAATCATTTTCTCTTTGGACAGGTATGTCTTGACCATGTAAAAACAAGGTGTTGATCAATAAGAAACCATATCAAATGAGGAAATGTTGATTATGTGTAGAGTTCCTTAGACAATTCAACCTTTTTTAAGTATACATTACCACATTCACATAAATAATCAATGGAACCAAATTTCATTATCTAATTACTCATAATAGAACACAGAAATCAATAAGCAGAAGAGTTCTCATAATTTTTCTACATGCATTGCCTTTCAAGGAAGCCATTTAGCAAAATAACTAGAAATGCCGTCATAGTCAGGAATACGTATAACACGAGTTAGGAAACTAATAATTAACTGCACAGACAAATAATGCATAATATAAATTAAACAGTGTGTCAAGTCCAAGTATTAAAGTAGGAATGTGCCAATAGAAAGAGAAACCAAACCTGGAAAGGTATATCTGCACTGAAGACATCAGCGTCAAAAGAGATAGGCTGCTCCATGGTCAAAGCAAATATTAGCTCTTGTAGAATTGTAGCAGTGGATCTCTTAGGCGGGGTACCTGCTGTTGTCAATTCATCATCTTCTTGTGAAGTCAATTCCTTCAATTTTTCTTCAAGCAAGGCACCTAAAGCATCTCCGGTCAATGGCAATCGTTCTCGCAGAGATGAGGCTCCATTACTCTCATCCATAGCCTTTCTTCGGTAAGGAGTACTTTTACTCATAAAGTTATTTTGATCCTCAATTTTCTCCTTTATTTGGGTGGGAATTTCACTGTTGTGTCTCACTGGAGAACTAAATGTAAACGAAATAACATCACTGTCCTTAATGCCATTGGCTCTAGTACCGTCCCCATGACTGGAAGCTCTGCTTTTGATAGGAGACTGATTCATTGAATGAGCATTAAGACCAACCTGTTTTCCAGTGGTAACATTTCTCTGTCTTCCTCGTGTTGTATTGACACAGACTGTACTTTCAGCTTGTCCATTGACACTAACGGTCCTCCTCTTCCGTACAGGGGTCCTTAACTGTGCTAAAGTGTCATCTCGCTGGTTACAAGAATTTTTCTCCGCTTCAAAAGAATTATCCAGTTTGGAAGGAACCCTTGGACGGGTGCGACCAGTTAAATTTCGGTTTAAAGCAACAAAATCTTTGGCACCACTAACGGTATTTGCAGTCGGTGAAACTCGACTGCTTGGCAGATTGGTCAATTTGGCCCTAGATGGGATCCTATCCCTACCCAAGGACATCCGATTTTGAGTTTGATTCCTTTGATTGAAAGTGAAAGACGGTTCCTCCTTTTGAGGCTTGCACTGTTTGCTTGTCGAATGCCACTGATCTTGACCTTCTTGAGATGGAATCTTCCTAACTGGACTCGGTGTATTACTAACTGATCGTATACCATTATCATCCTTTTCTAGAGCAACAAGAGATATAGGTTGCTCCCGTTGCTTAAAATTTTCATCTCTTTCCTTGTCCACTGACGATATGGGTGACCTTGGCTTACTCTTCCCCAGTCCAGGAGAAGAGACATTGACTAAATTTGAAGGAGACGAGGAATAACCAAAAGGCTGTTCTTCCGTATTTGTTCTGGAGTTCACAACATCAAGCAGATTACCACAATTTCTACAAGAAGTATGCCCCATCAATGACTTGCCCACACTCGCATTATAACCAGATTGTTTCGACAAATCAGGAGACATAACCCCCATCCTTTCCTCTGTCAAAACCTCATCCTTGGAAATAAAACGCAGAGAACTCGAATAAGTAAGAGCAGATTTTGCTCTATTTGTTGCTTGCAGCCCAGGCTCCAAAATTTTAGTTGCAGCATCAATCAATCTTGATGTTCTAGACATATTCCTCCCAGAGGAAACCCTAGGACTCTTTAAAGGAGAAGCAAGTCTTGGGTGTTGATGCTTTCTTGGCCGGGACAAAACACCCTTAATGTGCAATGCCTCAGCTCCAAATCGAGTCACTGCCCGCCTTTCAAACTGCCCCGTCTTCTGTAACTTTTGAGGCCTGGATTCAATCTTCCCATTACCCTTCTCTGAACTCAGATCTTCGCTGTTAGACCCATCATGCTCATTCACATAACCCTCCTCTCTAACATCACAAGAACCAGTAAACGAAGCCTTTTTCTGCTTATCTTTTTGCACGGTGGGCAAAGATTCAAGACCCATCAGCCTAGCAACCAAACTCGGCGCACGCATCTCATGCTTTGGCTCTAAATCAAGACTACTACTACTACCTTTACCATTTCTCTTCACATTAGGGAAACTGCCAGTATTCTCATCAGAAATCTATACCACAAAAACACCCACAAGCAAAGCAATTCAAAAACGAGACAAAGTACATGAAAGACAAGAGCTTGAATTCATTAAAACAAGAGCATACCAAGTGAAGCTTGGTTTTAGGCATCTTCTCATCTCCTCCAAACTTCTTTGAAACCTGTTTTGGTCGAGCTGACAACACAATGCAGGTACAATAAATCAAAATTTTCAACAACAAAAAAAAAAATGTCAAACTTTATAGACCCATAACACATTGTCACATTGACACCCACCTGGAGGAAGCAATTTCCTAGAGAAGAGCTTCTTCTTAGCTAATCTACGGTTCCAATCAAATAGCTGAAAGAAAATGCCAACACAGCCACCAGGTCTGTGCGTAGTCCGCTTCTCTGTTATCGACAACGACGCCGTTTCATTCATCTCTGAAAAATCCGGAACCGGAAAACCCTATCGCATAAAAAAAACCTCAAAAAGCTGTGCTCTCAGAAACCAAACCCACCTGAATGAAGAACCCCATAAACCTCTCTTAACATTTTGAAAGCAAGAAAATGGTATCTGTTGGACATAAACAAGCACAATGTAGTACACAGAACCCAAAAACATTAAAAACCCAGAACGAAAATGTCGTACAATACAATAATGTAACAAGTGAAAAGAACAGATACTCTAAAAAGAACAGTAAACAAATGACTCTCCTCTCTTCTCCTCTCCTCTCCTCTCCTCTCTCTATCTCTGTCTCCCTCGCGCGCGCTCTGTGTAATGTGTATGTGTATGTGTATGTGTATGTGTATGTGTGCAGAGAAAACGACAGCACAGAAGAGCAAAACGACAATAGAGAGCAAGAGAAACAGCAGAAAAAAACAGTGTAATATAAAATAAAATTGGTATATATCTACATGTCTTGACGCAAAGAGCTAAGTGATTCCCTTAGATTTCACTGTGTTGAGTGATGATCAATTATGAAATATCAAATCAAGAGAGGGAGAGAGAGAAGGGGTTTGGTGATTGGACAAGGAAGGTAATGGTGGTGATTGTGTTGGGCAGAGAACAAGAAATGGAATGCAGCCATAATTGGCCTTGTTTCGAGAGAGTTGTGTGAGACTGTGGACTGTGTGACAGAAAGAGTGTGTGTGCGATTTAGGGTGCGTAGGATAAGGGTAGGGGACAAACTGACTAGTCACTGGGGAAGCTACTCAACTTGTCAGCACAAGAGACAATTAATAGATTTTTAATTAATTTTAAATTTTAATTTAATTTAAAATTTAGAAGTATATTACAAATCTAAAACATAAAATAATCCTATTTGATATTAATAATTATGACAAAAGGAAATTGTTTTTCTTTTTTTATTATTTTCAAAATTGTTGCTTTATGAGTACGACTAGCCTATTATTGGAATTTAGAAAATTATGAAATTATGGAAGGTAATAAATCTTTGAACTCATATTACCACATTTATATGTGTGTCTCGTTATAACGATGGTGGATTTTTTAGCTTGATTATATTACATGGTTGCATTCATATAACATTTTTTGGACGAGTGGGATCATTATTTTTCATATTTTTATTTCATTGATTTTCGTATAGATAATTAAAAATCTTTGTAAACAAAACAACAACAAAAATTAGCTAAAGATAAAATGTAAATTATACGGGGGTATTTCAATGATTGCAAAAATAAAAAACACGAAAATAAACGGTTAAATCTTTATACGTTTTTAAAAACTAATCCCTAATATTTTAGGGTATATTTTTTTTTTTTTTCTCTATTATATATTAAGTAATGTTAGACGTCTCACATTCATATCATACTTGTATCCGGTTTATAGTGTAAAAGTATCTCCAATTAACACACTAAAAAGTCATCTCCAACTGACACACCAAATATATTTAGTGTAAATACAGTGTTCACCAAATTTGGTGCATCGTAGCTACCGTTAGAAGGGGATCTCGTTGAGATCTTTAAAAAGATACCAATATTAATATACATATTTAATTTATTAAATTTAATTATTAATTAATACATTTAACCAATAAAGTAATTATTTTATTTTTTTTTTGACATTATATGAGTAATTATTTAAGAATAATATTGTTATGCCAAAAAAATTTAATTATTATCGTATAAGTTAATTAATAAAAATTAATTAGTATTGGGAGAATATTCTTTAAAGATGTTTTTTTGGTGTAAAATTTGGTGTGGATACATTGGAGTGGAAAAAAAATTGGTGCAAGAAAGATGCTCTTTTTATGAAAAATTAGTGTAATATTTAGTATATTGGGTTGGAGATGCTCTAACAATTGATAAGTTGATACATGTGATGTGATTATTAATATGTATATTCCCTTACCAATTGTTACATTATTAGTTGTGATATAAATGGGATAAAATATATGGGACGTCGATTATTATTATTAGGGATAATTACTCCGATAGCCATCAATTTGATGACACACTATCAAAATAGCCACTAGATTGGGAATTAGTTTCAAAATAGCCATTTTTTTTAATGAAAAGTGTGACACTAATGGTCATTTCATCCAATTCCATCCAAGAGTGGCATTTTGAAAAATAAGGGGATGACATTAATTTATTTTAGATATTTTCTTGAAATCAATTTTTTCTTTTGTTTTTTTTAAATGAATAATTATATTTAGTATGTGTATATAAGTATATCATATCTCAAACACACACACACACACACACACACACACACACATATATATATATATCATGAATTTTGATCTTGATGAAAATATATCGATTTTAAAGAATTTTGATCTGAATTTTTGTTGATGATGAGTTCATTGAAATATACCTATGAACAAAATTTGAAAATTTGAGAATACTAGAACTAATCCATTGGCCATCCATTAGATTAATTGGTATCAAATTGACCATATATATATATATATATATACAGTTTTTATGTTGTCAGTTCGAACTGATATAAAATATATTAGCTCCTTACATATTAGTTATTGGATTTAAATGCTTTGACTTGGATGCATGCACTTGTCAAAACATCTTTTAAATCCAATGACTCACATGCAAGATTATATCAGTTCGAACTGACAATAGAAAAACTATATATATATATGTATGAGATATGTTATATGTATATACACACACTAAAATGCCACTCATTAGATGAAATTGGATGGAATGACCATTAGTGTCACACTTTTCGTCAAAAATAATCATTTTGAAATCAATTAATAATCTATTGGCCATTTTGATAGTTTACTATCAAGTTGATGACCACCGGGCCACCAGGGTAATTATCCATTTATCCCTTATTATTATTATTATTATTATTATTATACATTATGCATTCACAATTATAAAATGTTAATACAAACATTTTCAATAGGACACATGAAATTATATATTAGTTTTTTAATTTGAAAACAATGAAAGTATGGATACAGACAAGAGTGCAAAAACAGTTGAGTCTACGTCTGTGAGTCTGTCTCCTATCCACCACGTACTCACATAGTCACATCACATACATACAGCTAGTACCCTTGTTTTTTAATCTCTACAACCACTCGCGCCAATTTACAACATTTACGCTACTCGCCTATTTATGCTGCCACGTCACACATTGCTTTCCGTTTGTTGACTGTGAAGTGTGAACCCGGTACTTTTTAAAATGGGGTTAAATTTACCGGTACTGATCAATAATTGACTCAATTTTTTTTGACAGCTCTCGTGAGCAGAAACAAGGCAACAGAGGAACCCAGACAAAGCTGGGAAGCAACAGTAGGGCAAAAGCAATTAAAGCCAGAGTTAGCTCTGCAAATCGTTGCTAATATCACTAGGGACGCAGATAGGTTGGCCAAACTTCCAGGCAAGGTCCTTCCTACCCAGCAGCGCCCGCTTGGCAAGATCAGAAGCGACCTTATTCGAGCTGAGCCTTTCTTACCAAGAAGAATAGAGGGGATGCCACGGACTTCCATTAGGCCAGTAATGTCGCAGATAATGTTCCCGTTGCTAGAGTTGACTCAAACTCCATAATAATGTAGATGTCAAACTATTCATTAGATTTTGATTCTGTAATTTAAATAAATAAAGAATTTTAAAAATACATATTAAAATATATAACGACTCTCCTACATAATATTAAAGTTTGGGCAAATTACACTAACATACCTTCGGTTTTTCACTTAAGGCATAATATTCAAGTTTTGTCTTTAATTACTTAGACATCCCCTTCAGTTAGTCAACATCCGTTAAATATAACGGTTGACTAGGTTTCTTGAGGAAAGTTCAAAATTGCCCATTCAATGTACTGGGAAAACTCTTAATTATCCATGAAAAGTCAAGATTATTTTTTAAAAAATTCTGAAAATAATAACAATTAATAGTTAAACCAAACTTTTATTTTTACACTTATCAAACTAAGAAAAGCAAAAAAGTGAAAAAGAAAAGGGGAAGGCAAATGAAGACCTTCGACAATGGCCACTTCCCGCATGGAGGAGGCGGCTAGTGGCCGCCCCAAAAGGAGGAGGCTTGCAGCTTCTCCCAGATCTGAGATCTCTCACTCTTTATTGGTTTCTCCTTAAAAAAAACCCTCTCCCTCTCTCTTCACGGAATCACAGAAACCCTCACCATTTCATTATACATTCTCATTTTTTCTTTGAAAAACAAAAATCCATTGAAGACAACGAAATTAACAAATAAATGTTCAAGTAATTTAACAAATGAGTGTTTCTGGGTTTACTGATCTTTGAGCTCGTCACTCCGGGGAAGATCGACGAATTAGAGACCTAGTTAACTCGTCCGATCTACTCTGTTTTTCTTCGAAGAGATAAGGCTCAAGAAGAAGTTTCTTTGGATTCTAATATCTTCTTGGAATACTATTATTATTACAGAGAAACATTTCCTAAAGTAGAGAAGTTAGTCTAAGCATCATGATGCTCTCTTACAACACTTTTTCCATGAGAATTTCATCTGGGTTTAGTTCTGACTTCTTTATGGGTTTTTTTTTTTTTTGAACAATGGGTTGATTTCTCTGTGTGTTTTTGTTTTTGATTCAGTCACTGGTATTGATTTCTTTGGTTATTCAAATGTGAGTATTGATTGAGGTCCACCTTTCACAACGTTTCTTGTCTTTGATTTTTTGTGTTTTGCTCGATTGGGTTTAGGTGGCTTCCATTTGCATTTATTTTTACTTTGTTTTTCTTAATTAATAATGAATTAATATTTTGTCTTATTGTTGTTTGAAATAAATTTAATGATAAAAAGACAATTGTACCCTCCAATAGTGTAGTCAACTGTTATGTCTAACGGAGGTTGACTAACCAGAGGGAATGCCTGTGTAATTAAAGGCAAAACTTGAATATTATGCCTTAAGTGAAAAACTGAAGGTATTTTAGTGCAATTTTCCCTTAAAGTTTATGTATATTAGCTAAACTAATCATTTTAATACCTACGAAAATATCTTTATTTGTTTAACTTCTTATGACTAAATTTAATTAACGGAGGAGGATTGAATCAATGACTTTTTTTAAGTCCTTTTTTTTGTATAAAGATGACAAAACTCGTGGAATTTTGGTGTTATTTGCTCAAGTTCAAATTGAAGTTATTCTTCTATATTGTAATTATATTTGTATAAACTTTTTGTCTTAGAGATGATATAATAATATTATCATATAACGTGAGTTTCCATGAACCGGCAAAAACCTAAAATACCGAGATAATTGTTTGTTTGTATTGACTATTGAGTATTGATGAAGTTGAGACTTCATTAGACCAACCAGTGCATTTTGAAATTCACAAGAAATAAAAACTATAAGATTATATATATTGATAATTGGGGAGGGTAGTTGGCATAGACTACAGTGAAGTTAAATTTCATTTTAATTCCCAATTTCCTTTGGATTTCAATTCTCACATATTTGTAAATCATGTGTTGACCAAGACCATTCATTTGTCTTCATATCAAGTTTTAAACAGCTGCATTTTAACTTTCATTACACCATACACATCATATGCACTTAGGTCACCAAGTCAACAACATTTTTATTTTTTTTAAACTCCTAACACAAAACGGATCAAAGATCTCGATATGATCGGGATCCTCTCCTCACATTGTCCTCACCTTGATAATCTATTGACACGTATCTAATATAACAAATCAATGGTCTGGATTTTTCCTATTACTTTTATGTTTTATACAACCAAAAGATATAATTAATCCATGCCATTTATATAGGTGAAGACAAAGTGATGATAAGATGATGTGAGGAGAGGATCTAAATTCATCAATATTTGAAATCAAACACTATACGTGGGATGCATAAAAAGATTATTACATTTTAACGTGCATTTTAGATAATTTTATATCCTTTATTCCTTTCTAATTTAAAAAGATTTGTTACTACTTACTAGACCACAAAATTTATATTAGTTTTTTACTTTTTTATTTTATTTTTTATTACAACATGTTATCTGTAACATTATTGAATATTTGAATGTTAGCATATTCTTACTTAAACACTACAAAATAAAAAAACAAAGCACTTTTAATATAGTGAAAAAGTTTTGAAATGATCATTACTACATAAAGCGACCATAAAAAGAAAAAGGTCAAAGTAAGAAATACTTACTTTAATTATGTGAGTGATTAGACTAATTAAATAATTAGTCTTAACTCTTTCCTCAACCCAAACAAGGTCAAAAATTAAATACAACATTTTCATTTACTAACTAAAAAGCTATATTCAAACCATTGAAAAAGTTAGTTACCTTTCATTCAATTTTAAAAAACAAGGACAAAATTCATAATTCTTTCTAACTTTTGATTTTAAATTCTGGATTACATTTTTTGTTTCAATTCAAAATTAACCAAATATATTTTTTTGAAAATGTCTTTTATAACCTCGATTTGTATTTGAATTATACATCCAAGACCATTTTAGCTATCGTAATGGGATTTGGGTTTCATGATTTTTCTGATTTCGTTTAAAGTGTAATGCATAATTTTGTTTTATTTTTTAGTGATTTTTATGTATATATATATAAAAAAAAAAGTTTAACTTTGTAGAAAAGATTTACCTTTTTATTCATAAAAATTACTTTAAAATAAAACTATTCGTCTAAAGATGAATTAACTATTTTTTTACATGGAAATCACTTTAAAGACTTGAGAATTATTATGGGATTACATACATAGGATTTAGCTACTATACAGCTCCATTATTGTATAGTTATGTGAGAGAGTGTTATTTTAGTTTTAATTTTAATTTTATTTTTAAATCTTTGATTTTTATAAATCCAATGACTATAAACTAGTCCAGCAACTATACAGGACATGTATAATAGTTGAACTCACATACTAATAAGTAATAACCGTAACTCTGTAAGTAGATTAATTTGTATACAACTATTACAATAGGACTGTCAAGATTTACCAAGATTAGACAAATATATACGCGGTCCGAATATCTACTTCTATAAACTGGAAAAAAAATCCCCATACATATTTCTAAAATGCTTATAATGAGACTCGGAACTTCTAACTACTAACGTGGAAGAGATTTTGCACATCTATCAGTGTGACGTGGTTCATCTCTTAAAATGTAAATGAATTAAACTAAAAACAAAATTTTGGGGGAAACAATATGTACATATTACATACATGAAAACCTAGAAGAAAGTGACAAATCAATAATACTATAATAGGGATCCATGACTTGAAATAAGAATGGCCAAACACCATGACTACACTGTTAAAATAATACGTGTTGTCTCTAGCTCTATATTCTTTTTCTTTGTTTGGTCATCTCATGGAGAATATTGGAGATGGTCAGATAGGTAGATATATGGCTCATTATTGGAAATGATTCTCTCCTTTTATGGGTAGATTGATCCACAATACTATTCTATATTCTTTGCTATGCCAATCTTGTTAATATAACTCTTATGTTGGGTGAAAATTCAACAACCTTATCTTATTATTATTATTATTATTATTATTATATATTTAGTAATGTTAGATTGTCCAAAATACTGTATTTGCCATTTTGCCCAAATGATGTGACACGTTAAGTTGTTAACGCCATGTAAATAATGAGATAATATAATAACTAATGAGTGATGCATTAGTTACAACTTACATGTTATATTATTTGGATAATCTAGCATTACTCTTATGAGTTGTCATCACCACACAAAACATGAGGTGATGTTTTGAATGATATGGTAATGACAAATCACTTATCACATCATTTAAGTTGGTTTTGGACTAAATTTTTGGATTGACTAACAATAGTAATTGAATACCTCAAGGTGTGGGTGTGAAAGACTTAGGTGTCATTTGTTTTTTCCACTTAAAATTTAATGGGTCTAAATTGAATTTATTAAATTGTTTTGTGTGTTTGTTTAAGTGGTGAAACCAACTTAAAAATACCAAAAAAAACAACTTAAATAAAAAGTAACGAATCCTGACTTTTAATTTAATTCCAAATCACTAGATTGCATTTAATATATTTTCTTCAAAGATTATTCTTTTAAAGATAATATATTTCCAATTTTATCATATTTTTATATTAAACAAATTTATTTCTTTTAACCTATTACTTAGGATAAGCATTAAAAATAAATAAATAAATAAATAAATAAATAAATAAATAAATAAAAAATAATAAAAAAACATTAATCACATTGTCACTTTCAACGTAGAAATGGTGAGAAATGTCACCTTTTTAAGTTGGTGTTGTAAGAAAGTCACCACTTTAATAACTTAAGTTTAAAAGGCATCTATTATGGTGAACGGACAAAAATGCCCTTACTTTACACATTCTCTTACTTTGAAATTTTCTGAGACTTTATTCTTTCATCTTCTTCATAGAAGCTTGTTTAACAGACCTCCAACGGAGGTTGAACATCATAACAGACCTCCATTAAGTTAGTGGCGCTACGCAGACGCATTCGGGGGTCAATCAACTCGTGGGGGTTAGGGGGCAACGCCCCCGAGCTTTTTTTTCAATTTAAAACCTTAAGCTGGTTGTTCTCCGAGTCTTTTGTAAACCTTAAGATGGTTGTGTGAATTTTGATATTAGGTTCGAGCCTTTTCATACTTGGAGCCTTTTCATGTGTTCTCTTGGTTCGAGTCTTTTCATATTTGGTTCGAGCCTTTTCATACTTGTTAATTTTGAACCTCCGAGCCTTTTCATATGTTCTCCAAGACTTTTAACACTTGGTTCAAACCTTTTCATACCAGGTTTGAGCCTTTTCATACTAGTTTATTTTGAATCTCCGAGCCTTTTCATGTGTTCTCTGAGACTTTTGACACTAGGTTCGAGCCTTTTAAATAGTAATTCGAGCTTTTTAATACACAGTTCGAGCTTTTTATAACAGTCCCCGAGCCTTTTGAAAAGGCTTGATTACTATTGAAAAGGCTCGAATCTAGTGTAAAAAGGCTCGAAAACACACGAAAAGGCTCAAATCTAGTATGAAAAGGCTCGAATATAGTGTAAAAAGACTCAAAAATGCACGAAAAGGCTCGGATTTAGTGTAAAAAGGCTCGGAGATTCTAAACCGATTAACCTATGAATTTTCCTTGAAAAGGCTCGGGTAACATTTTAAAAAACTCAGGGACTGTTATAAAAGGCTCGGAAAAAGTTAAAAAAAGGTTTTCTCTCAATGTTTGAAAAAGACACAAAGTGAAAAAAAAAGGGTATTTTTGTCTGACCACCTAAATAGGTACCTTTTAAACTTAAATTAGTAATGTGGTACCTGTCTTACAAAAAGCGCCCCAAATAGTGACAATTTTTTTTTTTGAACTTGTTGAACCTCCAATTCTATTCTATTTGTTATTTTTATTTTATTTTTTTTAATTAAAACCATTTCTAAATCATTATTTATCATTTTAAAATAAAAATTCATAATTTTGAATTTCGAATTACATTTTTAAAGGCTTAAAGAGGATGAGTTTTTCATTCTTTCTAACTTTTGATTTTAAATTCTGGATTACATTTTTTGTTTCAATTCAAAATTAACCAAATATATTTATAAAAAAAAAAATGTCTTTTATAACCTCGATTTGTATTTGAATTATACATCCAACACCATTTTAGCTGTCGTAATGGGATTTGGGTTTCATGATTTTTCTGATTTCGTGTAAAGTGTAATGCATAATTTTATTTTATTTTATAGTGATTTTTATGTTAAAATTAAATTAAAAAAAAATGGTTAACTTTGTAGAAAAGATTTACCTTTTTATTCATAAAAGTTACTTTAAAATAAAGCTATTCGTCTAAAGATGAATTTAACTATTTTTTTTATTTTTATTTTTTTACATGGAAATCACTTTCAAGAATTAAGAATTATTATGGGATTACAAACATAGGATTTAGCTACTATGCATTTCCATTATTGTACGGTTATGTGAGAGAGTGTTAATTTAGTTTTAGTTTTAATTTATTTTTAAATCTTTGATTTGTATAGGCCAACAAGGGCGTAGCTTAATTAGTAGATGGATGAGTTTGGGGTTTGGGTAAATGACTCCCAGGTCAGCTGCTCGAATCCTACCAATGACGAAAACTTTCAAAAAAATACTTGGTCGTTGGATTTCAATCAAATGACTATAAACTAATCCAGCAACTATACAAGACATTTATAATAGTTGAACCCACATACTAATAAGTAATAACTGTAACTTCGTAAGTTGACTCTCTATACATATGATGAGACTTGAACCTTTTACTACCAATGTGGAAAGGAAGTTCACAACTATCAGTGTGACGTGGTTGGTCTCTTAAAATGTAAATGAATTAAACTAAAACCGAAATTTTGGGGGAAGCCATATGTACATATTATATACATGAAACCTGGAAGAAAGTGACAATTCAATATTAGGGATCCATGACTTGAAATAAGAATGGCCAAACACCATGACTACACTGTTAAAATATAGTACGTGATGTCCCTAGCTCTATTCTTTTCTTTGTTTGGTCATCTCTTAGAGATAGTCGGACAGGACCGACAGGTAGATATGGCTCATGATTGGAAATGATTCTCTCCTTTTTATGGGTAGATAATAGATTGATCCACAATACTATTCTATTCTTTGCCATGTCAATCTTGTTAATAGTAATATTATGTTGGGTGAAAATTCAACAACCTTAGCTTATTATTATTATTATTTAGTAACGTTAGATTGTCCAAAAGACTGTATTTGCCATTTTGTCCAAATAATGCGGTACGTTAATGATATGATTGAATTTGAAAAGAAGGAGAAGGGAAGAAGAAAGACTAAGAAATGAGCAGAGGAAGAGAAATCAGAGAGATAATATTTTGGTTTAATATTCGATAACCTTTCATTAATCAATTCAAACCCATAAATAGGCTATTGAATGATACAACTTGCAAGCTAGAAAATAGGAGATGAGTATCTGTAACAATCAAATAATCTTCTCAGACAAATAAAGACTCCTAACTAATTTATTCAAATTCAAACTCATGATTAACGAAATCCAACTTATCCCACCATCTGATTCAATCAATCCCTCCTTGCATGGCTCACATGCACATGCATGTGTACCCAACATAATTAACACATATCATTCCTTCCCCCATAAATCATCCTTGTCCTCAAAGATGAAGCCTGTAGGTGGTTGGCATGGGGTTGGAAAATCTTCAATCATGAAGAATTAAGGACGTTGGCAACGCTGACCGGGAATGAATTTCTCATCGCAATAATAGCATAATCCCTTTTCCTTCCGTTCTTTGGCTTCTTGTCCCGAGAGATGTCGAATGGGAATTGTTGAGGGGGGTGATTGTTGAGCCGGTGGAGGTCTGAGAATACCAACCGTTAGGTTTGGATTGGTGCCTTTGGATGGTGTGGTAGGATGGGATCGAAAGGAGATAATGGTCTTTGTTTGTAAAGAATTACGTTCTTCAATCAAACGGGCTACACCAATGGCATCTTGTAGGGACTTCGGTTGCTTCACTTTTACGTCGAAACGGATCTCATCCTGGAGTCCTGCAACAAAGCAATCGATTAAAAAAGTTTTAGGCAAGCCGTCAACTCGGTGAGAGAGCTTCTCGAATTCCTCTTGATAAGCTGCAGCCGACGACACTTGTTTGTGCCACAAAAGCGCTTTGGAGGGATCCTCATAAGTCATAATCTGTAGGGCCGAATCAAAGCAAGATGGCATGAGTAAATTCTGCCCAAGTCAACGGTCCTTTAAATTTCGCCAACCGGCAGTGCCATTGAAGGGCAATCCCCTTCAAGTGAAAATAGGCCAGTTGCACTTATTGATCCACTGCCACACTTTTGAAGTCGAAATACTGCTCGACTTTGAAGATCCATCCCATTGGGTCCTCGCCTCCGAATTTAGGAAACGACAACTTGAGATGGTGATTGTTCTGGTCGGTTGTGGTGCTGCTGGAGTGATTGGTTCGAGAACTGGAGGCTCCCGGTTGGACCATATGGTGTGATGATTCGCCTGGCGCAAACGGATTGGTGTCACCATTGGTGGTGGTCGGGTTATGTGAGGCTCGTATGGCTTGTAATTCTGCCAACACAGCTTGTAAGGAAGCATGAATTTGGTCGAAGTTTGACTCATGTCTCGCTAGAGTCTCGTTCACCTCGTTACGAAACTCAGTGTTAGATTTGTTCCGTGTATCCATTAAACCGAACGGCTCTGATACCACTTGATATGATTGAATTTGAAAAGAAGGAGAAGGGAAGAAGAAAGACTAAGAAATGAGCAGAGGAAGAGAAATCAGGGAGATAATATTTTGGTTTAATATTCGATAACCTTTTATTAATCAATTCAAACCCATAAATAGGCTATTGAATGATACAACTTGCAAGCTAGAAAATAGGAGATGAGTATCTGTAACAATCAGATAATCTTCTCAACCAAATAAAGACCCTTAACTAATTTATTCAAATTCAAACTCATGATTAACGAAATCCAACTTATCCCACCAACTGATTCAATCAATCCCTCCTTGCATGGCTCACATGCACATGCATGTGTACCCAACATAATTAACACATATCAATTAAGTTGTTAACACCATGTAAATAATGAGATAATATAATAACTAATGAGTGATGCATCAGTTACAACTCGCATGTTAACAACCCAAAAAATTAACCTAAATGAGTTGTCATTACCACACAAAACATGAGATGATGTGGTGAATGCTATAGTAATGACAAATCAATTGTCACATCATTTGGGTTGGTTTTGGGTTAAATTTTTGAGTTGACTAGCATTAGTGGCTAAATACCTCAAGGTGTGGATGTGAAAGACTTAGGGGTCGTTTATTTTTTCCACTTAAAACTTAATGGGTCTGAATTAAATTTATTAAGTTGTTTTATTTGTTTGTTTAAGTGGTCAAACAACTTAAAAAAAAAAAAAAAAAAGTTAACAAATTCAAACTTTTAATTTAATTCCAAATCACTGGATTACATTTAATATATTTTCTTCCAAAATTATCCTCATAAAGATAATATATTTCCATTTCCCTTCCTCGTTTAGGGAGGAGGACACTGTTATTTGGGCTACTAATTTTATGGATGAGTTTCGTAGAGCGAACCTGATTGCTAAGAAGCCTCCTCTGCCTATTGATTCTAGTTTGGCTGTGAAGTGGAAGGCGCCTTTTGCTGGTTTTTACAAAATTAACATTGATGCTGCTGTGAAAAGCGTGGATCAAATTATTGGTGTAGGTGTGATTATTCGGGATTCTGGCGGTTACGTTGTAGCCTCTTTTGTGCAAAAGTTTGCTGCCTACTATTCCCCTCCTATGGCTGAAGCCTTGGCGATCCTTAGGGGTCTTCACTTTGTTGCTAATGTGAGTTTTTTGCCTGCTATTCTTGAGAGTGATGCCAAGAATGTTGTTGACCTGATCAACTCTGATGCTTGCTCTTCTGTTGAGATTGGTGTTGTTATTAGTGATGTTTTGGTTTTATCGCGTAGGTCTAATATCTCAATTTCTTTTACCTCTAGAAATGCTAATAAGGCTGCACATTTGTTGGCTAAGCTTGTTGTAGTGTCTGATAACAATGGCTTTTGGATGGAGTCTTTCCCTCCTTGCCTAAATTCTGTAATTCTAGAAGATTGCCTTCCTTAGTTTCCTTTTTATGATATTTCCCCTTTCAAAAAAAAAGAAAAGATAATATATTTCCAATTTTATCATATTTTTATATTATACAAATTTATTTATTTAAACCTATTACTTAGGATAAACATTTTAAAAAAATAAAAATTGTTGAACCTCCAATTCTATTTTTTGTTTTTTTAAAATCAAAACCATTTCTAAATCATTATTTATCAAAAATTTTTTTTTTTTTTTTAAAAAACAATTGAATAACATCTTATCATTATTACATAAAAATGGTTTAGGATTTGTTAAATTATTTTTATTTAGTTGTTTGTATCATATAAAATGAAAATAAATAATAATTAATATTAACAAGGGTATAAACGTCAAATTATTATTTTAAACCATTTTATTTTTAAAAAAACTAACAAGTTGATACTTTATTCAGATGCGATAAAAATAAAAAATAAAAAATAAAATAAAATAAAAACATATCATTCAGTTTCAGGTTTTAATTACTATTCAATCTTCAGTAAAATTCAAGACCGTTCAATCTTCAGACAAAAAAACAAACGACCAATTACTGTTTAAATTAACTTTGGACACCTTCACCTTCACCTTCACCTTTTTTTTTTTTTTTTTTTTTTGAAGTATTACACTATTCCAAAAATTCAGGGTTTTTTTTTTTTTTTTTTTTGGATATAGAGTACTTGAACCTGTGACCTTGTGGTACAAATGTGGGGGGTTTACTCGTCACCTTCACCTTTATTTAGTTAGCTTATTTGACAAGTTCAAATTGTTTCAAAATTTGTTGTAAACTTTATTTGAATTTACAGAAACATTATCTAAACCCACGAAGAATCTTTGTTATATTTCGAAAGCATAGCGACTAGCGAGTATGAATTTTGTTTTATATACCACGTACAATTATGACAAACTTGTACATTTTTAGATTGAATGAGCGTTTTGCACGACAATGGTGTATGGTGTGATGAGATTTCAATATTCGCATATCATAATTCACACTATATTCATAACCTAATAGTCAAGATTTCTATGGGCATTCCGTTGGGTTTATCAAATAGGTTCATTAGTATTTTTGGGAAAATCATTCCCTTAAACGATGGTCCTTCTTAGAGTGAAAATTTTAAATTCAAAGGACAATTATAAGAAAACTAAAGGCCCTTGCCTTAATGAATTTTGAAATCATTTAGGGTGTTTACTAATCGAGAATAAAAATAAAATGGAATAAGTTTCATTGGAAAGGGTATCATGAAAAAAAAAAAAAAACTTAATTCTTGAGATGGGAAGGGGTTGCAATAGTAAATTCCTATTTTGTGTGTGGGGTATGAGTAATTTAATTCCTAACCAATTTTTAAAAATAATGTAATCACACATCAAACACTAATGTACCCTTAAAGCGGTTAAGCCCTTCCCTACTTTAATTAAAAAGTAAAATTATCTTCAAATTTAGTTTGTATAGTTTATGATTTAATAATTTACTGTGTCTGCACTTTTTTTTTTTTTTTTTTTTTTTTTTTAAGTTAAAATCCGAACCCTTCACCTAAATGTAGGAATATACATAACCAAATAAAACTATTAAGCAAAAACTAGATAATAAAAGATTATACTTAATCATGATTAACGCTAGCTAATAATGATTAATGCAATTGAAACCATTAACAAAAACACGGGATGGCAAATATGATTTTTCATGGACTTTAGCTTAATCTGACACTGATTGATAGAACAATGAGGAGTACAGCTGACTAAAAGAATTATCATGATGAGTTGGTGCGTGTTTCAACTTGATTAACTTCTTAAACGTTTTGGGTGCAGTCATAAACTTTTAGGAAGAGTTTATTAGGAAGAGTAAAACAAAAAAATTAGGAAGAGTCGGTGTATAAAATATTAAGAAAATTATAAACTTTTCGAGAAAAGGGTCATAATCGGATCGTGCACGTTCTACATTTAAATCATGTTATATGATATGAATTTATATATATATATTGTTATTATTATACTATATGATTGATTGATTGACTGATATGGAAGATGCTGATTGAATGAATCTACTTAAGTTTTTCTTAAGAAATGGAGATTTAATGGTTGTTGGAATTAATTTCTTGAAATGATATGAGATGAGTCATTGTATTGGTTTGGCTGTCACTTGTCACAGATAATTGGATATATGTTTACGGTCCGACTACTATACCTATATAAGTATGGTATTACCAAAAATTGAAAACCACTTTTTGGTTAATTTTAACGTGAAATCGGTTCTTAAGAATCCAAATAGTTTCCAAATTCAACCTTGAGTGGTTCCCATATTTTCGATACTACCATACCTTGAGTGGTTATAATAGCAAAGCCCATGTTTGCATAGTAGAAGTGATGGAGACGTATTTGAGTCTAATTATTGTGTGAGTTAATAAGTTTTGTGAATGAATGGAAATTTATTTTGAGAGCTCCAAAAACATAGGAGTCTCTAACAAAATCTCTTTTGAGGAATTAAAAATACTCTTAAGAAGATATCATATTATCATCCATATCCATCAGATAAATATAAATTTAAAATGAAGCAAAAACATTTCAGCAGATCCAACCGAAAGTGGAAATTGATATGAAGTCAAAAAGAGTCCAAATCCTTTGGGCTCGTAGCAACAGCATTTGGGCCAATTAAGGTCAAATACTTTGGATCTTAGAAAATCGTACATTTAATCTAAGAGCGGCGATATATACACTTCTGAAAAATTGTACTTGCATCCAATTAAATTGTTTTTATAAATGTTATAGTTTGTAAGCACACCCCATATATTAACATTTTATTTTGAGTGGCGATATTGGCACCCCTCTCAAATCGTATGTACATCCCAAATTAATATTTTTTTCAAATTTCCAATATTATCCTTACGTAGCATTATATAAATAATTAAGTAATTGTAAATACCATCTATTTATCATCTTACTATGATATTCAATAACAAACATATATAATATCTTTTTTTTTTTGTTGTTGTTGAAGAAATCATATATAATATCTTACTACAATATATATTAACCGTTAATTGTTTCAAACTTCAAATAATGATTATTTTCAATTAAAAATATTAAATAACTAATTAACTATTATTAAAACATTGAAAACCATTAAATTTATTTAAAATAACTGAACTAAACTAAAAATAAAATTAAAGAAAACAAAAGTGAAAAGGTGGGGTTCATCCTAGATCTGGAATGGATGGAACCGCCCTCATTCTTTCAATTTTTTCTTATTTTAATTTTTTTTTTTTTAATATATTGTTCTTATTTTAGTTGTTTTGCAATTTGTTTTTTATTTTTATTGTGCTGTAATTTGTAATCTGTTTATATATAGTATTTAATCAAAAATTAAAGAAAGGGATATATAGGTAATATGTGGGCTGTTTTTACAAACTTTAAAATATTTAGTAGGGTGTATATATAGTTTTTGAGGGGTGCAAAGATCGTTAATCTTTTTTTTTATTTATTTTTTTTATTTTTATTTATTTATTTTAGCTTTTGATTAAATATTATAAATTAAATAAATAAAAAGGTATGGGAGGAAGGGTGGCTCCTTTCAAATTGGGTAGGAACACAACTCCTTACTTTTGTTTTATTTAGCTTATTATTATTTTTAATTAATTAAATTTGATTGTTTTAGATTTTTTTTATAGTAATTATATAATATTTGTAATTTTAAATAATCAATATTTAAATTCTAATTTATTTTTTAAAATCTTGATCAAAAGATACTTTACATATTTGCAATATATTCCAAATATTGAATATTGTAATAATAAGATATATACTTATATAGTGTATTTATAATAATTTTAAAAATTTTACATGAGGATAATGTTGGAATTTGAAAAAAATATATAAACTAATTTAGGGTGTACATATGGTTTTAGATGGGTGTATATGTCGGCACTCTTAATCCAATTCAATAATTGCAATCAACTAATTTTCAATCGAATTCAAATCTAAAGAGTAAATTCTATCCGATTCAATTACAATCAAGTAATATTGATTAATAATATTGAAATCCAATAGGATCAAATCCACTTAATTAAACTAAACTAATTATAATATGTATAAAATATAGTAAAAGTAATATTTATATTACTAATTATAAAATGAAGTAAAAGTAATATTTATATTACTAATTTTCTTGTGTCATATTTTATGAAAACAAGTCAATAATTTTGTAGGTTCCATGAGCACTAAACCATACAGATTTTATTTTATTTTTAATATAAAATATTGATGTACATTTTTACACAATTTTTCTATTATCAGTTTGAGCTGACAAAATATATATCAGTTCCTTGTATGTAGGCCATTGGATTTAAATATTATGACTTGGTTGTATGCACTTGTCAAAGCATCTTTTAAATCTAATGGTCTACATGCAAGGAACTGATATATTTTATATCAGTTCGAACTGATAATAGAAAAACTGCATTTTTACAAACCCAAAAAGGAAGCTACAAGAAATGGGTTTATATGTTTACTTATTTGGTCCAACAAAACTATATTTAGGCCTTTAATAGTATTTAATTGGACTGAATCGGTAAAGAAAACTTTTTTTTAGTGACGATATTTGCACCCCTCTAAAATTATATGAGCACCCCATATTAGTTTTATTTTCAAAATTCCAACGTTACCCATAATTAAAGCTATTAAATTATTAAAATAATTATAAATATACCCTATATATTAATATTAATACAATATTAATATTTTGAATAGTTTAACAACCATCCATAATTATCTTTTTTTCATAATATTAACTATTCATTAATTGAAAAAAAAAATTAGTGATTATCTCCAGTTAATTTTTTTTAAATCTCCCAATTGCTTGATTTTATTTTTGGGTGAAATTCATTTTCTTCCCTCTAGTTTAACCTAATAGTCAAAGTGGTCCTTCAATTTTTAGAAAAAAAAAAAAATCATCTTCCACACCCATTAAAAAAAAATCATCTTAAATTAATTAATTAAAAAAAAATAAAGCTTCATCTTCGTTAAATTGACTCTCTTACCCTTCACTTAAATTAGAAGGTTTAAATGTACGATTTTACCCTCTAACCTTATAAAATTTTACGGTTTAACTTGGCTTGTAATCCAGTAAAAATTTAACAAGTGTCATCAAAATTTTAAAGTAAAAATCAAAAATTAAAAAATGGTTAAATAATAATAAAATTATGAATTTTTTTATACAAAAAATAAAAAAAAAATTAAATTAAGATTGTTTTAAAAAGAAAATAAGAATCGTTTCATTCAGGTTGTGGTTTCGTGGTGGTGGATCTAAAAACTTAATTGATACTAATTTGGTGGTTCAGTGGTGTGGTTCGAATTCAGAGAAAAGCATTGGAAATCAAAAACTTGATCTTTAAATTTTAAATTTTATTGTGGTTTTAATCAAATATTTGCTAAACTAAAGCACAAACACTAGAAATCAAACATTTTTTAAAAAATTATTATTTAAAAAAAAAAAAAGCTTTTGAAAAGATTTGGAAATTTCCAGATCTATTCAAATCTGCTGGAAACACAATTGTAGATTTCTTGAACAAAAAAATAAAATAAAATAAGAAGCTTTTGAAGATCTCTACAAACAAAGTAAAAAAAGAAGGCCTAAAGAGATCTGAAAATTTCCAAATCTCTACAAACAATTTCCAGATTTCATGAAATCTGGAAAGATCCCGTCGCCGATGGCCACCGCAAAAATCCCAACCACCACAACTCTGTGAATCAGCCATCACCCAAACCAAGCTTCTTTCCACCATCATCACCCCAAACCCTGAACCTAGGTTCAGACCACTACCATCACCACCACCCAAATATTTTTGTTCTCTTCTCAACCAAAGATTCAAATCAAAAATGAAAATAAACAAAACAAAACAAAATCAAACTCCAAACCCGATTCTCCCATAGCCCGATTAACAAACTAGTGTGATGAGATCAAGATTGAAAGAGAGAGATCCAACCCCAAACAATGAAACTGAGGAGAGAGGAAGAGAGAAATCACGTCTGGAGGCTTAGGAAAAAAAAAAAAAAAGATGAAACTCAAACACGATTAGAATTATTAGTTTGAAGGAAAAACGAATTGGGCCTTTTAAAAAATAAATTTTGGACCCCTTTGTCAAAATAAAAAAATAAATTTATTTGTAATTAATTATTAAAATTAATTAAATGAATTTTATTTTGTGTTTTAAAATTTACAGTCAATTTATTTGTAATTAGTTATTAAAATTAATTAAATGAATTTTAATTGATTTTATGTTTTATTTTATCAATTTACGGTCTTGCCCTTCGTCAAAATGTTTCTAGAAGCAATCGGTGTAATTTTACACTTTTACCCTCTTAATTTTGATGGAATCTTTGAAAACCCTAACAAAATTGGACAGCAAGGACAAAAATACAGATTTTTGGTAACTAGAGGGACATGTCAACACAATACTGAAAAATGGGAGACTAGTTTGACTATAAGGTCAAACTAGAGGGATGAAAATGAATTTTGTCCTTTATTTTTTGTTTAAATCTTTGAAAATGTCATACTGTCACCGAACTTCTTTGAATCCATTTTTTAATTAATTATCTTACAAAATTATAATCTGTGGGTTCTTTTCAAAATCAAACGGATAAAGAAGCAAACTTTAAAAGATTTCTTGAAAACTATATGTTTTGATGATGGAGATCCAAGTTTTTTTTTTCCCCAAATAAATCCAGGTACATCATTTTTTTTCCCCTTTGATTGTTGAATAAGGTTAGGTGATAGTATTTTTAATGTCCAATGAAGAAATCCTGTTCAAAAAACAAAACCCTCAAATTCAACCACTGACAGGAGTTTCGTCTGGGAAGGAGGAGTCTTCTCCTTTATTTTTCATTTTTACTAATTATTTTATAATTTTATAATTTATGGTATTTATAAATAAATCTTGAGAGGACATATTTAATAAAGTATGGGGTGTAATTACAAATTATGATATTTTTAAAATTTAATATGAGTGTAAATATAAAAAAGGGATACACATACAATTTTAAAATGATGTAAATATCGACACTTTTTTTTTTCTTCAAAAAAGCATACGTATAAACATATTTGGGAAACAGAGTTTGTTGATAAAATTAGTGGGGGTAGTAACGCTGCTGTAAGCATGTAATTATATGAGTTATGATACATTTTTGTTGTTGTTGATGTTTTTTAGAATTTAATTGAGGGTCAAAATTAATACAATAGCTTTAGAAAAAAAAAAAAAAAAACAATTTATTCAAAGTTGTTATCTAATATTTTAAGTTAGTTTTGACATTTTAAAAAAAAATATTAATATTCAAATATTTAAAATAGGTGTGAAAAAGTAAATGGACGTGGAGATGACTTTTTGTGTTGCAGTAGTCGAAAAAAAAAAAAAAATCTCTTATTTGGTAAAACACATTGATATAAAAATAAATCTATCAATCTATCATCTCAAAAGATGGCACAACATGTTACTAAACAATAAATAAATAAAAAAATTCTAGATAGATCGACAAGTACAATTTTTGCTGACTTGGATGGATAATAGGCTATACAAACTAAATTCATACAAAAATAAAGTGCTTACAGTTTCACATGTTAAGACACATCCTATGGAAAAAATCTTGGAAAAAATCTTGCATGCACCCCACCTAATGGGTGCATGCCACGTGGCAAAGAGAATTCATTTGATTGGTTCTTTGTGCCATGTGGCATGCACCCATTGGTTAGGGTGCATTGCATCGGGTGCATGCAAGATTTTCTCCATCATATGATGAGAAGGCTTCGGGGGATGTCAAATTTACCATGGCTTGTAGCTGCAATTTTAACGAGATATTAATTGATGAAGAAATGTATGGGGTGTTGCTAAGAATTGATGGTTGATGGAGGATTTCAAACGAGTATTGGATTGGTGTGAACCAGAGGATATGGGTTTTCAGGGACCGATGTTTACTTGGAGTAATAAACGGGATGAGGGTGATTTGGTGTTGGAAAGGCTAGATCGGGGGGTGAGGAGCTTTGAATGGCACTAGCTTTTTTTGAATTCGGTTGTTCGACACCTGGATTTTTGGTTTTTCAATCATTGACCGTTATTGTTGGAAATCCTAGGTGCGGATTTTCGGTCAGGAACGGGTGGAAGTTGGAGGAGACAATTCCATTTTGAATCGTGTTGGGCTGAGCGTGATGATTGCAAGTTGCTGGTAAGCCGTTACTTGTTACATTCGAGTGGTCCTGGAGCTATGTGTCGTGTGGTACATACCATCTCTAAGTGCGCTCATCATTTGGCGAGGTGGAATACTATGAATCGGAGGGGGATGAGATCCGAGATTGAGAAACTTCATAAGGAGTTGCGTGTTGCATGTTGAGTGTTGCATCTGCATCTGCATCTATTTATCACGGCTCGTGGGGTGTTATTCGACAGTTAGAAAATAGACTGGACAAGTTAATGGTAGAAGAGGATGAGTATTGGAAGTAAAGGTCAAGGGTTTAGTGGCTTAGATGGGGAGATCGGAATACAAAATTTTTCCATTTAAAGGCTTTGGCTAGGAGAGCAAGGAATGTGATTAGTGGGTTTTTTGATGATAGGGGTGTTTGGTGTGTGGGTAGAGGGACCTGGAAGGTGTGGTTCTTAGGCATTTCTCGAGTCTTTTTACGACTTCAGTTTTGCCTTCAGAGGACATGGCTCAAATTTTAGACAGTCTTCAACCGCGTTTATCTCAGTCTTCAAGTGACTTTCTAGATTCCCTGTTCACAGGGGAAGAGCTCCGGCGTGCTGTCTTTGATATGGCTCCCTTGAAGGCGCGATGCTTGGATGGACTTCCCGTATTGTTCTACCATAAATATTGAGATTTAGTGGGGGCTAGTGTTGTGGAAGCCAGTTTGAAATGTTTGAATGATGGGGAGGCTTTGGGAAGGATTAACGAAACTCTTATCTATCTAATTCGAAGGTTTAGGGATCTCAACATATGCAATGTGATATATAAGATCGTTGCCAAAGCAATGGCAAATAGGTTGCGTACGATGCTCGGTGAAGTAATTTCGGAGACTCAAAGTGCCTTTATTCCTGGAAGGCTAATCTCAGATAATGCCATCATCAGAATTGAGTGTTTGCACGCGATTCGGACTAAGAAGCGAAATGAGGGGTCATTAGCTTTAAAACTTGATATGTCAAAGGCTTATGACCTGGTGGAATGGGACTTTGCAAAAATTATGTTAAGATTGGGGTTCTCGAAGAGCTGGGTTCTTCGGATTATGAGTTGTGTTAGGTCGGTGAGTTTCTCCTTTTTGATTAATGGTTGTGTTTATCTGGGTTGATTTTGGTGCTACGGTTCAAAGATAAGAGCTAAGAGGTTTTCAGTGTAATAAGTCGGGTCTTGTTATCTCACAATTATTCTTTGCGGACGACAGTATTTTGTTTTCTGAGGAAACTATTAAGGATTGTCAGGTTATTCGAAAGATCTTGGATGTCTACTCGAGAGCTTCAAGTCAGGTGGTTAACTATGATAAGTCCACTTTGTGCATCAGTCATTCAGTTCCTAGCTCCGAGGGTGATTGTTTAGTAGCGGAGATTGGGGTGCGTCGGGTGCGTTGTCATGAGCGTTATCTTAGTCTTCCAAGCTTTGCGGGTCGCAATACACGGAAGCTTTTCGATCATATCAAGGATCGTATCTAGAATAAGATGAAAGGTTGGAGGAGTACGCTGCTATCAGTAAGAGGTAAATAGGTGTTGATTAAGTTGGTCCTCCAATCCATCCTAGCCTATTCGATGAGTCTTTTTCAGCTGTCAAAAAGGTTAATTAAAGATATTCATGGGACGTTCAATAGGTTCTAGTGGGGAAGCTTGGAGACGAATCGCTGTATTCATTGGGATGCTTGGCAAAAAATGTGCAGCGGTAAGGAGGTTGGAGGATTGGGTTTTCGTAACTTATTCGTGTTCGATCGGGCATTGCTAACTAAGCAAAGATGGCGGATGGAGAAGAATCCAAATGCTTTGGTTGCAAGAGTTCTCAAGTATACAATCAAGAGTGGGTACAAGTTGGGAATCTCCATAGAGGTCATGACCTTTAGCTCTAGAACGAAGGGGTTCGGTTCCAGTGGAAGAGAATTTGGGGGTCTGGAATTGCCTACGAAAATAAAAGTGTTCTTGTGGAGAGCTTGCCAAGACTGGTTACCTAGTATGGTTAGTCTTGCGAGACGTAAAGTCCATGTTAATGGCCTATGCCCTATGTGTTCCAAGTCCTTTGAAACAACAACTCATGCTTTGTGGGAGTGCTTGGGTTTGAAGGTGGTTCGATTCTCGATTTATTCCCTTGGTGGCTTGAGGTGCAGAGACAATGTTTCTTTTATTGATTTCTTCTCTTCTTGTTTGCACTTGTTGGGGTCTGATGAGTTGGAGTTATTGTGTGTGGTCTTGTGGCGAAACTAGTAAGTGGGAAAATCTTGAGACTATGGGTTCTTGGTGTGCAGAGTATCTAAAGGAGTTCAAAGCAGCTAACTTGGATGACAAAGGGCAGAAAATTTGTGTTGCAACTAGCCCAATTCGATGGCGACTATATAAAAGTTGATTACTCATGCCAGTGTTGACGCTTGTTCTCACCGGGTTGGTTTAGGGATGGTGATTCGAGATAGTGTGGGAGCAGTGATGGCTACTAGTGCGCAGAGGGTTGAGGCAATTTTTCACTAAAAGTGGCGGAAGCTATGGCGATCCTTCCGAGCTTTACATTTGCTATAGAAACAAGTTTGCTTCCAGTTGTTATTGAGTTAGATGCGCTTGAAGTGGTTAATGTTATTAACTTAGGTAAGGCCATTTACTCTGATGTTAGTCTGTATGTGTCGGAGATTAGAAACCTTTTGCTTAGGCATGTGTGTTGTGTTATTGTTTTTGTTTCAAGAAAGACGAATGTTTTTGCCCATAATATCGCAAAAATAGGTCTATCAATTGTGGAGGACTGTTTTGGATGGAAATTTACCCTCCGTCTGTGGAGCAGTTTGTTCAGAACGATAGTCCTGTGTAGTTTGTTTGGTTCTGTTTTAATATATATTTTACTTAAAAAAAAAAAAAAAAAAAATACTCAACCTATCCTAAGATTAATGCTTTAGTCATTTATAGAGTATTTTTATCAACCCTTTTATATATATTTATTCAACTTGTGTTTTTTTATAAAATAAAAAATATATATGTTGAGAGGATCGGTGTATATCTAGATGGCCCCAACCCCAACCCCAAGTTTATTCCAAAGTCCAAACCCATCAATTGTAAAAGCAGTAGTGAAAATGACTGAAGACACTAGCTATTCTGAAAATGACACTGCACCTTGTCTCTCCCCACAAAAGTAGCCCCCATCAAGATACCTTCACTTCTAAATAATTGGACCATTTTTTCTCACTACAATCACACATTTAATATCATAAATCAGATGACCAATTGATTATGTTATCATATTCATGTTAAAAGAAAATAAAAATAAAAATTATCCATGCATAATTTTCATTGATTGAAGTATTCTTTGTGTATCAAATTAATTTTTCTTTAACATGTACCTTATGACATGGAAATCGAATTCTAGAATAAGCTTTTATATATATTATCACATGAGTCTTATGGCCTACTAAAAAGGCAAACCCAGTTGAGTAGGGACATTTTGAGGGCATCAGCTTTTACTGCATGTGTAGTGTTTTGTGGTTTTTCAAAAGTTGGAAACTGAAACTGAAACTCATTGAACACATTTTGTTCCCACTTTTTGTATAAACATGCAAGTGGCCGGTTAATCTCTGAAAAGTATCCCTGCCAATATCTAGAAACCAAGAACACATGCAGAGGAAGAGAAACCAGTCATACATCTATATAGAAAAGGTAGTATATATAATATATGTACAGCATTGATGGACAAGTAAAATACAAAGTAGGACAACCTTGAAATGAGAACTATAGGGTCGACCTTCCTTGACTTTTATATCATGTTTTTGCTTGTCACATGGTCAATCATGAAATTGGGAAACCAGACCAGATCCACATAATCTACAGGTACGCATAATATTAATTGTCAATGAAGACCATCAGAATTCAGACAGGAAACCCAGAGAGTGAGTGAGAGACCAAGAAAACATCAAAGCATCTCCGATGCAATTATGTAAACATACATTTGGAGAAAATTGACTGCCATATAGGATAAATAATTAAAGTTAGAAAAACTCTCTCCAATGCAATTATCTAACTCAATATAGAGATGATGAAATTGGGAAACCAGACTAGATCCATATAATCTACAAGTAGGCATATTAATATTAATTGTCGATGGTCTGTATCTGTAGGCATATTAATATTAATTGTCAATGAAGACCATCAGAATTCAGACAAGAAACCCAGAGGGTGAGTGAGAGACCAAGAAAAGATTAAAGGTGTATTTGGTATGACTTTTTAAGTAGAATTTTTAGAGTAAATCTTTTACTAATATAGCTTTTATTAAGTAGAACTTTCAACAAAAAAAAAAAAAAAAAACTTTTAGTTGTATAAATTACAAAAAAGGTGTTGACAATGTATTTTTAAAAATAGCTTTTGGTTGTATAAATTATAAAAAAGGTATTGACAATGTAATTATAATAAAAAAGTTGTATTGTGGAATATCTAGAATTTATAAAGGGTAATTGAGACAATTCATATATTTTTAAAAAGCTTAAAAAATGCTTTTTGGAAAACCTCAAATTTTGGGTTTCTTTTAGTAGACATAAAATAGTTTTTATAAAAAGTAATTGAGACAATTCATTAATTAAAAAAGCTTTTTTGATTTTTACCAAACAACAAAGAAAACTTCAAAACAGATTATGCATTAAAAATAAGGACTTAAATCAGCCGTCTAAAAATGGTGTCTCAATTTGTGTCTATCCAACCAAATTGAGACATGTGTCTACTTTTAATTTTTATTTTTAACTTTTTTCATAAATGTAGACACATGCCCCAATTCGGTTGGTTAGACACAAATTGGAACACCATTTTTGAACAGGTGATTTAAGTCCTTTTAAAAAAAATGCTTTTGACCTCTATAAAAGTCATACCAAACCCACACTAAAAAGAAACAAAATCTTTCTATTCATTTCCATTGTTGTTTAATTACCCAAAAAGTTATAATTGTTAAAACTTTTGTCAGATTGAATCAGATTACATTTTTATGTTTTTGAGTGTTAACAAGAATTATTGATGAAGATGGAGTGGAAAGCTAGCTAGTACATATGGTTAGACAATTGATTGCAAATCCAGTATTGATCAACAAACTCATCAATTAATAATACAAATAGTTTGTCTTAATTAGTTGGCAAACTAATTAAAATCAGTGAACATTCTAGGCACTTGTCACATACAACAACAAACTTATTATCAAAGTGATTAAAAACCATGTGAGAGCTGCAAATACCAAAAGAAAAAGAAGAAAAGAAAAGAAAAGAAAAAAAATGAAAAACCAAATAAAGACAAGCAAGAAGGCCAAGGTCACCTGTCAATTTGTGTTCCCAAACCATGTGCTCTTGAATTATATGTTTTGATCATTTGGCCCTCCATTTCCATCTACCCTTTCTATCTTCTTCATGCAATCATTTCTCTTTCTTATCCTTTTTTTTCATGGCACATCAACAACCAAAAATATTTTCAAAGTAATAATAATAACACAAACCCACTAAAAATCTCTTCTAATTATCACATGAACAATATATAATATATATGTAGAACATAATTAGATTGAATTTATTAATCTTCAATGATGATGCATGATCATTATTTCTTCTTGTTCTTATCTTTGGCATTGAAGAAGATAGAACCTAGACCAAATAGGTTCCCGGATGGAACATTCAAAACTGGATTGACTTGAATACCATTCCCATAAGCTCCATAAGCACTCTTCTTCAATGGAGGCTTGAGATAATTTGATGAAGAAGAATGTGATGATGATCTTATAGAAGAAGCATTTCTGGTGTGTGAATTATTATTATTGTCCTTATGAGCAGAACCAGTAGAGTTGCTTCTTGACAAAAGTGGCAAAGGACACAAGCTCCTTCCATACCCACTTCCACAATTCAGACTGCTGCTTCTTTTGAACTTCCAAAAAGACTTATTTGATGAACTCTGCTGCTTCTCTTCTAAATCATCACATGACTCATCTCTCATGACAGCTGTCGACTTATTGCTTATCCCTTTCAAGCTCTCATGATCTTGATCATTTTTGTTATATCCAGCTGGTGGCAATGGCAATGCTTGTGGTGTATTATTATTGATCTTCTTTTTCTTGACTTGTGTAGGAAGAATCTTCCCATCAGAGAAAAGCTCATCAGCTGATGAAGAGTCTTGACCGAAGCTTTTACGGACACAGAAGTCGAAATCCATCCCTGATGATGAGTTTGATCTAAGAGGGTGTTGTTGTTGTTGCTCCACTGGTACGATGATCTCATCAGATAGACAAAAATCATGAGAAAATGAAATTCTTGGACTCATACCAGAACTTTCCAATTCTATTGCCATTGTATTCTTCAAAAAATACTTGGAAAGTGTTTGATTGTTTTATAAATAACAAACAAACCAACCAACTAACCAACCAAACTATAAAGTTTAAAGATTAATTGGAACCTAAAAAAGAGACAATTAAACTGAGTCTTAAATGGGAAGATATAGAGTCGATTAATAATAAATGGCTTTGAATGCTTGGAAAATAAATATTTCAATAGTTTTCAACAAGGCATTGAAGGAGGAGAAGATGAGGACTCATGAACTGACTAAGAAAATGCATTAATGGGAGGATATATAGATGAAGAGACCGATACTCCAATATCAGTGAATTAGATCGATGAAGCAGCTAGACGTGGAAGAGTGTTTGAGCACCAAAAAAAGCCACCTTAATTCGTTGGAGTTTCTTAAAAAGGAGAAACGAATAATAATATAATATAGTGCTACCAACTAACAGCTAGACAGATTATTAGCATATAATTAATGGATCATATTATCTCCCTCAAAATGCAATCTTAATTTTGTAAAATCATCACCGTCCAACGAAGTTGGATTGTCTGGAAAGTAAAAGACACTTCGAGTGATTGTACTGCAGATGGTATATATATATAGATTTTCTATTATCAGTTAGTCCTGACAATAAAAATATCAGGACGAAAAATGTGGACCACTAGATTTACATACTTTGACTCAAAGTGTATGTTTTGTCAAAACTTCTCCATAATCTATGGTCCACATTTTTCGTCTTGATATATTTATTGTCAGGACGAACTGACAATAGAAAGACTTGTATATATGTATATATATATATATATATATATATAAATTCTATTATCAGTTCGAACTGACAAAAGTTATATCAGTTCCTTGCATGTGAGCCACTGGATTTAAATACTTTGATTTGGCTGTATGCACTTGTCAGTCAAAGGATTTACAGCCAAATCAAAGTATTTAAATCCAATGACCCACATACAAGGAGCTGATATAACTTTTGTCAGTTCGAACTGATAATAGAAAGACTGTATATATATATATTGAGTTTTATGTATTTTAAATTCTTGGTAAAGTTGACAAGATGGAGTTAGCTCAATGATAAGCTCCTCATATCTGTATTCGCGATTTAAAGTATGAAGTCAAATATAAATTATAGTTGAGTTACAAAATAATTACAATCATCCAATCATTAATTAGCCTAGCCTTAATTTATAAAATATTGTTTTCTGTGGGGTAAAATATTGTTTTATAAAGGGTTTTTAGTAAAATTGCCCTATTTTAGGGATTGAATTGCAAATCTACCCTAAAACTCAAATTAGTTGCAAAAATGCCCTGAAATGATCAGAATGCCCTTATTTTTTTAAAAAATTCAATTTGATTGATTGCCCTAACAGTTCCCAAATCATCAGCCTCCCTCACCTGATACCTCCCTCGCCCGATCGCTCCCTGTCCCGACCAGCGACCAGTTGCCCGATACCTCCCTATCCCGTCGAGTTGCCGTCACGTTGGCCGTCCCGACTTCACCGTCGAGTTGCCCGTCCCGCCAGCCGCCAGCCGTGACTTCTCCAACTAGCAACAGTTGTTGATCGATGATTAACATCTTCTTCATCGACGAGATTTGACGCCATCGTCTTCGTCAATAAGACACCGACGTCGTCGCCGAGCTCCTTCTCAATTGTCGTTCTGACCTACATAGCCGATTTGGTTGGTTCCTTCAAAGTTTTCCAGTTATTTGAATGTCATGAACAGTTGTTAATTGTTTAATTCATTTGAATGTTTAGTTGTTTCTAGTTAATTAGTTGTTAATTGTTTAATTCAAACTTTTCCCATTCCGTTTAATTGTTTTGTACAATAGATTTGAATAAAAACCCCTCTCCAATCCTCTCCTTTGATTAAAATTGAATAGTTAGTGTTGAGGGATTTTGATTTTGTGCGTAAAAGTGATGAACTTGACTTGATTGATGCTTGCATGTGCTATTGATGAAAGTATACAAACGTAGTTAAATTGCTTAAGGCATACCTAGATGGGGGGTGAATAGGTTTTTACACCTTTTTCAATCCCTTAAACAAACTCTCGTTTGTCCCTTAAGGTAGCCTTACACACAACAAAATAAACCAAGAAAGACTTACATAGACAATATGAGAATATAATCATATGCACAAGGTCTAAGTATATCACCTAGTTGTGTAAGATATAAAAGCAAATAAACACAACAACAAATAAAGCTTATATTTCAATAGATGTTCAACTAGTTACAAGAGTGATCAAATATCACTATACAAAAAATTACAATATACAAAAGAATCAAATATACAAAAATGATCTAAAGAATGAATTCACAAATCACACTTTACAAATACTTGCTTCAATATACATCACAAGTGAGTAATATGAAAAAAGATAATAACAAACACAAATAAAATATAAAAGATAGAGATAGGAAGAATTAACACAAGAGATTTTTTAACATGGTAAAACCTCCAAGGAGGAAACATCCACGGGTTGAAATACAACCATTAGGGTACTATATATATTAGATGATAAAAATAGAGAATCTACAAAGTGACCAATCTTTAGCTCACCCAACCTAGTGGAATCTAAGTCTACCCAACCCTATTGGAAAGTATGAGATCCCTCAATGATGTGAAACCACCATATATTGGACAACACAAAACCAATATCGATGGAAGATTAGAAATTCCTCAAGAGTGCATAAACCTCCCGTGTACCCCGCTCTTTTGGAGTCTATGTCTAACCATACGCCTAGGCCTACCAATATAATAGCCAACTCCCTATCCAAGGCACTCTTGCCTCTGGGGAGCCTCCCATGCATGACTATCCGAGTCCTCTCGACTCTAGCCATGACTTCTTGCTTACCTATTCGAGTCATCCCGACTCTAGGCAAGTCTTCTTGCTTGGCTATCCGAGTCATCCCAACTCTAACCAAGACTTTATGCTTTTACAAGGACTTCCTAGTATGATCATGTGAATGCAAATGATGCAAACAATCAAATCAACATAGAACATGAGATCAATACATTCTATGGTACAAATAGACCTAAACATGTGATATCACAAGTAATAAAGTCTAGATGCAAAATACAAGAATAAAACCTAAAGCATGTGAAACATCAAACACATAAGCTCAAAGTCTCATTCACACATACAACACTTGAATCAAAATATATTCATGAAGTACAAATTCAAAATGCAATCAACATACAATAAAATGCTAGAAATATGAGATTTAATCAATCAATATTCTAGCAAAAAATATAGAGCAAGGATTCAAGATATAAATCAATCAAATCCTAGATTGCTCTAAAACACAAACAAAATTCAATAATCCTAGATTTCATTAATCAAAGGATCAAATCAAATCTCAAGGTCATTTATCACAAAATTGATTCAATCAAGTTACAAACAGCCTAAGATGCCATTCTAATCATAATACAACTCACAAACATGTGTAGAACCTAGAATCATAGAAACTAGTCCACATTTGTCTATAAATTGACTTTCAATTAGAATGATTATGAAGCTATCTTTCTCAATAGCTTTTACCAAACATAAACATACATATAGAAGAAGAAACCCCAAGTAAATTGAAAGTTAAAAAGAAAGAAATCCCAAAGATTAGTCCAATACCTTTGATTCAACAGCTGGTTCAGATTTCAGTGTGGAACCACCAGAAAACTCGACCAATCAGCTACCAAACCATTTGGAAATGATAGAGGACTCAATTACGAACGTTCTCCAATTCGAATCACTCAAATCCGACTTCGAATGAGGGAGATATGATGTTTGGAAAATGAGAAAATTTAGAGGAGAAGACTGACGGGATTCTTGCAAATTTTCTTCTTAAAAAATCAAATGGAGAGAGAGGAGGGAAATAAAAGGAGGAGAGAGAAGGAGATTCCGGGCCATTCAGGTTAGGCCACGTCACCCCAGGCCGTGGGGGGCGCATGGGCCTCATGGGGGTAGAGAGCCCCTCTGGCCGTGGGGCCCACGGCCTCCCTCACGGCGTGGGCCAAGTGGCCTCACGGCCACTAACCTCTCTCGCGCGCTCCCTCGGTTCTTCAGCCGTATCTTGGGCATCCGAACTCCGATTTTGAATCCATTTTTGGATTACAAACCGTGACTCTCTTACGCACGACGATGACTACATAACTTTGAAAAATGGTTGAGAAATCATCTCGGAAAACGACGATGAAGTCAACTCAACGAATGAGAACGAAAAGTAGCGTAGCTACATTGTTTGGACTCGAAACCTTATGAATGAGTAACCGAAACGACCGGAACTCAATAAGGAATCATAATAAAACATATTCAAGTCCAAATACAAAAATACGGAAACAAACAAACACAAAGACACACACATATGCTATTTCCTAGACATAGTCCAAGAACATGCAATAAGCAAAGTTTGTCAAGATGGTATAAATGCATGAGCATATATTATCAAGTATGTGAATGTGTTATATCAATGATGTTTAACCATGAAGGAACACACAAGGATGCCATGTGTGTGTGTGTGCCTAGCCTTGTAAGAGATATGAGGTCTTATATTACCTTTGATGATCAATGATGCACATATCTCTTTAATGCCAGCTTCTTGCAAGAATTGTGGTTGAGACATTCTTCGTCTTCTAAAATCTTCAATATATGAACCACTAAACATTACAAGAGAAACACGTTTTGATATGGAATTAATGCCAACACAAACTATAAACCTAACAATTGATTGTAGAAGATGAGGGTTTTCTTTTGAGATTTTGAGGGTTTTCTTTTTTCCTTTCTGTTTTTGTTGCTACGTTTTCTTGGGGGTTTTGAGGTTTGGCTGGAAAAGTTGGGTGTGGCTTTGTTTTGGAGCTTCTAACTTTTTCATAGATGATTAATCTAGCCAAGATGGTTCTAGGAGGTTGGGTGTCTTTGTAGAGTGGGTCGTTATCAGCTGGTTTTTCAAATGGTTTGAAAAACTATTGGGTCGGGTTGGTCGACATCGGGTCACCCTGGATCGATGAAAAAAACCATCGGGTCAGGCTAACCCGATGTCGGGCCACCCTGACCCGATGGTTTTTTTCATCGGTCTAGGGTGACCTGATGTTGGGCTACCCCGACCCAATGATTTTTTCAAAAAATTTAAACCTTAATCGGATTAAAGAAAACAAATTGGGAGGTTGGAAAAATATTGTAACAAAGTAATACTTACCCCTTTAAGCAACTTCAAACCATTCCCCAATGCTTGTAAAACTTCAAATATGAAAAAGAAATGTGATGTATAGAAAAAAAAAAATGATGATGTAGAGAAAAATAAATGTTAGATGATGTAGAGGAAAAAAAAAGGTTAGATGTTGGTCAATTGTTAGATTTTTTTTAAGGGTTGGTAAATGGTAAGTTGGTGGTTAGTAAATGTAATTAATATAGTTAATAAATGGGGTGTAGTTATGGTAAAGGGTATTCATGTCATTTCAGGGTATTTTTGCAATTAATTTAGGTTTTAGGGTAGATTTGCAATCCAGTCCCTAAAATAGGGCAATTTTGCTAAAAACCCTTTTATAAAAGACTATTTTATTAAAAGTAGTTAATTAAATAGTTAAAAAAACAGATATTCACAGTTTCACACCATAGAATGAGAAAACAAAAGTTTTGTACTTGCTCAATTCCAAAAGAGACATCCCTATAAAAAAAATACTGTTTGATATTTGATGAGTCTGACAAAACAACATGCAAGCACACCCTTTCTAATTAAAAATTGTTTTGGTCGACTGTTGAAATCTTCATGGATCTTTTATCCAATAAAGTTTGTAGAATTTGAGGCCAATATTTTCCACTGAATTGCTTTGTTGGGTCCCAATGCCACTTCATAAGTCAAAACTTCAAAAAGCAAAGAATTATTTATTGAAAGGAGACTTTAAAATGTTTTCTTATCTAATTTTAAAGTACTAATCACAATAAGAGTGTGTTAACAACCGACCCCACTTTTAATCAACTTACAATAATGAAAGTATGCATCTTTAATCAAGTTATAATAAGTGATAATAATGTACAGTCTATTATATTTTTCATCTAATACTTTATAAAACAAAATTACTTTTACCAACAAGGTAATACACAATATAATTTAGTGATAAATATCGTTCATTCAATCTAACGATATTCAAGTTGAGTCGTTGCACAAATATGGAATTAAAGTTACTGAGATTTGATTAGATATCATTTGTTGTAATGGGTGCAGTCAAATTTGTCTGCTACAAGGTCTATGCTTCTTCTCTTTAAAGACAATAAACATGTATCAATTTTAGAAGATTGTTCAAAGAAATATAAATTGAGTTCAATGTGACTTTATGGTAAGGACATAAATTCAGTCCGATAATGTTTTAGGTTCAAATCGTCACTATCACTTTTGATATTTACAAAAAAAACTCACTTAAATTGGTGGATGAAATTCAAACTAGTGCAATTTTGATTGGATTTGATGATGTGTTCGGATGAATTTTAATTTTATTTTTTAAAAGAACGATAACTAATAGACTTTTACTATGAAATTCGTACACACAAAATCAAATCAATAAGAAGTCCTTAATTAGTGAATACTAAGTAAATTAGGAGAAAAGCTTCAATTAATATGTATGGATGTACATGCTCAATATGCTCAAATTAAATTATGTCATGTAACCTAAATCTCTCATGACATAAATCTTTTTTTTTTTTTTTGATTATTCATGCCATATGACATGATTTGAATGTATATACCCGATACAACTAGGTGTTTTCCTATAATTTATAAGGTAAAAATTTATTATGATAGAGATTAAATGATTATATTTCACTTGCCACAAGTATTTGGATGATTTTTTTTTTTGGGTTGTATTAAGTGAAAAAGAAAAACTACAATTACTATTCACTAATTCATATAACATAGACTTTAATTTCTTCAATTAAAATGAGCTGAATTGTACCGAATCAACTAATTGAAATCATATTGGATTGAATTTCATCTTCTTGAAATTGGATTTGATTATCCTTGATAGGAACATTCTTCATATCAAAAAAATATTGAATTGGAATATTTGATTGAGTTTAATCAATTAAATTCCATTAATGAACACCCCTGCTAATTTTGCATTCAAATAATTGTAGTTTTGATAAATCTATACATCACAAAAATGAAAACACCAATGTTAGATCTTGTTGACCATTCTGATTTTTTTCCCTTCAAATTGACCAAACATAAATTACTTTTTAACCTATCTTGCCGATTTGACGGATTACTTTTCACTGTCAAATGACTCAGATCAGTACGTCTCCCCAAATTAGGTTCATGCAACTATGCAAGAGCATATCATATGCAATATGCAATATGCAATATGCTTGGATCTAAATTTTCAATTTTTAATGAACTTATGATAATACGCCTGTATGGGCCCAAGGACCATTTGGTAATGTCAATATACCTCTTCTATTTATTATTGTTATAGGGATTTTTCGATAGCATAACATGTTAGTAAAGATAGCAAATAATGCGAAAATATAGTAATCCACGTCTCTAAAAGTCAAATAGGAGACATATCATCAAATGGTCAACAGGAACACGTGGCAACACCATGTGAGAGATGATCTGCGAGTAGAATCTATTCGGCAAATAAGATCTACTCGGTTAAGGAATCCTATTCAGCTAGAGTCATACTTGCTGAAGATCTCTACTCAATGAGATCTACTCGGCTAGAACAAGAAATATAATCCTATAAGGACACGCCGTATCAAGCAAAGATTCACTCAGACGATACGAAATCTTAGAATCACACTCCAATAAGGAAATATCTCTATTTCCTCTCAAGTATCGGAGAATTCTAATCGGAAAAAAACTCAGAGCTTCCAGAAGGATAAACACCAAACAGGAAATGAGTCCTAAACAAACTAATTGACTAGAATCCTACAAAGATTCTAATTATGAATATATTACTTACACAACAAGGATTAGGGCAACACCCTATCAACCCATATAAATACTAGTAGATATCATTGTACATAGATATGAGAAAAAAGATACAAAACATGAGCAATTATTTGAAAGAAAGTGAGTATTGAGCGTGTAATCTCTAAAAGTTCATAGTGATATTCTTTCTACCGTCGCTGGCACCATGGTTTTTCCCATTTTCTAGGGTTTTCCATGTAAAATTTGTGTTTTGTGTGTTTGATTATTATTTTCCTATTTCATAGTATTATCGTGGTTCGTAATATCATTGTTGGACTTGTGGCTTTTTCCGTAATTCAAAAATCACCGTCAATAATTATTATTAGGGAAAATTGCACAAACTTATATTAAGGTATGACATAAAGGTTTAATATTCAAACTCTATTGTTAATTACACAAACTACCATGTAGTTAAGTGAAGTCCGTTAGTATTTTAATGATGCAGGGATATTTTGGACTTTTTGATCCAAAAGAAAATAAAACAATTAAAAATCCTAAAAACAATTTTTATTTATTTAAAAAATAACTAAAAAAGAAAAATAAAGAAAAACCTCTGAACCGGTGGAGGAACAATCTCCTCCCGCCAGTGGGAAGAGATCGTATATCTCATCCTAAGATTTCCAACCATGGAAAAGATCAATGTCTCCTCAATGGGTTGAGAAAAGATTCGACTCTTCAGTTGTGTGGAGGAGATAATAATCTCTTCCATGCAATTGATAAGAGACCGATTTGCTCCTATTTGTGAAGGAAATTATCGATCTCATTCACGATTAGGAGGAGACTAACGTCCGGTGAGGATCCAATGAGGTTTGGCTAATTCATATATATATATATATATATATATATATATATATATAGTGAGTTTCTTTTAAGGAATCTCTTATTTTAATTTCAGTAAGGACCACCATAAAATCACATCAATTTGAATGATATTTGATCTGAATTTTTTTGTAGATGATAAGTTCATTTAAATCTATATTTGAATAAAATTTGAAAATTTTCAAGCAAAGGAACTATTTATCTCCTTTTTTTTTTATTTATTATTATTTTAATATGAAGGCATCATAAAAATAAACAAAATATATGAAAATTCAAGAAAAATAGTTCTTGTGCTTGAAATTTTTTCAAATTTTAGTCATAGTTAGATTTCAATGTAATTTGCCCTATTGGAGATGGCCTTAGGTTAAGTTTATGCAATTTGCCCTTATTATTATTATTATTATTATTATTATTATTATTATTTTGAGAATAGTATATTATTATATGGGGATAGAATTAAGAAAGAGCATGTTTCAAAAAAAAAAAACAAAAAAAAGAATTCAGAAAGAGCACATACTTTTGCCACCCCTCACTTCCTCGGTCCCTCACCCTGGACCTTTATTTATTTATATTTTATAAAAAAGTATTCTTTCTTTTCTCGTTGTTGGTGGTTGATGACTTGATGGTCCAAAAGAGTGGGGCCTTTTAAGTTAATGGGCCCAAGTACACTTTGAAAGTTTTATAAATTCTTACTATTTTATCTTATTTTACTTTAATTTGTATGTCTTTCATGGCTTTTGCCAACTTGCCACGTGTTGCAAAACACTAAAAAGAAGGCACTAAAGACATCACATCTAGCTATCTTATAGTGCAATTCACATAAATGTTTTCTACATTGCATAATTGCGTCTTGTATGATGGTTCTGCAAAAAATGTCATGGTTATATATATTTTTTAGATGTGGAATTGGTGGAAAATGTCACATTTTTCAACTGAATTGGTGGCAAAGTGAGTGATTTAGAGCTTGTTTGGTTGGGCTTTTGAAAAATCTCTATTGGTAAAAGATCTACTTGCAATAGATCTATTAGAAATAGAGTTTTTGAAAAATAAAATATAGTTGTTTGGTTGGTATACTTTTTTTAAAAAAAGGTCTATTTGGAGAAGCACCTCCCCATGAGCTTTTGCCTAGTAGAGGTTTAAACTCTACTAGCCTCTACTCAATTTAAAATAGACAATCTCAAAAGTCCAACCAAACAACTCTAAAAAATTCAAATAGACGTTGGTAGACCTTTTGAGGCAGTAGAAAGCTCAACCAAATAAGCACTTAATAAGTTAAGTTTAAAAGACATCTATTATGGTGAACTGCCAAAATTGCCCTTAAATAATCATTTATGTTATTTTGTTTGTACTTTCCTCTCCACACTTCTAACAAAAACGACAGTAGTGTTAACTCAGTAACTCTCTCTCTCTCTCTCTCTCTCTCTCTCTCTCTCTCTCTCTCTCTCTACAAATAAAAGTTCAAGGTTGCCTCCTCTATCTTCTTTAACTTAGAAAGAAGTGGACGTTCTTCAGTACAACAAGGTAATATTTCTTGCAAATACATCGTTTAATTTGTTCACATTTTCATTTGTTCTCCAAGTGTTTTGTAAACCCGAAGCCATTGTGAGAATTTTGGATCTCCGAGCCTTTTAAAGCTCTGTTCAAGCTTTTTAAACTTCTGTCCAAGCCTTTTAAAGTCTTCTCCGAGACTTTTACAGTCTTCTCCGAGACTTTTCAGTTAATATGTCTCTAAGACTTTTCAAGTCTTCTCCGAGACTTTTCAGTTAATTTGTCTCCGAGACTTTTCAAGCCTTCTCCGAGACTTTTCAATGAATATGTATCCGAGACTTTTCAAGTCTTCCCCAAGACTTTTCAATGAATATGTATCCGAGCCTTTTCAAGTATAATCCGAGCCTTTTAATATCTTCCCCGAGCCTTTTCATATCCTTATCCAAGCCTATGTATTTGTAATCCGAGCCTTTGTAAATGTAATATGTTTTTTTTTTTTTTTTTTTTTTTTTTTTTTTTTTTTTGTAGTGGTGGGTTTTTATTAATGGTTTGTGATGATTAATTTGACAGCATCATGAATCAGGTCAGAATAGTAATATCTTACAACGGTCGATGGGAGTAGTTACCCGATGAAAGTCAGAGGTTTGTTGGATCCGATAACTAGGGCATGTATGTGTCAAAGAATATGACTTACGAAGAATTGGTGGCGATCGTGCATACCATTGCGAAGTATGATTTAAACAAATTTAATGTTGATCTGTCATCAATATCAATCATTCCTGGCACTACATGTCGCACATTTATAAGAAATGACAATGATGTTCAGTTTATGCTATAGGAAGATCGGGTGATCTCTCAAGTATGTGTCAGTCTAACTGAGAGGATAATTGGAAATGTGATAGGGAATAATATTCCTCCTCATGAAAATACCCAACAATTTGGATCCTTTAGCGGTAGCAATCAAGTGTTCACACAAAGGAGTGGTACCGAAGGTAGGGAAAACATGTGTGCTGTCCTACCGGTAGTGGTTGACCATGCAGCTATAGTTGAACCTCAATACGGCGATGTGTTTGGTTATGGAATTGAGATGAATGATCACCAGTACAATGAGCATGTAGATGATCTACAAAATGTGGATGAAGAGCCTGCACAAATTCAAACATGTGGAAGACGTGTACAAGATCCTAGGATTGCACCAGATATGCATGAGACTTTTGAGGTCTGGCATAACGTAATTGCATCTGATTCTGATAATACGACCACGTGGGTTATTCCTGGAGTAGATTCATACTCGTTTGGTATTGGTAGAAGTAGCACCTTGGCAGCGCAAGAACCTAGAACCATGATTTATAAAGGTCAATTTTTTCCGAGTAAAAAGGATTTGAAGAGGCTAGTTGGCCATTTTGTAATGCGACAGAACTTTGAATAGAAGGTGAAAAGGTCCAATAAGACAACTTTATATCTGGTTTGCATTATTGACAACTGTACGCGGAAATTAAGAGCGGTGAAGAGAGATGAAGGGACTTACTTTCAAGTTAGAAGTTTTGTCAACGAACACAGTTGTCTCTAGGAGGAGATTCACCGTCGCCACTGATTGCAGCCACAATCGGAGAAGTCATTGCACCTAGACTTGAACAATATGATGGTCATCTCATGCGTCCCAAGTACGTAATCGCCGATATGAAAACAATGTATGGTATCCAAATCATGTACAGTAAGGCACATGATGCCCTGCAATATGCATTGTCATTGACCTATGGAACGCATGAAGAAACTTTCCAACTGTTGCCATCTTTTGCATACGTTCTGGAACAGCAAAATCCTGACACAATCACTGACTTACAGTGTGCAGATGATGATAAATTCCTCTACTTTTTCATGTCGTTAGGGTCCTCAATTAAAGGTTTACGGAGGTGTATGGGTCTTGTGATTACAGTTGATGGTACCCATTTAAAGGGAAGATTCGGGGGTACAATGTTTGTTGCAACTGCATAAGATGGAAACGAACAGATGTATCCAATTGCTTTTGGGTACGGTGACTTAGAAAATAACCTTTCATGGGAGTGGTTCTTGGAATGCTTGAGGGGTGCCCTTGGTCATATAGATGATCTGGTTTTCATTTCTGATCGTCATGCAAGCATTTCAACAAGAATTTCAGCAATAATTTCAGCAAGAATTTCTAAAATGTTCCCTTATGCAACTCATACCATATATTGCTGACATTTTGGTGAAAATATGAAGAAGCGATTTCACAGAAAGGATGTTGTCAACATAATGGATGACGCAGCTAGGACGTACAATGAATTGGATTATAACCGGCACATGAAGGAGTTACGTAAGTTGCACAAGGCTACATTCGATTATGTCATTGCTACCGGTCCACACAAGTGGTCCCGCGTACACTGTCCCCAAAGAAGGTACATGGTGATGACCACAAATGTTGCAGAATGCATACACTCATGCCTAAAATTTGCATGGCAACTGCCACTGATGACACTGGCAGAGTTCATTAGGAATATGCTACAAAAGTGGTTTCACGATCGTTATACAGCTGCACAGTCCATGCGTCATCAATTGACCAACGCAGCACATATTGTGATCCTGAAACGTGTCGAGAAGTGCGGTTATATGACTGTAAATCCGGTTGACTGGAACATATTCTCCGTCAAACTGAAGGGAAAGCAGTGGACGGTTAACTTAGCCCTAAAGACTTGTACATGCAACAAATTCCAAATGGACCATTTCCCATGTTCTCATGTACTCACAATAGCAAAGTACATGAGATGTTATAGTTAACACTTTATATTACCCAAACGTAAATCTCACTATTTTTTGTTTGTTGTAGGGAACGAAACTTGGATTTCATATCTTTGTGTTCGGATTTCTACAAGAGGGAGACATTTATTGATGCATACTCGGTTTCTATTATGTTTGTTGGCTATCCTTCTTCATGGGTAGTGCCATCCGACATCGCAGCGTGGGTGGTTTTAAATCCAAAGTCGAAGAGACAATCAGGTCGCCCGATGGAGGGTCGACATGCCTCATCTTCGGAGAGGACAACCACACAATCGTGTAGAAGATGTGGACAATCAGGACATAATAGCAAGAGGTGTTCGAACCTGCCTATGGTTAATGAAGGTCCCGGCATAATTGTTCCCGAGGAATACTGTCACAAGTGCAGCATCTGTCATTCAACTGGACACAACAAACAAATGTGCACTGAGAAGGACTTTACCGTGGAATGAATGGAGCCGTTGAGGAAGGCGATCAAACATAACAAGACAGTACAAGAGGAAGACGAATTACCACCAGAAAAGCTTACGATTGCGTCTTCCAACATCGTTTAGACTTTGGGAACCATGCTCGATACAATTGTGCTATGATTTTATGTTGAATAACTGTTATTTATTTTTTGTTCTAAAATTGATTTGAATTTAGTTCTTCGTTTAATGCCATACTGGATCCTTTTTTATAGTGTTCAAAATTCGTTGTATTGTTTATGGATTTAAATGTATGAATTGTGTGTTCAACTTTTAATTGCAAACACTTAAAATGATTTTTTATTTTTTTTAATCATTTCATTACTCAAATGTTATGTACATCAACTAAATCACTATCTCGAAGACCAGTACTTCGAGTTGCAAAAAACCTCCACGGCCATCTTCTCCCGGATGGTGGCCATATTGTTTTTCGACCAGTCAAACGTATCCCTGTTCGCCACTAGGTACTCTATCAATCTCAAAGTATGGGCATCACAGTTACCCTTGCAATTCACCACATGAACAACCGTTAGAATGGAATGTTATTAAAACCAATTGGGATAGAATAAGATCATGAAACAGTCATACCCTGTATCCTGTTGGGGCACACGGTCTGCAGACACATAAAAAAAGTAAAGGCCCTATTATTCAATGCGTACGTCATATCACCCCTCCGTCTGTGAAAGTGAAACTCCACCGCATACAGCATCGAGGGTAAGAAATACCTTAAGCACGTGAGCTGCATTTTCTTGTGGCGAAATGGAACCTCCTGTCTTAATGGGTCCATCAGGTAGATATTCTTTACTGTGAGGTCGACGATGGTTAGGGCCTAATGCGTACATCTAAGGTTGCAATGAATCAGAACCTGTAGGTTTTTAACAAAGTGTGATCAGTGTGAAATTTATTTATTATACAAATTGAAACCATGTAAAATAAACACTCACGGCGTCAACATCGTGCCATGGTCTGTTTCTTACCGGGAGCAATCCATGTACCACTGTAAGGTCCTCTTCGGACCACTTTTGCTTCTACAAAGACCAACCTTTACTGGGTTTGTTAGCCTCACTTCCCATCATTCTGTCTCAGCGGGCACAAAACAATGACTATACAAAAACGTTAGGTTAAAGATGTATGAAACACATCAATGCACAAGCAAAAACAGTATAATTTTAACACTTACATAGAACTGTGAATCTAGTATGTTGATCCTTGCACCGTAGACAATGGGGTATGCTCACTGATGCTTCCGCAGAATATGCAAGTACGCATCAATGTGCTGACAATTTCAACATTTTGTATTGTTAGGATTCTACCATTTCTGAAGCAACTTATACATATATTACGGTAAGGAACATACTGTATCCTCTAACTCCATGAAGTTGGTTTTAAACCGGTGGAACCAAGGGGCACCAACTGGCACGTGTAGATCCACATCACGTCTGCATAATTGTTGAAGAAGTTAGATAACCAAGTCATTTTACTCAAGTGTTTCAAAATACTATAAAAAGATTGTAATATCTACAATTATACTTAGAATTCCCCTGTCGAGTTCCTCTTGTAGGCTTGGTACGTCGCAAGGTGATCAGGATCTATCAATGCGTGGGGCGCCCATACATGTGCTGGTTGTGGCATAATCCTTGGCCTCTTCGGCTGACAAGGGTCAGTGTATGGGCTCCGCTGCTGCTAACCTCGCCTGCGAACTCGATCCTGACGCTGAAGGGGTGGGGGAATCCGGTCCAAAGCACAGTGATCCACCGAATGGGTATGCTGTGAGGAGGAACTCTGTCATTGTGGATCCCCTGCAGGGGTGCTCTGTATGGAGGAACTCTGTCCCCGTGGATCTCTTACGGGGGTGCGCTGTATGGAGGAACTCTGTCCCTATGGATCACCTATAGGGGTGCGCTATATGGAGGAACTTTGTCCCCGTGGATCACCTGTAGGTGTGAGCTTCGCTGGGATAAACCCGATAGGTACGCTGTAACTGAGGAACTCTGTCCCCATGGAATGAATAGAGGGGTGCACTGCACTAGGATCGACCGGAGGGGTGCACTGTAAAGAGGCACTCTGTCCGAGGTCCTAGGGATGAATAGCTTGGTCTGGTAAAACCTAATAAGGTACCTGCTCCTATCTCCATATGTGTTGTCTCTGTATCACTAGTACCAGCAGTAACCTTCTGTCGTGGTGTCACACCAGGCCCCTACTGATCAGGTACTGTCTGCGTAGTGGGGTGCAACTGACGCCCGATCTTTGGGTCTGCCCCGTCTTGATGACTAAAGTCTCGGTCTTGGTCATCGAACGATGGGTTATCGAACCGACGACCTTTACTACGGGACTGCGACGTCGAACCCTGAAGCCCTCGAATCAAATCCAGCAACTCTTGATGCTGTTGATCTAGTTTCTTATCAGTCTTTCGCACTTCCTCCTGTAAATCTCGGAATGCATCCATCAGTTCAATATACTGACGGTCCTGAAATAATTTCGAACTCTGTCAGTACTAAAACTTTCCAACTGCTTTGAGATTAAATAATGTGGTACAACTATTTTTACGTACCTCTGGATGCCTTCCAACGCCTCGTCGTGAGTCACCTCCAGGTCGAGGTTGTGTGGGCAACACGAATCGAACTACCTATGCCTTACGGGACTCCCACTGCCACCCTCTAGGTCAGAACCCTCCGTATCACTGGGTCTGGAATACGGACCCTGAGTATCATTAGGTCCGACAGTCGTATGTCATTCGGGATTCGGGACGTGAACAGGTATGTAATCGGCATCGGCATCGGCATCATACAGACTACCTCCTTCGTAAATGCCCTCAAAGTACCGTTCATCCATCTCAGTTGGCGTCGGCACCAATTTAACCCTCACAAACATCTGAAATCATAGTTAGACCATTGTAATTGTATACATATTAATAACTATTAACATTAACATAACAGATACTTACCCATTCAATGAAAATGGTATCCAGCTTCTCCCCCCTTGGTCGTTGACTCAACTCCCATTTCAGAATACGGGGGGATAGCTTGATTTCCCTACGGGTCCCATATTGGCTGTTGCCAAGCTCGGGGATAACCTCACAAGCAAATATTTGCGTAATAGATAAGTATGATAATAATCCAATACATCAGTCATATGCAAAAAAATTACAATTAAAGTACGGATTCAAATTCTAAATTCTCACTAACAGTGCATGCATAAGACCGTATATGTTGTACGTCTCTACCTTGTGTACTTCAACGCCCTTTCATCACTGTCGTTGTTCGAACCGCTTCCGTCGACCGTCCAATGCATGCTTGAAACCAAAAATAGACCACCGGTATATGTGTGCACCCCATGGTAATGCATCAAAAGCGTCCAAGTCCTCGATTAGGCGAAACTGCTATAATGGAACTTTCTCTCTCTCGTCCAACCCCATCAGTATCCAGTTAAGCATATACAATAAGCATAGCTTAACCGCATCGTACTGCTAAGTAAAAACATCAATCCGCAGAACGGCTCTCAGCTCTCCATACTTGACTCTCAAAGTCCCGCTGGTGTATGCCATTCTCTACCACATCATAGGTCGACGTGTCAGGTAGTTCTCCAAACTTCAATCCGGTGATCAGATAAAACTCAACCTTCGAGAACCGGATCGAATGCTTTCCTAACAAAAATCTCATCTCATCTTCCGACCCGTCATGATGGACAATGCAAGCTAAAAACTTCATCTCACGATGCATCCGAAGGAAATGTCCAAAACATGACTCAATATACCGACGTCGTTTTTCGACCACAAGATGTTCAGGTACCTTGTTAAGTGCATTGTCAATATTTGTAAGGTTAACGAAATGGTCATGCCGAGTTATTTTCCCCGGGCACCTTTCTTCCTCTAGAGTTTTAAGTGAATCTTTAAGCTGATTCCTCATCTGCATATTCACATAAAAAAAAATATAAATATATATAAGTTCATGAAAAGGCTCGGAGAGTATATGAAAAGTCACGGACAATGTATGAAAAGTCTCGGACACTATATGAAAAGGCTCGGAGAGTATAATTGTAAGATCTTAGATTTGTGTTGGCTTGATTCTATTGTAAAACACTCTTTATTTATAATGGTTAGTTGCTTAGGTGGTTCTTGGTGAAAAGAAGCTTCAAAGGAGAAAAGCAACTTCTCATGCAAATATCGTCTTTAAGAGGAAAATCGCTTACTTGGATGTTAAGGTATCAAGATACTTCTTCCTCTTGCAAGGTGTAAGTGCGCACACACACACACACAAAAATTCATTCATGTGTGTCCCTACATCATTGTGCTACATTTGGTTTAACACATTCACACACCATTGAAGTATGCTCATGCATTGAACTCATATTGTCATACATTGTAAAGTTGCATGTTTTAAGACTATGTCTAGGAAATAGCATACTTGTGTGATCTTGTGTTTGTATATTTGTGTTTTATTATATTTGGACTTGAACATGATCTCATTTGATTCCTTATTAAGTCCTGGTCATTTCGGTTACTTATTCATTAGGTTTCGAGTCCAAACGATGTGGCTACTCTACTTTGTGTTCTCATTCGTTGAGTTATCTTCGTCGTCGTTTTCTAAGATGAATTCTCAAGTTTTAGTCAAAGTTTTGTAGTCATCGTTGTGCGTGAGGGAGTCACGATTCATAATCCAAAGATGGATTCAAAATCGGAGTTCGGAGGCCCGAATACGGCCTAAGAGCGTGAGAGGAGCTTGCTTGGCCAAAGGCCAAGCAAAGGAGTCCACGTGTGCCACACGACCAGGTAGCCTCTCTGCTCACGTGTGCCACACGCGCCCCACACATTGATGGTGACATGGCATATGTTGATTGGCTCATTTTTCCCTCTCTTGAATTCTTTTAAACACTCTCCTCCTTCCCTCCAAACATAACAAGAAGAAAAATTGAAAAAGAAAGAGTGCAGACTTTCTTCATGATTTTAGTTTTTTTATTTTGATCATAACTCTCTCATTTCAACTCAAATTCAGTGATTCAAAAGCCAAAAATGTTGGTCTTCGAGAGTACTACAAACCCCAAGCATTTTCAAAGTCATTTGAGTTCGTGATTTTTCGCAGTGAGTAGATCTTAGTCCGAGCTTCAATCTTTGTATGAGAAACATCTTCTTCTTACTTTCTCTTTGATCATTTCTTTTAATCTTTCTAATTGATAGATGAAATGTGTTAAGAATGATGTTAGTTCATACTCTAAGGTTCTTTGATCAATTTTTAATTGAGTTTTAGCATTGTGATTTCTCTTGAACATATTTTAGCTAAACTTGATTGAACCTCAAATTGATTCTAGAAATGATATATATGATATGCCTCATGATATTTTCTAGGTTTAATTTCATGATTCAAGAACTAAGATTTTTGTGTGATATATTGAATATCCATATCTTGTTCTTATTGATTCCTATGCTTTGATTTCTAGATACATTTGTGATTGTTTGTTGAAAACATATTCTAGATTATCATTGAACATGTTCATAGAGCTTGATTGATCATCTTACTTTATTTGATTGTGCTTGCATCATTTGCATCACTTAGATCATTGCCTTGTGGAAAGGTTGAAGTCTCTTGTTAAAGTGAGTGAAGCTTTAATTTGAGCAAGAAGACTTAGCTAGGAAAGTGTTCTAGATAGCCAAGCAAAAGTCTTAGCTAGGAGTGTGATACTCCAGATGGTTGAGCTAGGGAAGCTTGACTAGGATCTTTGTGATCTAGATAGCTAAGCAAGGAAATTTTTCTAGAGACGTGAGCATCTTGGATATGAAGTTGCTTCCTAGAGGTGTAGAACACACCTTAGATAGGGAGTAGGCTAGGTGGTTCATTAAGCCCAAGGGTAGACTAGGAGTTGATAGCTTGAAGTGGATATCGTGTATTGATAGCTTTGAGTGTGTAAGTCTTTTTTTATCATAGTGAATTGTTTTGCTGGTGGTTGTGATATCAATCCGTGGATGTTTCCTCTTTGAGGTATTACCACGTAAAAACAATTGTGTCAAGTTTCGTTTTTATGTTTCTTTATCTTCCATATTTTTGTATTGATTGCATAACTTGTATATTGATTTTCACATGTGTTGGTTAAATCAATTCAAATGTTAAGATTAATCAAGTGTGCTTTTAATTGTTGTATTCCGCATATTTTGAATTTGGAAGAATTTGGGCCTATATCTATTCACCCCCCTCTAGGTATATATTACACTATATTGCTTAAGGGAATTACAATTGGTATCAGAGCGGGTGTCTAGAAGTAATTAGATAGATCCATATTATAGTGTTTGTGTTTGTTTTGTGAATTGTTCATTTTTGTTTCTATGGGTGAGTTGTTGCTAGAAGGTGATTTTAGTGCTAGACCTCCACTCTTGAATAGTGGTAACTACACCTTTTGGAGAAATACAATGAAAGCCTACATCAAAACCATCAATGATAAATCATAAATGAGTGTGAGTGATGTAGTAGAGGAAGAGGTGTCCTTGGATGATCGAGAATCTACTAGCAATTACATTGCTCACGTGGCTATATATGAAGGAAGATTTGAGGATAGTAGTGAAGACTCTTTAAGTAATGAGGAAAGCGAAAACTTTACAAGTAGTGAAGATAGTGAAATCTCCTCCAATCAAGAAGAGTTCAAAGCCTCCTCAAATCAAGATTATATAAGCTTCAATGACAAGATCTTTCAACAAAAGAATGAAGAGAACAACAAGTTGAAGTTGAGGAATGCTAATTTAGTGGTGATAATTAAAGCTCTCGTCAATGAAAAGAAGATGAGCAAGCAAAGTGAAGTTATCAAGGAGTATGAAAAGACCATTGAAAAGTATGTCTTAAAGGTGGAAGAAAGTGCTCAAGAGCTAGATGATCTAAAAGAAGCCTTTACTATGAAGTTGTTTGCCATGAAAGGAGAGATTAAGCAAAAAAAGAACACTTTGAGTATCATGAAGATAAAGGAGTGTGAGCTTAAAGATGAAGTCAAAGCTCTCAAAGAGTTTATTAATGGCTTGAAAATTGGAGCTATTAAGCTTGATGAAGTGATAAAACTTGGAAAACATCATGGAGATAAAAGTGGCTTGGGTTTTGTAGAAGAAGTGAAGAAGACTCCTACAACCAAGAACAAGTCAAGAAAGTCCAAGAAAAAGAAAGACTCAATTACTATTCCTTCTAAAATCAAAGACAAAGACAAGAAGAACAATGAAACTTTTTAACCAACTTCTCAACCAAAGCATGCACACCCAAAAGGTAACTTTTCTAAATTCATTCTGGTTTGTCATTATTATAATGTGGTTGGTCACATTAGGCCTAAGTGTTATAAATATGCTAGGCAAAGCAAACTAGGAAATATAGAACATGATAAAAATGTGAAAAAGTTACCTAATCATTCTCCTAAGCATGAGTTTAAGTCTAGAGCTAGATATAACATCTCTAAGTTTATCCTGGTTTGTCATTTTTGTAATGTTGTAGGGCATATCAAACCTAAATGCTATAAGTATATTAGACAATACGAACTAGGGAATGAGATGCATGCTAGTGAGATGAAAAGACTTTCTTTGATTGTTTCTAAACATGTTAGCGCATTAGAGACTATGTATGACGAACATATTAATGAAAAGAAATCAACAAGGAAAGTTTGGGTTAAGAAGAATAATGTGCATACTTGTGAAATGGATAAATCTTCTTTGAAAGTTTTTAAAGATGATAATAGCTTTGATGCTTTGAGAAATTTGCATATTGATCGTATGCATGTGAAGGAACCTACAAAGAAGATTTGGGTTTAAAAGAATAACATGCATGTTAATAATAATCATGATAAGATGAATGTTGAGAAGAAGTTGGTAAAGAAGAGTGTTAACCATGATCATTTGAAGAGTCTTAATGAAATATTTGTACGTGACAATAATGATGAGTTTAATGTGAGTGATATTTTCATGAAAAAGATCATTGATGATTTATCTTCTAGATTTAATATTGCCATGTGTAATGATTATGATGTTGTTTGTGTTTGTTCACCTAAGACCAATATGGTCAAAGGTGAATGCTCTCATACTTGATTGAGTAACACATATGATAATATTTTTGTTCTTGTTTGATAAGAGTTTTAAGTTTGATACTTAACTAAGCTATTTGTAACGTGCTAGGTCTAGTATTCAAACTTGGTATCTCTAATCAATTCATGAACTTAATATTCTCATACTCACTATGACAGTCAAAATTTGTTGATTAACTTTAAAGAAGTTGAATTTTAAAATCTATTTGGTGAATTTTTTGTTAAGACTTTTAGAGAAAGTCATTTTCATGTGTTTGTTTGAGTTGAAAGTATTTGGTCTTTATTCTCTTGGGATGACAAACTAACAACTTGTTGTCATGAGGACAAACAAGCCAAGAGAGCTTATAAAAAGGGCGGAGACCTTTCATTGGTGAAAAAGCTTGCTAAGGTATTTCTCTACTCTAAAAGCTTGCTTTCTATTTCATCTTTTCAACTCTATGTATGCATGATATCATTGCACATAGATATTAGGCATCATTTCTTTAGAGAACTTGTTGAACATTCTATTGTTACTCTAGAGCATATGCCTACTAAAAATCAACTTATGGACTTGTTCACCAAGCCTTTGGACAAAGAGAGATTTAAAACTCTTAGAATGTTCATTGGCATGATTTGTGTTGATTGATGTCTTTGTGTGATTGTGAGTGGCTTGATGAGCAAAACTTTATTTGAATATCAATATCTTTGAGAGCTACTCACTTGAGAAGTAATGATCTTAAACAAATAACTTCTATTGTTTCTAGATCATGCACTTGAGTTTGAAAATCATATTTTTTGAAAAGTGCACTAATACTTCTCTTATATGTTTTAGTTTTGAGTATTTGTGGTTAAAAATATGTAGATTATGGATACATATAGAATCCTATTGCTTAGTACATGATAGATGACCTATGATATGTATCCATTTTGCTTCGGCACTACGTAGAATTCATATTTAGTAAAATGGGAATGGGGTAGTTTTGGGGGGAGGTCCCCTTATCCTGATTTCTCCATCTTCCCCGTTTCCCCATTTCCTATGTTTAAGTAAAAATTACATATTTAGTAAAATAAAAAGAATATAAATATACCTCCATCCCCATCCCCATCCCCATCCCCATCCCCATCCCACTTTCCATAAATTTGTGAGGAAAATGGAGAAATGTGGATGGGGAGGGGTCCTGCCATCCCTATTGTTAGGATTATGCTCAATAGCAAGAGTGTAATATTGTAATTAACAATCTTTTTCATATTAATAAAGTGATTTCTGGTTTAACAAATCTTATAGCATTTATAGTTTAATATTATAATTGTCAAAGTAAATAATCATAAGGTCTAAAGACTATGAGAAAAGAAGAATTGTTCGTACATCTGGATATGTATGAGGTAGACACAATTCTTTAGTTAGTCTTGAATAATGTTCACAACTTAAGTTAAAGGTTGGGCACCTTTATCTTGTTAAAGTTGTAGAATTCTTTTGCTAGCATTTGAGTGAGATCAAATGAGATATGATGAGTCTAAAATCATCGGAGTGTCTTCGAGTAAAAGAATCTAGTGCACTGGGTGCATTGAACTGGATCACAATGAAAAGCTTTATCTAGAACCGTCAATAGATAATAGTTTTTTCATTATCAGGACAATCGGAGAGTTTATCTTAATCCTGAGATAAATGATGGACTTATGGTTGCAATTGATATCATTTGAGTTATCAATGAGTACGATTATATAGCATAGTCTATCCTCGATAGTTTGGTGATATTCATTTGTTAATCGATAGAGGACTTCATTTATAGATATGGACATCGTGGCTCCATTTATTAAATGAGAGTATAATATCATCATATGGATGTTTTGAGGTAATTGGATATTAAATCTCAACGTTGAGTTTTCGATAGTGACTATTGAAAACATAGCTTTTGGACAAGTCAAAATATCCAAGTTCAAAACGTGGTCATATGAGTAAATATGGTAACTCGGAGAGTAATAGGCGGTCTATGAACTGTTGGCGATTACTGATATTAATCACGAGGATACACTATCTCCAACATGATTGTCTAGGGTATAAATGAGGAACATCTTCTTATTCTATCTTTATTTAAGAGTTCAGTTTTAGCTCTTTAGTGGAATGAGTTAAAATTAATGGATCGGACCTAAGTGAATCATTTGTTGATTGTGATTAGGTTATGTCTATTGAAGCTTAAATTTAGATAGCCCACCAAGATCCCCAATCCACACGGACTTGCATGGATCACTTGATATATTCTACCGGACCAATTTATAGGTCCATCTAGAATTGCATTTAATATATTAAGAATATAATTTGCACATTATTTATTTAATGGGCTGCTCAATTATATTAATATATTAATGAAAGACATGTGGGCTTGTTTCTTTTAATAAGAATGGGTCTGGTTCACATGTGGGCTTTTTATTTAAAGTCCAATGGATTAAATGAAATAAGAAAATAATATATGGCCCATTTTATTCAAGTGGGGCGGCAAGGTTAAAATATTAGCCTAATATATTATTTTGTTTCATTGTTTGATTAAATGAGAATTAATTAATTAATTATTTAATTAAGAAACAAAATCTTTTTCTGATTAGGAAATATGTTTCCTAGAGGTATACTATATGTATATTAAAAATAAAAGACTTGTTTGGTAAGAAAATAAATAATTAAGTTTATTTATTTAATCAAATAAGAAGTCTTTTTATTTTAGTTAATAAAAGAATAAAAATACTTATGAGTTGGATTAGGGTTAGAAGTCTAAAGTTGATGTGTATTAGGATGCAACACAAATCCTTTTTTGTAAAGGAATTGCGGCAACCCTAATTAGACCACATGAAGATTTCGGCCAACCCTAAAGGAAAAGGAGAAGAAATTTCGGCCACCCTATATAACACATGTTATAGAATTCGGCCACCCCACTTGTTCACTGAATCAATTTTTCTTCTTCTTCTCAACTCAAAAAAAGTGTTTGATTATTCTACCAAGACATAAAAGAGAGAAGAGATTATTCTTTTGATGGTACACTAATTGCTTGTTCATCAATAAGCTTGTGTGTACAACATCGAATTAGGTTCACGCGAGTTTCGATCATTAGATTGAGAACTCAAAAGTGACCGGAATAATCTTTGTATTCTTTTGATTGTTTTGTGACTAACAAAAGAAAAATAAAAGTTTGTTTGTCCATTCTCAGGTTTGCAATTCAAAGAAAAGGGAGACTACGCTCCTAGGTGATTCACGTTCGTGCTAGGATTGAAGATTTTACGGATTACCATCGACGTAAGTCAATTGGATCACGCTACAAAAGGTATTCTACTTTTGTTACTTGATATGTATAGTTAATTAATTAAAGGGTTAAGGTTCATAAAAAGGAAAAATTTTAAAACATACTAAATCTATTTTTTAGTTTCGCTTCCACTGCGTGTACTACGATATTTTTTCCTACACCTATTTCAATTTGGGGATAAAAATCATCCTCATCCCCACTCATTTCCCCATTTTTCCCCAAATGGGTATTTGGAGGAGGAGGAGGGGGGGTGGGCATTTGGATTATTGGGGATAAATGGCCATCCCTAGGTGGGTTCTATTAATAGGGTTAATTTCATGGGAATCCTTATAGTTTGACAAATTGTCACATTCAAAATTCAATAAGATTTAGACAAAATGGTCATAAAGGGTTGTTGTCCAAACTATTTATTACGGGCCACAAATTCTTTAAGTGAAAAAAGCATGAAACCTATCCTATTTAAAAGCTCATTTGGAAGTTTAGGGTATGTATCGAATATCTTGCAAATTAAAGAGCCAAAGACCATAGATAGTCCAAAGCCTGGCCCATTAAGACAATTGCCTAAGCAAAACCATGTTAGGTAAATGGTTTGTAATACTTTATTAAGTGTATTCTTATGAAGTTCAAGGGTAAAATGGTGCCTTAACACACTCAAATAATCGGTAAAGAGTACTGTTGACGGTGATTTTTCGTCAAGTGAAATATCAACGAGCCAACAATGCTATTTACGGTTTGTTAATGGTAAAAAATGAAATAATGCGAAAGAGAGACAAGATTTTAAGTGGAAAACCCTAAAAAGGGGAAAAAACCACGATTGCTAGTGACGGTTAGAAATATGTTTCACTATGAAGTAACTGATTACACTCTCAACACACTATCTCTCGTTGCTGCTTATTTTTTCAATCCCTTTAACAATGATATTTAGGTTATATTTTTACAACCTGTCAATAACCCTAATTCTTGGTGTAAAAATAAAAGATTGCAGAATCTTTTTAGGACTCTTATTGCATGGATTGTCTTGATCTCTTTCCTATTTAGTGTTTATCATGTAATTAATACGGCTGATGTTGTACTTGATTTGGACTCTGATATCTTTGGAGAAGATATGGTTGTTTCCTTATTGAAGTGCGATTCTTGATTCCCATATCTCAGTAAAGTTTCCTTTCTGGTCACCAGGCATTAGGGACGCTGATAGATCTTGATCTGAACGAGTGATCTTCATTGGGGAGATATCTTGGTCGACCAGAATCTCGTGTTCGCAAAGATTCTTTTATGGTCGAGCCACTCTTATTGTAATGTTTTCGGTAGTACCTACTTATTCGCTCAGCGATGTACTTGCTTAAAGGATTTGTTCCTAGTCAAAATTTTACTGGGTTTGACAAGTTGACCTTTCCGTGACGTACTGACGTGGGACATCTTTCCTCCGATTTTCCTGCTAGTTTGATGATACGTTGGTCGACCAAAATTCTCATACAACAATACCCCCTCAAATACTTGAGTTGAACGCTTTGGTCAAATGAACTTTTTATCTTTTTTGCAATTGATTTCGCTTGGTGAAGCGTATTTGAAAAGACTCAATGAATTTTGTCGCTTAGCTTATTAATGCCATTTAAGTGCCTTAATAGCTAAGTTTAAATGTCAGCCACAAAACATTCGACTGACTCGATGATTGGATTATTGATGGCGACGTTTGGAGGTTGGAAATTTTCCTGCTCGTCGCGTGTCGCCTTTTTAATAGGCACGATTTGCGTGTCCCTCGAGTCACGTGTGCTAATAACCTTGTTATGTTACCCATGTCTTTTGAGTTTTCCCACACATGGGTTACATCAGCATACATTATGGCTTCCCTTGCCCACTATATAAGTCATATGACTTCTCATCTTCACTTCTTTACTTTTGTTAAAACTCTACACATTTTTTCCATTGAAAGACCTAGACTTTAACTCCAGACTTTCTGGATTCGCTCAAGTCTAGATTCTCGACTCTTCCTTCCAATCGTCTTCTGGTTCAAGATTTTCCTTGAATTTTCGTTGAGTTTTCATGGATCCTTTTGCTCATATTTTTCTAGTTAATATTTTGATTAGGGTTGCAGAAATTGAGACAAAGAGAATGTTGAGAGGATATAGAGATTGTTGATGAGCCCATTTCAACCTATTCCCCATAATATTGATTATTATCTTGCTCGCCCCAATATCAATATGTAGATACTAACCCTTGATTTTCTTCTGTGAACATTTCCCTAGATATGACTAGACAAAGCCAAACTAGGCAAGGTAGTAAATACGCAGTTGCAAAAGAAGCGGCTTTGCCAAAGGAACCCAAGATTCCTTCTCAAACGATCCTTATGCGGGAGGTCGAGAAGAAACACCGCAAAGATTTGATCAAATTTTCCATCAAGCGGATGAGTGCTTTTGACTACGAGACGAACGTGGTTAGAAAAGGTGAGTTTGGTCAGTATAGGGGGGTTTGACATTCCTGAGTAGGTCCAACTCCTTCCCACTGATGATAGAGCGATCTAGAATCCTTCTGATGGGGTAGTCGCCTTTTATGGGTCATTGTTGAGCTGTGGAGTCACACTTCCTCTTCAGCTTTTTATTGCCAGATTCCTTACTGACGCTAAAATTGCACTAGCTTAGCTTGTCCCCAATTTATATAAGATTCTTCTATTTTTATATAAGTTATGGAGGGAAATAGGCTAGTCACCCCTGACCCCTAGAGAAATTCATCATTTTTACACCCTAGGTACATTTGGCGATGGGGGCACTTACTAGCTTTCCTCGGTCAGTCCAAAACATTGGATTCCTGCAGGGGCTACAATTATTGAGTCAATCGAGACTTCGGCTGACAAAGACAAGAAGGGTTTTATCTAGGGATTTCCATCTTCAAACAAGCGATGAAAGAACAACTAGTTCTTTATGGCTAGTGAGTGGGGCCAATTCGTGCCTGAGGATGCTGAAAACGGTCTTGCTAGGAGCGTTTTGCCTAGATATTTGTCTCTCCGAACACTTGGTCCAAGATGCCCCTTACATTGAGTGATCAAGAGGTTAATCGTTTGGCTAATGCTACTGTTAAAAGGTTGGAGAAGAGGGGTCATCCTCATTTGTTTAATGAAGAAGAGATAATCAAAACTGGGCTTTTCACTCGTTTTGATATAAAACGAATTTAACTCCATATTTCCTTTACAGTGTTCAATTTAGACGCGGTTTACGATATGCAAGCCTATAAAGTAAAGGAAATGGATGAGATCAGCCTGAGACATGTCCCAAATCAGGGCACTCAGGGGATTGCTCTGCCACAAAGAGACCAGATGGTGGTTCATACCTACAAGCCTAACGAATATGAGATCCCCGAGTCGATCGCTACTAAGGATTTGGCACTTGCTAGAGAAACCCAAATATCTCCTCAATCAGTGAAAAAGAGGGCGAATAGAAAGGTCCCCGTTGGAAGGAATGGGAAGAAGAAAGCAGGGGAAGTTTCGGACTTTACTAATGTAGGGAAAAATACCGTAGTACACGCAGCGGAAGCGAGACTAAAAATAGTACACGCAGCGGAAGCGATACAAAAAATAAGATTTAGTGACTTTTAAAATTTTTTCCTTTATGAACCTTAAACCCTTTAATTAATTAAACATACATATATAATAACAAAAAGTAGAATACCTTTTGTCGCGTGATCCGATTGACATTGCGTCGATGGTAATCCGCAAGATCTTCCAATCCAATCACGAACGTGAATCACCTAGGAGCGTGGTCTCCCTTTCTTTGAATTGTGTACCTGAGGATGGACAACAAAATCTTTTCTTTTTCGTTAGTTACAAAAACTTCTAAGAGATAACGAAGAACGTTCCAGTCACTTTTGAATTCTCAATCTAATGATCGAAACTCGCGTGAGCCTTATTCGAAATTGTGTACAAAACCTTTTAATGTAAAAGTTACTAGTGCACTATCGAAATAAGAACAAACTCTTCTCTTTATACCTCTTGACCGAAATTATCACACACTAGTCTAAGAGTTGGATTCTATTTTTCTCAAGTAAAAGAAAAAAACTCTCAAGTCCAAAGACTTAGCAATTAGGGTTAAGCCATTCACTTTGCACAAAAATAAATATATATATATATATTGCCGCACGACTTTTCATGCATATATAAAATATGTATATTGCACTAATCAATACTAAATGCATTCTCAAAAAAAAAAAACTTCTTATACTGCATGCCTTAAACAATATATATATCTTTGCACGCCTAAAACTGCATGCCTTATATACCTCCATATTTTTTCGGCCTTATATATTTAATATATATTTATATATTGTGGCCAAAATCATCTACCATGTAGGATTTGTCTTTTGACTTAAATCCTAACCCTAGGCAGATTTCCTTAGAATTCCAAACCCTAATCCAACTCTTTAGTGTATTTGTGACTATCTCAAAGACTTCCTTATTTGATTAAATAAATAAACCTTATTATTTATTTTCTTACCAAATAAGTCTTTTACTTTTAGTATACTACTACCAATAGTATAACTCTATGAAACATATTTCCTGATCAGAAAAAGATTTTGATTCTTAATTAAATAATTAATTAATTAATTAATTAATTCTCATTTAATCAAATAATAAAATAAAATAATATAATAAGCTAATTTATTAGCCTTGCCGCCCAAGTACTCTATCATGGGCCATATATTATTTTTCCATTTTATTAAATCCATTGGACCTTAATAAAAAGCCTACATGTGAACTAGACCCATTCTTACTAAAAGAAACAAGCCCACATGCCTTTCATTAATATATTAATATAATTTAACAGTCCATTAAATAAATAATGTGCAAATTATATTCTTAATATATTAAGTACAATTCTAGATGGATCCATAAATTGGTCCGGTAGAATATATCAAGTGATCCATGCAAGTCCGTGTGGATTGGGGATCTTGGCGGGCTATCTAAATTTAAGCTTCAATAGACATAACCTAATCACAATCAACAAATGATTCACTTAGGTCCGATCCATTAATTTTAACTCATTCCACTAAAGAGCTAAAATTGAACTCTTAAATAAAAACAGAAAAGGAAGATGTTCCTCATTCATACCCTAGACAATCATGTTGGAGATAGTGTATCCTCGTGATTAATATCAGTAATCGCCAAGAGTTCATAGGCCGCCTATAACTCTTCAAGTTACCATATTTACTCATATGACCACGTTTTGAACTTGGATATTTTGACTTGTCCAGAAGCCATGTTTTCAATAGACACTATCGAAAACTCAACGTTGAGATTTAATATCCAATTACCTCAAAACATCCATATGATGATATTATACTCTCATTTAATAAATGGAGCCACGATGTCCATATCTATAAATGAAGTCCTCTATCGATTAACAAATGAATATCACCAAACTATCGAGGATAGACTATGCGATATAATCGTACTCATTGATAACTCAAATGATATCACTTGCAACCATAAGTCCATCATTTATCTCAGGATTACGATAGACTCTCCGATTGTCCTGATAATGAAAAGACTATTATCTATTGACGGTTCTAGATAAAGCTTTTCATTGTGATCCAGTTCAATGCACCCAGTGCACTAGATTCTTTTACTCGAAGACACTCCGATGATTTTAGACTCATCATATCTCATTTGATCCCACTCAAATGCTAGTAAAAGAATTCTACAACTTTAACAAGATAAAGGTGCCCAACCTTTAACTTAAGTTGTGAACATTATTCAAGACTAACTAAAGAATTGTGTCTACCACATACATATCCAGATGTACGAACAATTCTTCTTTTCTCATAGTTTTTAGACCTTATGATTATTTACTTTTGACAATTATAATAATTAAACTATAAATGCTATAAGATTTGTTAAACCAGAAATCACATTATTAATATGAATAGATTGTCAAAAACACTATTACACTCTTGCTATTGAGCATAATCCTAACAACTAAAGCTTAGCTTAGAGATGAGTCTTTTGTCGAGGCAGTGGAGGTTGACCTTCTAGAAGACCCGTCGTGCGACTTAATTACCCGGGAGGCCCATTTGGAGAAGAGGAAGGCTACTGGTCACCCATTTGAACCTGCTTGCAAGATTCCTAAGGAACTTACATTTGTCGATTCTTCGTCGGATGAGGAATCTAGCCTAGCTGATCAAAAGGAAGAAGCTGATGTACCTACTATTGAGGCGGTGAATAAATACACTGGCGAAGATGAGGTGATAGCTTCTACCGTCGATACCCTTAGTCAAGTTAAATCTGCTTCTGTTCTTGCTGCTGACACTGTACCTGAAAAAGACAAACAAAAGGGAGTATCGATTTTACCGGATACTTTGCCGTTACTACCGGTACCCTCTCCCTCGCTATGTCTCCTTCTCATTTAAAAACCCCATCGAGCCCTCTAACAATCTCAAAACTCCCAATCCTATTCCTCAACATCCACTGCCGCCGCAACCACCACCACCACCGCCGCTAATTATTCAAAACCATCTCTCTCTTTTATAATCCTCCACCACCACCACCTCATTGTTATCGTGAAATTCCGTTTTTGCCCTCTTTACCATCGTCATGTCTGCAGGTTTCACCTCCCTTGTTCTCCTCTCCAGCAATAATCGTGATAATAACGTTGACAATAAGGGAAGTAATAATCCGATTTATACGATGATTGAGAACACCGATTATAAATTGTACAAGTCGCTTAGGAGGATCGTTCACCATGTGAAGCAAATTAGCATGACAACTTCGATTTTGTGGTAGTCTTTAAGTTCGGTGTTGTCCAACGCGAACCACGAGGTTAGGGCCGGGTTTGGATTGAGGGTTGCAGTGCTATTAGCGGACATCGTAGTGACGAATGAGGCGTGAAAGACAGCGATTATGGGCGTGGGAGGAGGATCGGTGGTCGATTGGTTGTTGGAGACGGTTATGGTTGGGAAGGACGGATATGGGACTTAGGCGGAGGCGGCGAGAGCGCTTGCATATCTGATTTCCGATCCTAATGTGTCCAAAGACGTGTTAGGGCGGCTAGAGTTGTGCCTAATTTATTGATGTTCATTTTTTTGTGCTAATCTAGTTCAAAAAAGGTGAGATTGTACTGTTTTTGTTGAATTTTGATAATTTTGAAGTTTCTATTTTGGTGATTTTTTTAATTGGATTGATTGAATTTTCAATGGAATTACAAGCCAAAACAAAGAGAATACACTAATTAATACACATTCTGTATGTCTCTCTCGAATTAGGATAGAAAGACCATGTTTAATTTGTTGCATATGATATGTGTTTGAATAATCTTGAGGAACTTGACAACATTGAGAGTGTGTTTGGTAGAAAGGAAAGAAAATATGAATGATAGAAAGATTTAGAGAGATAGAAAACATAAGGGAAAGAAAGGAAAATAATTTTCCCTTGAGTTGTTTAGTAAACAGGAGATCTTTCATTTCCTTTGTTTGGTATTGTTGAGGAAAAGACAAAGGATGAGAAATCTTCTTTATCAATTTTACTATTTTACCCTTACATTATAGTTTCTATATTATATATTTTTATATTTAATAAATAAATATAATTTAAATAATATTGAATCCAACTTTTTTTTTTTTCCTTACAAAATAACTTCAAATTTTTTAACCTATTATATTTATAAATTAATACATTATGCTTTACAAGTTATGTAAAAAAAAAATAAAAAATTTTAAGTTACTTTTTCTAGTTGAACTATATCATTTTTTTTATTTTTTATTTATTTAAATTTTAGATGGCATTTTTTGGGTAAAAGTTATGTGAGTCACAAATTAGAAAACAATAATGTTAAACATCCCATCTACAATCCCACCATTTCCATCCCAACAGACGTGGCAGCTGAAATGTCACTTGGTGAGTGGACATACATTAATTGAAACTTATCTCTCTTACCCATGTATTCACTTACCAATTAATGTTTGTCCACTCACCAACTGCCACGTGTGTTGGGATGAAAATGGTGGGATTATAGATGAGATGTATAGCATTACTGATTAGCAAAAGATATAGATGGGATGATTTTCGTTGCTCTCACTTTGAGTTAGTATATCCCAAATATTATATATATATAACCAACAACATAAGTCAAATATTAACTAGAGAGAACTTTAATATGTGCTAACATATCAAATTGAACAAATTTACTTGTTTTATTTTCTTATTATGAGGATTAAAAAAAGGGTAAATTTGTAATTTCAATTAAACCAAAAACCAATCTCTCTTTTCTCTCCATTTCCTCCCACTTTTGGGAGGATTAAAATTAGTGGGTCCCACCATAAATGTTTCCTCCCATTTTTCTCTTCCTTTCATTTTTCTCTCCATACCAAACACATACTTTCCCATTTTCTCTCCACCATTTTCTTTCCTCTCCCTTTTAACACACTCTGAAATTTAGTTCTCAACTGTCCATACATGTGTGTGTTGTTTGTATGATCCAATTAAGTGTTACATTCGCAAATGTAATAGGAGAAGAAAGAAGAAATATGAAAACAGAAAAAAATAAACTTGCATATATGCTCAAGTCTATATATGGAACTGTGGTAGCCGTTAATTTTAGTGGTACTATAAAGTATGGTCTCTTAAAGAAAAATGTCATGAATTATGTGAAAGTGTCTTATAGATGTATTTCCTTATGGATCAATTACTTTTGATGTCATAGACATGGTTATTGAATGCTTTAATAGTGATCTAGTTGATGCTCCTGAGTTGTGTTTTACCATTGATATATAACTTTTCTGTGGGAGCAGCATTCAAGATGTAGTTCATTCGATCTTTCTGATTCTTTGAAAGGTAGGAGCATTGCTTGTGGCTACCATCATGGTGTTTTTTATTTTGAATTTTAGATTTTTTAAATTCAATTCTTTAAAATTGTATTTGATCTCCACCATCTAAGTTTAAGATGGATGGTGGAGATCCATTTTTATTTTCTTTAAAAATAATTTTTTTTTTTATAAATCTAACTTAGGGATTAAGGGTAGTTTAGTCTTTTTGATGGTCAGATTTTGTCAATGGTTAAGTTTGACTAATTTTAACTGACAGGAGGGGTTGTGAGTGTTAATTTTTGATAAAGTTGTTTATGGGTGTAAGGGGAGGGTTGTGAGTGTTAATTTTTGATAAAGTTGTTTATGGGTGTAAGGGGACAAACCTCAAGGACGTTTAGGGCAATTTTGAAAAAAAAAAAAAAAAAAAATCGCCCCATGGCCATACAAATGAAAACAGTCAAACACATTTAATAAGACTAATCAAATGTGTTGAAGGGTCCGGGGTAACAATGTAATCGTAAAACTTGAAAGTAAAAAACAACCTTTTTTTTTTTTTTTTTACCTTACCCATTCATCCATCAACCGCTCAACTGCTACCTCCACCCCAGCCACAGCCCTGACCATTTCCTTCTCGTCGGCGTCACCTCATCTCGCCGCAGAAGCTCGCTCCGCCGCAGCACACAACGGCTCTTTTCTTTCTCGGCCTCATACCGTCATACTTATGTAAGTCCTCTCTTTTTTAAAAATCTCATCTTTTATTTTTTGTTTTGATTCGAGTCTTTAAGAACAAAGAGACTTGTGCCAATCTTCTTTCATATACAATTTTTATTTTGATTTAATTTTTTAATCTTTGGCTATTAGGGTTCCAATTTATTTGAATATAGAACAAAGAACAAAGAGTCATGCAGAAGCTATATAGGTGAGATTAAAATTGTGATGTTAATTTGCATCAATTTTTTGCAACTTCTATCTTTTTTTTTTTTTTTTTTAAAGTAGTTTGCAACGTCTAACTGATAAACACTGATTCTTTAATTTCGTTCAATTGCAGTTTACAAGAAGCCTACTTCATGGAATTTTGCCTCTAAAAAGATTTGAGTTTCAATGCTCGGACAAATTTAATATGTAAGTGGATCTGTTTCTAGAATTCTTCAATGATCTTAAAGATTGTTATATGATTGCTTAGGGAAAAGATGATACACTCAAAACTGACACAAATTGTATTGATGTACAGCAGTACAGGCTAGGGAAAAAAAAAAGATTGAAGAGGACAGAGTCGGAGAAGATGATAGACTCAAAACTGATACAAATTGTGCCATAGGTATTGGCTTCAATCAACTTTTCTTTTTGCGGGCATGTTGTGTTTGATAAAAGTCCTCACAGACCTTTTCTTGTATTTGGGATCTTCATTTTGGTTCATGGGTATGTTTCGTTATAAATGTTTATCAGATTTTATTTATTTATTTATTTATTTTAAGCTATTGCTTAAATGAGTTGTGAAGATTTTGTTATATGGGTATGTTTCAGATTGAAGCGAATCCCAGAGGCCAGAGCATGCTGTCTTTGCAATCCATTCAATGGTTTTGCAAATGTTCTTCTGCTGCCATTGCATCAAACAATCGTCCTGAGGTTACATTGAAGAATCAGAAATTCAACATATTGTCTGAAAGGTGAAAACCGAAAAAAAAAAACAATGCTCCGCCTTTGTCTGATTCCTCGCCGTTACAACCGGTATCCTCTCCCTCGCCACATCTCCTCCTCCTCTAAAAACCCCATTGAGCCCTCTAACGATCTCAAAAATCTTCATCGTATCCCTCAACCACCACCGCTGCCACCACTATCACCGCTAATTATTCAAAACCATCTCTCTCCACTATCCAGCACGTTGTCACGAAATTCCGTTTTTGCCCTCTCCGCCACCGTCCTCTCGGCAGTTTTCGCCTCCCTCGTTCTCCTCTCCGGCAGCAATCCTGATAATTGCGTTGACAAGAAGGAAAGTATTAATCCGATTTACGCAATGATTGAAAACACCGTTTATAAATCGAACGAGTCGTTTAGGAGGATCGTTCACCATGTGAAGCAAACCGGCGTGACGGCTTCGGTTTTGTGGCAGTCTCTGAGTTCGGTGTTGTCCGATGCGAACCACGAGGTTAGGGCCGGGTTTGGACTGAGGGTGGCGGCACTGTTGGCGGACCTCGTAGCTGCGAATGAGGCACGGAGGACAGCGATTGTGGGCGCAGGAGGGGGAGCGGTGGTCGATTGGTTGTTGGAGACGGTGGCGGTTGGGAAGGATGGGTGTGGGACTCAGGCGGAGGCAGCGAGAGCGCTTGCATACCTGATTGCCGATCCTAATGTGTCCAAAGACGTGTTAGGGAGGCCCTGTGCTGTGCCTAATTTATTGAGGTTCATTTTTTCGAGCCAGCCTAGTTCAAAAAAGGTAAGATTGTGCTGTTTTTGTTGAATTTTGATACTTTTGAAGTTTCTGTTTTGGTGATTTTTTAACTGGATTGATTGAGTTTTCAATGGAATTGCAAGCCAAAACAAAGAGCATACACTAATTAATACACATTTTGTATGCCTCTCTCGAATTAGGATAGAAAGACCATGTTTAATTTGGTGCATATGATATGTGTTTAAATAATCTTCAGGAACTTGACAACATTAATATTTAGTTCTCAACTGTCCATACATGTGTGTGTTGTTTGTATGATCCAATTAAGTGTTACATTTGTAAATGTAATAGAAGATGAAAGAAGAAATGTGAAAATAGAAAAAAATAAACTTGCAGATATGATCATGTCTAGGTGGAACTGTGGCAGCTGTTAATTTTAGTGGTACTATAAAGTATGATCTCTTAAAGAAAAATGTCACGATTTATGTGAAAGTGCCTTCTATATGCATTTCTTTACGGATCAATTACTTTTGATGTCATGGACATGGTTATTGAATGCTTTAATAGTGCTCTCGATGATGCTTCTGATTTGTGTTTTACCACTGATATATAGCTTTTCTGTGGGAGCAGCATTCAAGACGTAGTTCATTCGATCTTTCTGATTCTTTGAAAGGTAGGAGCATGCTTGTGGCTGCCATCATGGATGTTGTCACATCCAACTGCGATAGTTTAGAAAAATTATCATTCATGCCATCACTTCCAGGAAATGCTGAGACAAGGGATATTGCAGCAGCCATTGAAGTTATTGAGGAAGGTGGCATGCATTTTGATGAGCCAAAAAAAAATGAAGATGATGAGGATGGTGGAAGAGGAATGAGGGGGATAGGGATTAAAATTCTCGAAGGTACAACTGTTTTAGGGCTCTCAAGAACCACTGGAATTATGAATACGAATTCTGATGATATCGAGGTAGAATCAGTTAGGCAAACCCCTAAAGCCCTTTCCTTGCTAAGTAGACATAATAGTTCTTTAGCACAAGCCAGTTTGTCTTCTGCTGTTGTTCCTGGTTTGTGGGATGACTTGCATTGTCAACATGTTGCTGTGCCTTTTGCTGCATGGGCATTAGCCAATTGGGCAATGGCATCAGGGGCCAACAGATCTCATATTCAGGAATTAGATCAAGATGGGAATGCTGTTATGACTGCTTTAATAGCGCCTGAAAGATCTGTGAAATGGCATGGGAGTTTGGTAGCTCGGTTGCTGTTGGAGGATCGTAATCTGCCCTTAAGTGATTCCGTTTCTGATTGGAGTTCCAGTCTTCTTTCAACTGTTTCTCATGCAAGTAAAAATGAAGACATTCCTTTGGCTCAGGTGGCTTTATCAGCTTTTTTGATCTCTATAGAGAGAAGCCCTGGGGCGCAAAAGCTGGTGATGGAAAAAGGTCTTCAGCTGATGAGAGATAGTGCTAAGAGAACAACAAAGCATAAGGATGTGCAAGAAGCATTGGCAAAGGCTTTAGAATTGCTTTCTACTGGGGATTTGCAGTTATCTCTTGAAGAAAGTCAGAAGTGGTCTGGCATATTGCTCCCTTGGGTCATTGAAAAATCTTCCTCTGACACTATCCGGTCTTCAGCCACAAAAATCCTTTCATGCATTCTTGAAGAGTATGGACCATCTTCACTACCAATTTCTCAGGGATGGTTAGCTATTCTGCTCAACGAAGTTCTAGGTTCTGGCAAGACGAATTCTGTTAAAGGTGGCTCACAGCCTAAAAGTGACAAAGTTAAGGTATGGAGATGTTTTTTATTAGTTGAGTATTAATTGTTAGTTGAGTATTAAATGATGGTTCATGTTGAAAATTTAAACTGGTTTATAAAATCAAATTTAGTCTTTCTTGGAGCTGTCAATGGAATGTTGCTTATTTAATTGATTTCACCATCATTGATTAAAGTTGTTACTTGTCTTTTGCAGACTCAGATCGATCAGTCAAACATCCTTATTGCTATACAGACTTCTAATCAATTGGCAGGTGCTGTTGTTAATTTGGCGGGAAAGCAATTGGAAAAGCCGATTGATTCTGTTGAAACCTTCCCACTGGCAGATCTTCTTTCTCTGGAACCTTTTGCAGGACCATTTAAAAACCTAAAGAAAGATAGTGTGTCTAAATTTGATGCCACGGATTCTGCACTGGCAACACTTAAGGGGATCAAGGCGCTGACAGAAGTTTGTTCTGGAGATTCTGCGTGTCAACACAAATTAGCTAATTATGGGATCTTGTGTTTGCTAAGACGCCTTTTATTACATGATGATTATGAGAAGCTTGCTGCTATGGAAGCTTATGACGCTTCAAGAGCCGTAGAGGCACAAAAGAAGGTTTCAAATGTTCCTGATGAATCATTTGTTTCAGATACAAATAATCTATCTAGTGTCCGAGTTCCACCAACTGCTCATATTCGGAAGCATGCAGCTAGGCTGCTAACTGCCCTTTCACTCCATCCTGAAGTCCAGAAGGCCATTGTAGCAGATGAAACTTGGTGTAAATGGCTTGATGATTGCGCTAATGGGAAGATCCAAGGTTGTAGTGACCTTAAGATACAAAGTCATGCTAGGGCAACACTATTAAATGTATTTTGCAATCAACACACTGACGGAGACTCTGCAACTGATGATGTTCCTGACATTGGTACTGCAAACAAAAAGAGAATTTGTCCCCGTTATGGTGACATGATATTTCTAATTAACCCTGAGTTGCCTCACTGGAAGTGTCCTGAAAATAAAGACAGAGACATTGTTCAGGGGGATAAATCTTCTCTGGGTGGGGCTGATTATATAGACGGTGAGGGTACACCTGAAACTAGAGCTTCGGATGATGGTGGCTTGTCTAGTTCTGTTGACGCATCACAGAACCACTCTCAATCAGAGGTACCCCAAGTGGATATCGTCTTTGTCCATGGCCTGCGTGGTGGGCCTTATAAGACTTGGCGCATTTCTGAGGACAAGTCCTCAACTAAATCTGGCTTGGTTGAGAAGATTGACCAGGAAGCTGGGAAGCTAGGAACATTTTGGCCAGGTGAATGGCTTTCAGTTGACTTCCCTCATGCTCGCTTGTTTACTCTCAAATACAAGGTTTGTTTTGAGTGTGACGGAAATTCTTAATTCACCAAGAATCATTTTGTGGTTTTGCCCCTCAAGATATGGATTCCTTATGTATTGCGTTCTCCTTTCATTTATGGTTCCTCTGATGTTTTCAAGGTTGGGTTCCTCATTAAAGAAACATCTAATTTTTTTTTAATCTTTTTTTTTAATATGTGATGCAGACAAACCTTACACAATGGTCTGGTGCTAGCCTTCCTCTTCAGGTCTGTACTGTTTGGTTGATGAATTAGAATTTAGAAGCTTTTTACTCTGTCATTTATTATGTTTTGGCCTGTAATATCTTAGTTAAATTCATGATCTGGGAAAATTTTGTATTTATTGATATTTACAAACCAGAACAGACTTCTAATTAATAAAATACCGAGTTCATTGCGTTAGCAACTCTATGCTTTTCAATTTTAATCCCCTAGTTGACCTTAGATTAATAGTTTTGGAACCTTGTTAACTGTTTGACTTTGTTGAGTTTTATGTTAATGGTATTTTATCTTGTCCAAGCTAAGTTGATTGTAGTTGATATTAGTATAAATTAGCCAACAGTCTTGCTCAGACTTGCCTTGAAAAACCACTTCTGCTCTCTTTATTATTTCATATTTCATACTTCATACTTGGATTCTTTATTTTTTCTTTCCTTTTAATGAGAAATCTTCCTTGTGTAATAACAATTTTAACCAAATGTTTGAAACATGCAGGAAGTCAGCACCATGCTGCTGGAGAAGCTTGTTGCTGCAGGCATTGGGAGTCGCCCTGTAGTGTTTGTGACCCACAGGTTGGTGCACTCAAATAATTACTTCTTTTACTATATTGATGGAAATTCCAATTGTATTAAGTCCTTTCTGTGGTAGTTTATATGTGTTATCTTGCTACCAATGGAAATTACAGTTTGTCATGGGATGAGTGCATATATATAATTCGTAATTTACCTCCAAGCTTCCTAGCATAATGTAATGACTTGGTTCTTGTTGCAGCATGGGAGGCCTGGTTGTCAAGCAGATGTTGCATAAAGCAAAGTCAGATAATATTGTTAACCTTGTGAACAACACTGTTGGAATTGTATGTTTTACTGTTACACTCAATTAGATATTTACAATGATCCCTTTATAAAATCTCTAATGTTGAGTTGTATAATATTGGACGTATTGTGATTTCAGGTGTTCTATAGCTGCCCACATTTCGGAAGCAAACTTGCAGATATGCCTTGGCGAATGGGCCTTGTGCTTCGCCCTGCTCCAACTGTTAGTTTATGATCGTTATAAACTTAATTAATCATTTTCTTAAGACACATTTATCAGTTTTAAATTCATTTTTGATATAATTATATCTATGAAGTATGAATTGATTTTGACTGCATTAGTTTTTCGTTGTTCTTAGATAGGAGAGTTAAGAAGCGGTTCTCCAAGATTAGTAGAACTTAATGACTATATCCGTCACCTTCATAAGAAAGGGGTCCTTGATGTTCTTAGTTTTTGCGAGGTAATGGATCTGTACTCTTATAATTCAAAAGCCACCATGTTTGTCTATGTTTTTTTATTTTAATTTTTTTTTTGTCTGCTCCATTAATAATTTTATGTTATCTTGCACTCTTGCAGACCAAAGTAACTCCAATTGTTAAAGGTTACGGAGGGTGGGCTTTCCGGATGGAAATTGTGCCAATTGAATCAGCCTATCCTGGATTTGGGGAACTTGTCGTAAGTGTGATTTCATATCTATAAATTTTCTGAAGAATTTTGTGGATGGATTATGGACATAATTATTTTTTATTTTTTTATTTATCAAAACCTTTCTAATTAACACAATTGTTTGTGTTCCCTCAATTTGTTTAAACAGGTATTAGACTCAACGGATCACATAAATTCATGCAAACCAGTTAGCCGTGCAGATCTTTCCTACACAGAGATATTAGAATTCTTGCGAAAACTGAAAGACCACCATACATGAAGAAGTGGTTTCCAATTCTTTTGTCAGATTATATTTCCTCATAATCAGACTAGAGTGTTTGGAGCTGATCAGCTTCCAGTCTAGTGGTTAATGGATGCTGAGGAGTGAGGAGCGCAGTGCATTTACATTTTTGATGGCTTGTGGACCAGATAAGTTAACCTGTTTGGATTCTTGCAGTCTGTAGATGTGATGTCAATGTGCACCGCACACAATTTTTATCGGTTTTTTGTGTATCATCTTCTCTCCATCTGTCTTCTTCAGTCTTTTTTCGTTAGGCTGTACATCAATGATCAATACAATTCTTTTCCCATTCACTTGTATCCATACATAATACATGTACAATAGTAGGTTTTAAAATTGTTGTACATACTTTTCAAGAGGAAACAAATAAAGATGAGGATAATTTATGGTATTTCTTAATTTTTGACGTTTTGTTATGCTTGCTTGTTAATAAGATGAGAAAACAAAAAACGACTGTCGCCGATTAGCAAAAATGGCGTTGTCGGTTGTGGTCATGTAAAGTTATGTTAATGCAGCAATCTTCATTATCTGTGTCGTCTTCTCTCTCACTGCCATCTCTATTGGATTCAAAGCTCACAATTCGAAGCAAAAACAAGAACCTGAAATGTAGCAGAAGAAATTCTTCACCGCCTCTAATCTTGTGCTGTTCTGACCCTTCGTCATCATCAACTGCAAGAACGGCAACAACAACAAGCAATGGAATTGGACCACCAGTGCTGAAAAAGAGAAAGAGGTACAGGAAGGAGTATCCAGGAGAGAACGAAGGCATCACTGAAGAGATGAGATTTGTGGCTATGAGACTTTGTAACATTAAAGGTAAAAAAATTCCCTTTTCTTATCTCGAGATTCATCGGACGACGACGACGTTGAAGAAGAAGAAGATGATTCGGACGAAGAGACCTGTAAACCCAGCGTGGAAGGGTTTGTTAAGTACTTGGTTGATAGCCAGTTCGGCATTGTTGATCAATCCGATGATGTCGCTTGTAAGATTTTCTTAGCCATTCTCATTTTCTGCATTTTTAAAGGAGAGGTGGTGCTCTAATTTCCTTTATTAGGGTTTAAGTTTAACTATCCATTTTTCATTAATATTCAGATGTGGGGTATTAATATGGATATCTATACAGTGCTATGCTGTGTTTGTATGTAATGATGATGGAGTTTACTTTGGTGCTTTTGTCAAATATCATAGTATTTTTGAGCTAGTTTTTGCTCATTTACGAATCAAATAACATTTCGGAGTTGAGAGTTTGTAATGCAGGCTTACATTTATGGGCGATTATTTTGGTATTCTCATTGATTTTCTGGCTAAATGAATGATGTCTATATGTTGCAATCTTGCTTCTCTAATCTTGTAAATCTGATGTTTTAATAGAAAAACTGGATTGGAACGAGCACGAAGATTTAGAATGGTTTAGCGAACAGGGTATCATAATTCCAGAGCCTAGCACTCCAGGAGTTTCATATGCTAAGTATTTGGAGGAACTTGCTTAGAGAAGTGCCCCATTGTTCTTGTCCCATTTCTACAATATATACTTTTTGCATATAGCTGGTGGTCAAGTGATTGCAAAACAGGTATGCATTTATTAAGGCTGAGATTCCTTAAAATTCTTAAATGTTTCATATGTGAGGTTGAGGTCAATTTACGTGTTATGCAGAGAAGGCAAGGGTTTTAAGTGACTAAATTAATGAGCTACTATTACATTCTCATGAAACAGTTGTGTTTACGAGAAAGTGTTTGTATGTTGTACGAGAAAGTGTTTGTATGCTGTGTTTCATTACTTTCTTCCATTCAAATCATCGCTTTATTGACGAGTGATCCCTTTTTCACTATGAGTTGTTGGACACTTACATTGAAAAATAGACATGTCAGTGTCAGACACTTGACGACTCATGATGCTCAGTCTATCTGTGTCCGACTCTTGCTAAAAAGTATAAGTGATTACACTTCCATGTAACCAGCTGAAATTTGTAGAATCATGAGGATGCTACATTCATTGCCATCATGCTTGCACTAATACTTATTTTCATAATCATTTGTATTTTTTTTTTTTATATTAATATTTAAAAATTCACAACTAGGTTTGTCAAAAAAGCTGCATTTTTGTGTCAAAACAATAGTTGTGTCTAGGTTCATTAGCAATAGCTTTGTCCTAATCACCTTATTAGGTCATATTTGTTTTCACCTAATATCGTTGTTCATGGAAGATTAGCCCGAACCAAATCAATCACTTAATTTTTTAGTTGGTTATTGCCTTGTAGGTTTCTGAGAAGATCCTTGAGGGAAGGGAGCTGGAATTATACAAATGGGATGGGGAGGCAGAGGAACTGGTGCATGAAAATCCCAACATGCTTCGAGAGGTAAATGCCCGAGTCTGCCATGTGTGAATTAGGATCGACTTGCTTTTACCTTTTGTTGGGGCATTGCTTGATACTCATTTATTGCATCATTGGACTCGAGATGGGAAAAACAAATGCTTAAGAGAACTAGAGAAGCATCAAAGTCATTTAAGTTTTTGGGCCAGATAATTCGCATCATCATATTATTTGTCATTCAAGTCATTGCCTGATACTCTCAACTCCGGAAGTCTTTGTATGGTAAGTCACTTTTTTCCCTTTTCATGCTTATGTGATGTGATTCATATCATTTAAATAAAGCTTCAGCTTTTATTGAAACAGCCTTTCAATTCAAGATTCAACCAACCTATCATCTACTCCAAAAACATTGAGTGCCCATTGTATTGTGGTAGTATTTTGTTTGGTATATCAACAATCCAACCCAGCAAAAAGGCTCCACTTCCACTGCTCAAAATTTACCTTAGATTTTCATTGCCCCTTTTCCTCATTTGTTTTCAGAGATGATCGGTTCTGTTCACCAGCAGCTATCATATTCCAGTGAGGACCATAACCATTAGAAGCGCGATGGAAAAGAGGATTTGAGTTTACTCGAGAAGAAAATCAATGGGGAGTAGCTTTTCTTTCTAACTTCTAAGCCATGTCAAGTGTTGGGTTCATATTTCATCGTCCTGATTCCTGTCATAATTGTAATTTACAGATGATTATTTGATTATTTCTTACTTTCTGTGTTAAGCTGAGGTTTTTTTAATTTGGGGCATATAAGGATTTCCATCTTCATTTAAAATCCCCATTTAATATCTAGCAACTTCATATGTGGTGAGTAAGATAAATTATGTATCCATTTCAATTTGAATTGTGATGTTTAAATGAACATTATTGTTTTTATTTATAAATTTATTATAATTGAGTTCTGATTGTTCATGTTTCTTTGGCCCAACCCCGTCAAACAGTTGACTTTAACATTTGATCTAAAGTACATATGTTGGTTCAATGACTTTATATCATCAAAATTACTGGAACATTTTGTTTGTTCTTTCAGGGAGGAATGTGCTTGTAATCCTGTAAGGTATTCGATGCAGCGATCTGGGAGTGGATGGTTTGAAACATTGTTGAATAGTCATGTTAATGTAAGCTCAAATGGGGAAATATTTTCAGTTAGGGATTGGATGATTAACATTTCTTCAATCGTGAGCACGGTGGATAAAGTATATAATCTTGACTGGTTCACTAGTGCATCCAAGAATGCTTGCTCTGCTGCTGTTGGGTTCAAATGGATGTTAAATCAGGTGAGTTTGCTTAATGAAATTCAGTTAAGTTATTGAAAATAAATAAGCCTGAATGCGCTGGACTAGAATCTTTTCTTCGACATTGAAGTGCTAGAATCATATGTTCACTTGTTTGATTGTTATCATAGAAGATTGATGTAATCCACATTCACGCTAGAATACTCTCATTGATCCCTTTTATAACAATTGTTGATCTATTGACATTCATCGATAAAGAACATTTATATACAATTTGGTTTATTGTTATTGTTTTTATTCGAGTCCAATGTGGTCTGCAAATTTTTACAGGGTTTGATGGAGCATCACAATGAAATAGCTGAGGATTGCTCTCTCTCTCATCAGATATTTTCTCTGCCTTCTCTCTACCCCAGAACCCTCTCAGCTTCCTCTCGTTTTTTCGCCGCCAACATCCCACCTACCTAGGGGATGTCGGCGGGTTAGTCGGTAGTCCGGTGAGTGCCGCGGAGGTTTTCTCTCTTTTTCTCTGCGTCTCACCGGCGGCTTTTCATGCTTTTCGGTGGAGGGCTTCTGTTCTTGGTGGTGGTTTGCTTGGGTAGGTGGCGCCGGGTCTAGATCGGCTTCTCCGGCGTCGTCGGCGGGCCTCCGGTTCGGGCCGTTCTTCCTCGCTCATTTCAGATCGTCCCGATCTGTCCGTTCCAGCTGTTCCCTTGCCGGCGGCGTCCGGCTGTTGGTCTTCTCCGGCTACCTGGGTGGCCCTCCTCCAGATCGGTTTTAGTCCGTTTCTTTTCGGTTTTGTGTTTGTATAGTGGTTTTCCTAGTTGTTTTTCCCTCTTAGTGAGGGTGTCCTTCCTACCTGTGTGTGTGGGTTTTTTTCCCCCGTTTGTGGGGCTTTGATCTGGGCTGTGCTTGTGAGTCTTATGCTGCTGAGTCCCAGTTGTTCTCATGAACATGTTTTTCATGTTTCATGCCCTGGATCTGATCCAAGTGTTGTAACTGTTAAGCCTTGGGCTTTTATCAATGGATATTCCTTTCTCAAAAAAAAAAAAAAAAAAAAAAAAAAAAAAAAATAGCTGAGTACTTCAAGAGAAATGGAGTTTCTGCGATATTTCTCCAAGAGAAATTTGCTCCGCAGAATGATATCACTTGTTGCAAACTCCTATGATAAAGATACTAAGCTCTTGAATGGAACACACAAGTATCATGTCCATTCACTGGCTGAGGTAGTCTTTGTGGCTCACATTCATTTATCTATATTTTCTCGTGTCGTTTGCACGTAAATTGTGCCCATCTCATACTTAATGATGGATTAATATACTTGCAAAATACAAACCAACCTTAAATTCCATACTAATTCTTCCCCTACTGAAGCAATTAGAGCAGACAGCTGCTAATTAGCTATTGAATACTTCAATAGCACTCGCCACATTGTTTTTTACTACGAGGATCTTATAAACAACCGCACTGTAAAGACTTGACCTTGTTTCGCTTCTAAATCTTTTTGTTATATTAGTGCTTCCTTAAATTCAATCTCTATCTAATTCTTCGTTTTCTGGAGATTCTTATGTAGAAACTTAGAGAAGTTCAGGAGTTTCTAAGGTTGCAATACAGAGAGCTTACGAGTTGTCAAGTAAAGATACACAGTGGACCGTTATCAAAGCAGGTTGAGAACTGGAATGAGGTAGAGCAAGCACTTAAAGGATCATTATGAGAGCTTCTTGCATTCAGATTATTTTCAGATGTAGTAGTTTCAACAATTGTACATAATATTAGTTTCAGAAGTAAATCAATATTGGCTGCAGTTGTTTCGGTGCATATATATTTAATTTAATTCAATTCAATTTATTCTCTACTCTAGTATTTAATCATTAAGCTTTCAAAGCAAGAAAACATCAATTTTGTTTCACATGCTGAGACTGATCCATTTCACACCAAGTGGCCTTTCATATGCGGGATTTCCAGTATAGAATCATCAATTGCTACTGGTACCTATTGGATAACCAATGATAGCTTTTAAATTACCACCGGTAGCCATTGATGATTTCTTACGGAAAATCGTGCACTTGAAAATTTTCATTAAAACATTTAAGCAAAATGATGAGGTTGTTATTGGGCGGAAATGTAGTATATGATGTTAATGGGCTAGATATGAGGCCCATTTTAATCATGGTCCGGGCTTTTATTTCTTCGACCCGAAATGGTGCAAAAGGCCCATTTATTTTAGCTGAAAAACTCCTTTAGGCGAAGGATCGAGCCAACCGTTTTTAGGGAATGTGGATCCCCTTTCTGGTCCTGGATTGGCCTCAACTGTTGCCAATGCTTCAGCTGGGCCAAGTTTGCCTGCGGGGAATTTAATTTCCCCACTGATATGATGATTGCCATGGCGAGTGGCTGGGCCTACATCGGGAGTGGCTATTGGAATCGGGAGAATGGTCGACCCCTCCCTAAGAGACTCCAGTATGTCTTCAACAAAAGTGTCTTTGTAAGTCCTCATCCAACTCGCTTTTCGAAAACTTCATTTAGCTAGCTTTCTGAATGTTGATTCATTTTCGTTTTTTTAGATGATGTCTGAGCTGGCTGGTGCTTACAACTTCACCAACGAGCGTTAAAAAGAGGTAACTCGTTTGGAGGTTGTGCTCGCCTAGAAAGATCAAGAGCTCTTCTCTATTCATTCGGAATTAGAGAAGGCTTAGATGTCTCAGCGTGAGGTTGAATAGAGAGCTGCCCACACCGAGGAAGGGTCTGGGTCTTTGAAGGAGATTTTAGCTACCACACAAGATACCACACTCCAAGTCGAGAAGAGGGTTGAGGAAGCTTAAGCAAATTGTCTGGTTGGTTGAAGATTTAAGTCGCCAAAGGATCTCGATGGAGGTGCTGTCTAGGGAAGCCAAGATGGAATTAGAGCTGCAAGCCGTTGACCGCTTTAAAGGTTTCCTTCTTTGGGGACTTCAGAAGGGTTTCGTTACTGCTCGACACTTTTTCAGGGATAAAGATTGAGTTACCCCTAAATCTCTGTGCAAGTGGGACACATCCATTGAGAGGCACGAAGAAGATGCATTCGAGGTGGTCAAGAGCCAAACGATGCAGTGGCTAGCTTACTGTCAATCCATGGGCAAGGAGCCACTCCCTATGCATATGGAGCTCCCGTCCGAATCTAGTTTCTCCTCTTTTTATTCTAGCAACAATACGGGTATTTTGAGCGAAGATCATGATATTGACCCTGTGCCGGGTCGGGACTATAGCCAGTATATGGTTGAGGAGCCCGATAAAATTATATGGCCCGCTTTTGATGACCTACTCTTGGAGTACGAAGATAACCTCGCGGACACTTCTGGCCAGCCCGACTCTCAAGATCCTCCAGTTCAACCTGAAGATTGTTAACCAGCTTCTTAGTTTTTATTCTTTCCCTTTTTGTTGACCCAGTTTGGGGATTTTGGTGTATATGCTTGCCCCTATTCAGCTTTTCATCAATGAAATACCTTTGATTCCATTCTTGATTTCATTAAATGCTTTTATCAATGTTTTTTCGCGATTGATTTGGTTGGTGTCCTGGCTGCTTGCTCAGGCTAATTTTCGACTATCTTGAGCTTTGGCCAAACAATGTTTTAGGATCCTTGCCCCATTTTATCATGTTTTTCCCATGTATATAAGTCACCAAGGACGTCTCCCGATTTTTTCTGTTACAAGGGTTTGCTGAATCATTAGTGTAATGCTAACAAGGCCTTACGTATATCACCATGTTTTTTCCTAATGGCGTACCGAAGTGTTTTTTTGGTTAAAACTGACATCTTTGGGGTGGTAGAATTGCTAACTATGTTAGTTTGGTAGGCGAGTCGGGTTTATACCAACTTCTCAACCTCTCGGGCACCTTCACCCTCCATGGCGAGTGTTAGCGTTGCCAATTTATCTTTGATAACAAAGATGATTTAAGATGATTTGAACACTGTTCTTAGCCTTTTATTCTGAATCCCTTCTAAATTTTATTAATTGAATTGCAAATTAACAATGCTAAAATGCTAAACGTAGTTTGAAAAAGCTAAAAATAATTCTAAATTTAAACTGAATTTAAACAATTAAACACTTCCCCTAAGGGTAATAGATCTTTAAATACTGTGCATTACACGGCTGTGGTAGCTCTCGGTTGGGTAAGATAGTATGCTTCATGTCCCACTATCCCGATTATATGGTAAGGGCCCTCCCATTTATCGGTGAGGGAACATGCTACCCGATCTTTAGTGCCTGGGGTTACCTTTTTCAATAACAGATCCTCGAGTTGAAATCTTCTTACCTTGAACGTGGGAATTATAATACCTGGTTGCTATCTACTGATAGGCCACGTTTCTCGCAAGGGCCATATCTCTCCCCTCCTTCAGTTCATCCGGGTTCAGCCTCAACATGTCCACATTGTGCTCGAGTTGGTATAATTGAACCCTTGGAGAAGTGAAGGTGACTTCTACGGAGATGACGGCTTCGGTATCGAAAGCCAATGAATTGGGTGTTTCTCTAGTTGAATCCTTCTCAGTTGTTCAATGTGATGATTTGTTATGTAATGAAATGGGTTTTGGGTCTACGAACTAGGGATCTTGAAATGTGAATAGAGTTGCTCATACAGATTCTTTATGGGGCTGGGTTCTGATGATTGTTTGTATATATGCAATTTCATTGAACCTTTTAAAATATACAAACGCGGTTAAATTGTCTAAAGCTAACCTAGAAAATGAAGGGGGAGGGGGAGAATAGGTTCTTATACCTTTTTCAATCCCTTGGAAACAAACAAAGGTTTGTCCATCTAGATAGCTTGAATCACAACACTTTGACCATATAAAACATATGTAGACAATTGAAAAACATATTCAATTAATCATAGTCAATCAAGTTTACAAGTAGCAAGTGAAGGAATTATACAAAGACTAAAATCAAGGAATACTTGTATTCACATTTATGTCCACTATGTACAAGTACTAATCATAATATAATTATATACAAATAAGTCAATATACAAATAAAATGATATTTACAACTTTGATCAAATGGAGTGTTTACATCCCACATTTTACAAAATCTTGTTTACAAAGATATCTAGAAGAGAAGATTATGAAACAAGATTCAATCATACACATATACAAATATAAAAGGTAGATATAAGAAGAATTAACGTAAGAGATTTTTTAACGTGGTAAAACCTCCAAAGAGGAAACATCATCGGGTTGAATCCACAACCATTGCGTACTATTATTATTGGATGATAGATTAAAAATTCCTCAAGAATGTTCAACACATGAAACACTCTCTATTGGACTCTATGTCTACTCAATCTCCCAGGCCTACCAATAAAACATAGTCAACTTTCTATCCAGGGCAACCTATGCCTCTAGAAAGCCTCCATGCATAGCTATCTGAATCTTCCTGATCTTAGCTATGACTTCTTGCTTAACTATCCGGATCTCCTCGATCATAGTCAAGACTTTTTTCTTGACTATCCGGACCACTTGTTTTAGCCAAGACTCCATACCTTTTACAAGGACTTCCTAAGTGTGATCAATGAATGCAAAATGCAAACAAGCATTCAACATAGAATATAAGATCAAAACATTCTATGGGAACTAGACATAAGCATGTGAGATCACAAATCAAAGTTGTCTAGTTACTATACATGAATTGAATTCTAGAATATGTGAAACATCAAAACACATTTAATTCATAAATTCATTCATGCTACTAAAACTTGAATCAAACAAATACATTAAGCAAATATTCAAGATTTTAGTAACAAACAAAAACATGCTAGATTCAAAAAATATAATCAATCAAAGTTCTAGCAAATATTTAGAGCATCACACAATAATCAATTAAATCTTAATTAGCTCTAAATACAAATTCAAATGTGTTAATCCTAGATTTGTCAACTAATGAATCATAACACATGATAAGGCTATTGATCATGAAAATAAAGTCAATCGAACCACAAATAGCCCTAGATAATAAGTTAATCTTAATACAACTTACAAACATGTGAAATCCTAGATTTAAGAAAAACTAGTTTACATTTAAGTCTCTAATTAGACAAGATTAACCTATAATTGAAGCTCTACTTTTCAATAGCATTTATCAAAGTAACATACACATATAGAAGAAGAAGAAAACCCAAGGTAATTGAAGACTTTAAAGATCAAATCACAAAGAATGAATTAATATCTTTGGAATTTTGTGCAGTCCCAAATTTTGGTGTAGAACCACCACAAAAATTGAACAAAAGGCTTCAAACTTAACGGCAATATAAGGATGAGATAAAGCAATAAAATGTGCGTATTTGGAAAGTCTATCCACAATGACCAAAATAATAAATTTTCCATTAGACAACGGCAAACTATCAATAAAATACCATTTTTTTTTTCTGCTTTAGCTTCCCCTGTATCTTCTCTACTGGAAAGGAAATCATCCACAATATTTTTCTTTCCTTTTTTACATTCAATTACAAAATCAAACCCCATTAATTTTGATAGCTTTCTTTATTGTGCCACAACATTGATCTTTTGATCCAATAAATACTTTAAACTTCGCTGATCTATTCTAACTATATACTAATTCCCTAGTAAATATTTCTTCACTGCTAGAACCAAGGTAAGCATTTCCTTCTCGTATGTTGACAAAAACAAATTTTTTCCTTATAAAGCATAGCTGAAAAAAGCAATTGGTCGCTCTTGCATTAAGACAACTATGTTAGATTTTAGATTTGTGTTAGCTTGATTCTATAACAAAACGCTTTTTATTTGTATTGAGTAGTTACCTAGGTGGTTCATGTGATTTCATTTTTGATAATATTTTCAAGTTGCATGGAATACCTAAATCTATTGTTTGTGATCGGAATTCAACTTTTACAAGTTTATTTTGGTCGCAATTATTCAAGATGAATGGTACCAGTTTTAATTATAGTTTGACATACCACCCTCAAACCGATGGGCAAAGCGAGGTGGTTAACCGTATTGTCGAAATGTACTTGCATTGCTTCACTAGTTCAAGGCCTAAGGAGTGGATCAAGTGGCTAGCTTGGACTGAGTATTGTTACAATACAAGTTGGCACTTAGCAATTAAAACTACTTGTCTTATGTTCCTAGAACGACTCAAGTTGAAGTCGTGGAAAGACAATTGATGACTAGAGACAAAGTTATTAAGGATCTACAAGCAATCTCAAGGAAGCTCAGTCTCGTATGAAGCAATTCTATATAGGTATGCAATGGTATGGATTGAGGACGAGTTTTCCTTTGGTGATTCTCCATTAGGGGATCGATTCCTTACCCCATACAATCCACATCCCATTAATGTATTTTATCGGAAGCTACCTAGGAGATTCTTGAAGCTATGAAGAAACAATTTCCCAATTATATTCTGTGGTCTCAGGTTCCTCAATCAACCTGATTTTCCTTTAAAATCTCTTTCCACCATAATAGGTTCTAACAAGCAAAAGAATAAAAATCCGCAATATATACCAATATGTGAGTGAATTTATGAATACATATTGTTAGACAAAAGTTTTGCCTCCTGAGTTGTATGCAGTTTGGGAAGGTAAGGGAAGCCAGCTTCACCGGTGGCAATGTGGCCTCTCCCATTATTATTATTATTATTATTATTATTATTATTATTATTTTCTCATTCTATTTTATGTTATATATATATATATATTAAAGAATTTTATGTTATATTTTAAATAGGGGTATTTTGGACATTTTACTATCAAAGCAAGTTAACTTTACGGAAGAATAAGTCGAGGGGGTGGGGAGTGTACAAACAGTATCTTTGCTTATTATGATGCAATTATGTCAAATCTCAGGGGAGTGATTGCATTTATTCCTATACGTGGCATCTTTGTTGAATCAGAAGTTCTTTCAAAACCAGTAACAGGCTCTCGTCTCAAGTCTCAACCGGCGCCTCCTTGACCTTGCCCTCTCACACTTGACGTTTTTCATCGCCGTCCGGCACAAGATTGACGCCGTTCGATCCCATCTGAAGTCATTTCTAACTGGTGTAAGTTTTGATCAACCCTTTTCGTCTTTCCAGCTGAATGTGAAATCGGTTCGGTTCAGTTCGTTCCTATTTTCCCAGTCTAGATAAAAATATGTACTATTTTTTTTAATTAATCTTATGTAAAGATGCATAGGAATCAAAATTGGCCACCGTAGGTTTCTTTTGTTTTTTTGGCCGTACTGTAATTGATTAATTCTTAATGCCAAATCTCTCCAAAGTCTCTCCTTTCTCATTCCATTGCAGATCGTTGCCTTCTTCGCAGCTGTTCAAGCTAATTTGCTTTTATTCTGATTTTACATTTTTACATCTTTCAAATTGTTTGTTTTAAAGATCTTTTCATCAATTTAATTGTTTAGTTTTTATTTTATTTCTTACATTTCTACAAGAAACTTCTGGGGTTTTGATATTTGAACTCCATGTGTTTTGATAAATGGCTTTGGTTTATAGTATCATACTACTATCATGCAAAATATTACATATTTGGGTGATGAGCTTCACTTTTGATATAGTTTGATTTTTTCTGTTAGTGGTTTGCTATAGAGAATTCATGGGCAATTCTTCTAATTTATTGTAACCATATTAACGTTCTATTCATTTGCTTTTTCAATCATATGCTTACATCTGTTTTTATATTTTATAATCAACGTGTTATCATACGACATGACCTTTTGATTTGTGTTATTGTTTTGCTCAACAGGCTATAGGATTTTATTAGTGTTAATGGGAATGAGTAAAACTGAAGGAAACTTGAGAAGGTTGCTTGCGGCTGCGCCTCAACAACAAAATCAAGCAAAACTTATACATGTAAGCCTCACATTATTCAAGTCAATTAGTTCGTGAACATTTAAATTACGTTAAGTATTATGTTTTTTTGTTGGTGCCATTATAATGACAATCATTATTGAGTTTAATTAAAACTATTTTAATATTGTATCATTGATATGAATTAAGAATGTTTACAAATGCTATTCCTTGTTATTATGTTATTAGAATTAATATGAATTATTAGGTTTAAAATGCTATGTTTGAATTTATTTTTCAATCACAATATTATTATTTTTGTTAAATATGATACATAAATTATTTCTTTTTAATAAAATCAAATAAATATTGACTTGTCTGGTCCCATTTGTCACCATTATGTGGTAACAAACATTAGACATGACAAGAATGACACTCTAGTCATTTAAACCGTTTGTCCCGTCCTATCCCAACCATACCAAATGTATAATAGTACAGTTAATAGTTATGTCCCAGATATACCAAACACAATACGGAATAACTATCCTATCCCATCCTATCTGCAAACCAAATGCACCCACAAAAACTTGAACGACCACACAAACAAAACCAACAAAAACACGTCTATATCGAATAATACCAAACGTTCCAACATCCATAAACTTCACAATTGTTAATTGCACAAATAATATCATATATGCGAAAAGCAACAATTAAACAATCACAAGTTTATGATCCACACATTTTTTACAATTCTTATTTAATCAAAGATATTACAAATGAATTTAAAAGTAATGCAAATGAGATAAAAGTAAGAGAGATTGGCACATGATATTTTTTACGTGGTAAAACCTCAAACGATGAAACATCCATAGGTTGAATCCATAACCATGACAAACTACTTAACTAGTTGGATAATGTTTACAAACTCAAATGATCAAGCTCCCTTATGACTCATTCTATTTGCATCACACTTATCCTACTCGTAAGCCTTTTACTAATGAGCAAATGTTCACATTCAAAAGAATAAAAATCCGCAATACATACCAATATGTGAGTGAATTTATGAATACATACTGTTCGACAAAAGTCCTAACTCCTGTGTTAGTGTGTTGTATGCAATTTATGGAGGTAAGGGAAGCCATCTTCACTGGTGGCAATGTGGCCTCTCCCATTTTTATTAGGGTTAATTATACAAACATACCCTGAGTTTAGGTAATATTGCATGCATACTCAACTTTTCATTTAATTGCATAAACCTCCCCTGAAAAGCGTTGACCATCGTTACTTGTAGCAGATGACTGGATTGTTATGATAAAAAAACACAAATGCCCTTGACAAAATTAATGTAATTATATATCTACCCAAATAATAATTAGATATTAACTACAAAACTTTATAAAATTATAAATTCACCCCAACCAACCAAACTATTGGAAAAAAGGAATAACAAAATCTATAAAATTCGTCGCAGAACTCATCTACAACTCTATAGAACAAAGGAAAAAAAAAAATCATTCAATCAATTAAATTTTTTTTATAAACAATTCCTGAAATCTGCAATGGGAGTTGTCCATCGCAGAACTCATCTACAATTCCATTGCATAAAGAAGAAAAAATGAAATTCAAACACATAAAAAAATTCTAAAAAATTCATCGCAGAACCCATCTGCAAAATCTATTTTGAAAAATCACATATCTCATCCACTCAACATCTAGTCTTCTTCATTCTTTTCCACTTCTCTCACCCAAATCATCAAACACATCATAGGCACTCCACACACAATCTTTCAAAACGCAAAGTCTCTCTCCACTTCTCTTACCCAAATCATCAAACACATCATAGGCACTCCACACACATCCTTTCAAAATGCAAAGTCTCTCTCCACTTCTTATCTGCTTTTGCTACTCTCAATCAAATCATCAAACACATTACAAGCACCCATACACACACAAAATCTCCTAGAATGATGAACTCCAAAACCAAGATATGGAATAATAATTTTTTTATTAAAAAAAAACATAAAACCTCAAACTCCACCGGTGGTGGAATCCCCACCGCCAGAATAGAGCTTTTCCTCCAAGAGGTGTCGCTAGTCTCTTCCAAGAGTAGTTTGATGTCACTCTGAATAGGCCTTAATAATGAAATGTAAAATTTTGATGATTTTGTAGCGAGGGAAACCTCCTTCCTCTAATAATTTCTTCCATTAAAGCACTGTCCTCTCTTTTCCACCAAGGTTGTTGACCATCATGCGAAATCAGTACCATCAAACAACTCATTTTCATCTACATTATGCAAAACTCACTATATTCAAAATCCCTATTTTCCTCTTTTCTTTGATATGACTCTTTGATAGTTCTTCAAAATCCAAGCACAAACTCAATTCTTTGTGATGGCTTCACCATCCCAATTATGCAAAACCCACTGTATTTTGATGGAAAAAAAAAAAAAAAAAAACCCAAGTAATTAACATGTGTCTCTTTGTTTATAATGCTAAAATCATCTAAAAATAAATATCATTTAAATTGGTTTACAATTACCTTTAATAAAAGTGCATCAACATTTAGAGTTTGATGAAACATATCATCTACAATAAGCAAGACTCCTTCGTAGACTGGTGTTGTGTTTATGGTGATTTTTAATTTTATTTTTAAAAAAGTGAAATAAATATCATGGAGGGCTCCATCAATGGAAGCATGAAGGATCCAGATCTCTTCAAGCTTTACAATTTTTTTTATTTTAATAATTTTGTTTGAAGAAATTTGGAATGACTTTCAATCTTTTTCATTTTTAATATATATATATATATATATATATATTATTTTGTTTGAAGGGATCTAGAATCCTTCCGGATCTCTTCAAGCTTTTTTATTATTATTATTTTTGAAATATACACTTTTTTAATTATTATTATGTTGTCTGATGTGGAATTTTCACTAGTTGTTAATCGCGCAATAAATGATCACATTTAGCGCTCTATTTTCCTATCTTTTGTGTTCGTTTCTGAACATTTTTGTGTGTTTTATATGTGTTTTAGATATGTGTAGGTAAATATCCCTCAGAGAAGGTGTTTGTGCCTAAATTGAAGAAAATAGGGAAATTCAGGGGCCATTGTGTCATTATGGAGAATCAGGGGTCAAAGTGCAAACATGGACAATATATTGAGTATTCACTGATTAGTGAAGAGTTGAGGGGAGCATATTGCCCTTCAAAGCACAACAACACGCCATGTTACCAAGTGAAATGGTGTGTTTTGGCGTCTGCTGCTGATATCATTATGACGTTGCCATGACGTCTTCAACTTCCAGCTGGGCAGAACATACCCGCATGACCCGACCCGAATCGAACCGGTGCGAGACCCCAACTTCAGACTCGACGATTCCAGTCGTTTTTCGACCACGTTTCCGATGTATCTCCACCTAGATTGACGGACAACGATTCTCCGATCATTTCCCACAAGTTCCAGCCTTCCATGCACTATATTGTCTCTCCTCCAAGTCTTCAAAGTCTCTATGGCCAACCAAGCTTCAAGGTCACCACCAGTGGCTTCTTTCCCGCGCACCAGATGTTCCAAACCAGCGGAATCTCTGTGACTTCGTGCCGCTAGAATATTCTCGTGGACCAGAGAGTGTGAACTTGCGGCCAAACTTCTAGAATTCACCGCAACTTCCAACGGTTGGAATAAACCCGCGAAGCAGGGGTTTCGAACCTGCAGGAACATTGATTTCAGAGAGAGAAACTTGTCCTTTCACGTCCAAACCTTGCTCTAACCTATTCCTCTATAAATACACCTCTTTTGTCATCTTAAACAAAAATCCCTAATATCCATAATAACTTAGAATAACCTACAAAATCCCTAAAAATAGCCCATACACCATTTAGCTCATTTCTAACTGGTTAGTTATCTTTAAGCTTCCATTTCTCACCCAAATCACCATGGTTACACGTTGATTTCAAGCTTGGGAAGAATAAGAGGAGCTTGATCTATTGTGAAGACTTCACCAAGATATTAGGTTGTCTCTCTTTCTCTCTTATTTCCTTTTGCTTGTTATTATATGTGTAACTAAACCGTTGATGTTGGGATTTGGTGTACTTGTAATATTGTCTATGAGATTGGTTGATTATCTATGTTTGAGCTTCAATTTATGTATATGTTGATTTAATTAATCAATTGATTGACATGTAATACAATTTAGATCATACATGAATGACCATTGATGTATGGGTCTTTATTCAAGGTTTAACACCAACTTATGTGCTTAATTGAAATCAACTTCTTAATTGGGTGATTGCACTTTGTATACCAATTTCCTAACATCTCCATTCCCATACCAACTCACTCTCATTATCACTCTTGCATAACCATTGCATTAGTTGGTAATTAGTTAAGCTAGTTAATGTTAACTTAGATAATTGTAGTTGGTTAGCTAATGATAATTTAGTTATAGTTGATTTAGTGTAACTTAGTTGTAATTTGATTCATGCCATCTTAGTGTAATCCTAGTAAATTAGTTAGTTAATTGCTTGTGACAATCTCCATTTACTTTTCTTGCATGTATTTAGTGTAAATATATTGTATATACCATCTAAGACCTGGAACCGATTTAAGGTACCATACCTCCTTGTGGGAACGAACCGTACTTACTGTTATGCAATCGTAACGATCCGTGCACTTGCGGATAAACAAGCACGCTCACATATATTATATTTTAGAGAAACACATTTGAGCGTGTCAATTGTGGATTGGGGTGAATTTTCAATATACTAAATGTTTGGGGTTATTTCTATAGTTTTTGCTTAGGCACATATATAATTATAGAAATATTTGGGACTACTTTGGTTTGTAATAGTTTTTATGTATTAAAAGGATGGTTTTACCCCTGAACCGGTAAGTTAGCTGTCAGTCAAACGTTAGTCAATGTTTTTCAGGTGAGGTTTATGTAATTAAAGGAAAAGCTGAATATGTGTGCAATATCACCTAAACTAAGGGGATTTTTGTTCAATTAATCCTTTTTATTATTATTAGGGGTGGGCAAAAATCCATTGAACCGAACCAAACCGATCCAATCGGTTTTTTTTCCGGTTTTTCTTTATTAATCGGTTCAGTTCGGTTTAATTTTCTAAAAACCGGATTTCTTGGTTCGGTTTCCGGTTCTATGGGTCGAACTGAGAACCGAACGTGAACCGGTGTATATATAAAAAAAAATTAAAAAAAAATTCCCTTTTCCTTGGCAGCAGACTCAACACTGCTCTGTGCTCTCTCTGAGTCTCGTCTAATCCCAAATTCTCTCTACTCTAAATCACAAACCCTAGATCTCTCAACTCACCGTCTCTCTCTTGTCCGCCGTTTCTCTCTCTCGTCCGCCGTGGTGCGCCATCGCTTCTGCCTTCTCTGCTTTCGATCTCTTGGTAAGGCTTTTCTATTCTTCGTTATTTTAAGTTTTGCTTATTTTCATCATATGTGTTTCCACTTTCCAGATCCTCTTTGTTTCTCATAATTTTTACTTTCGATCTCTTGATTTTTAAAGTTTAAATATTGAAGGATAGATCGTTTTTAGAGAGAAAGAGAGTTAGATCTTTAATTTTTAATCGGTAATTGTGGTCCGAATCTGAAATTTTCATTCCAAATGTTCCTAGTGAAATTTTCATTCCAAATCTGAAACTTGCAGTGGGATTGTAAAGAAATTAAAAAAGAGTGGATCTGTAGATTGCCTTTGGAGAAGACAATGTGAGAAAGCCGTAAGCGGTCAAGTTTGGGTCTTGTGTTTTGAAGTGACGGTGTAGCAAGGAGAAAAGATTATAAGTAGAACTGAAGGAGTTTTTGTTTGGTATAGATAGGGAAAATTGGATAGAATTCAGCTGCTTATTTAAATAAGCAATAATTGCAACACCTACTCAATAATTGCAACACGCCAACACCTACTCAATAATTCTTCATATTATACCATATTATTATTCATATGCAACATTGTAGTGTGAATTCAAGCATTTTTTTTTTAGCAATCGAGTTTGCCAGTGGTAAGAATTCTTTATGCCAAATCTCTCCAAAGTCTCTCCTTCTTCGTAGCTCTTCAAGCTAATTTGCGTTTATTCTGATTTTACATTTTTACATCTTTCAAATTGTTTGTTTTAAAGATCTTTTCATCAATTTAATTGTTGGTTTTTATTTAATTTTTTTACATTTCTACGAGAAACTTCTGGGGTTTTGATATTTGCACTCCATGTGTTTTGATAAATGACTTTGGGTTATAGTATCATACTACTATAATGCAAAATATTACATATTTGGGTGATGAGCTTCACTTTTGATATAGTTTGATTTTTTCTGTTGGTGGTTTGTTGTTGAGAATTCATGGGCAATTCTTCAAATTTATTGTAACCATTTTAACATTCTATTCATTTGCTTTTTCAATCATATGCTTACATCTCTTTTTATATTTAATAATCAACGTATTATCATACGACATGACCTTTTGATTTGTGTTATTGTTTTGCTCAACAGGTTATAGGATATTATTAGTGTTAATGGGAATGAGTAAAACTGAAGTAAACTTGAGAAGGTTGCTTGCGGCTGCGCCTCAACAACAAAATCAAGCAAAACTTATACATGTAAGCCTCACGTTATTCAAGTCAATTAGTTCGTTATGTTATAATTTGTATCAATTTTCTTCCTTAAACAATAAAAAAGTGCAGTATGTTGCCACTCTACGAGAACAGTTAGAACAGCTAGCAGAAGAGAGAACTCCAGAAGGCTTACCTAGGTTGGTATGCTTTCTTATGCTTATCTTTTAATCATGACACATTTGACAACTCTCTTTATTTCTATTTTGAGTTTAATAACTTCTTCATTGGTTACTACGATGTAGGAGTGAAATTAACTTGTATAACTTCTTATCCTTTTGCCTGTCATGTTATTTTTCTCCTATTCTAATTGATTATATAATATCAAAGGGAAGAGAATTCAAGTTAATGTGTTGTGACTCTTTTGTGCATCAGTTTAGTTTAAGGCAAAGTAATGATGAGTTGTACTGGTATTGCCTAGTTTCTCAAAGAAAGTATCTAACCTTCTCAAAGCTAATGGTTTCTTAAGTCATTATTTTTACTTTTGAAGCCTCAAGATATATCTAAAGCTAGACTGCAAACTTGTGTTTCATCAGAGATCTATAACTAGTTTCCATCTTGTCATTAGATGTTTCACTAAAGATGATTAGATTTGGAAATGATTTGGTGATCTTCATAATTACTCATTGTGAGAGGAATATGAGATGGCACATGAAAGATCCCGACTAAAAGAACCTTGATAAAGTGCTAACTAGGAAATTGTATTTTTGTTCCTTAAACACTTTGGGTTAGCTTTTACATAACCTGAAGCAGACAAAGAACTTTAAGAAGAAATGTCATTAGTTATCTTCCTTTTACCTTTTTGGTTGTAGCTGATTGAAAAGTAATTGTCCTGTTGCAATTCTTTAAGTTCTCAATTTTGAGGTAATATATAACTTATCTTTTGGATTTGTTCCAGAGTTTCAAAGGCTAAGGTGAATGATTACTCAGAGAAGATTGAGGCCCTTGCTTCCAAAGTAGTTGTTCCATTGGTACGTATAAACAAACTAGAATCATTATGAGTTGGGTCTGCTGAATAGTGAAGATTGTGGTGTGATTCATTTTTCCCTGTCTTTTGTTTTTCTATAAATTACAGTTTATGTTTAAATGAGTAGTGGATTTCAATTATAGATTTTGGATTTTTACTATGAAGGCTAAGAAAACATATTCTTTGCTCCTTTTTATTTCAATAAGATCAACTTTAGCTGGAATAACCCACGATTTTAGTAGAGAATGCATTTACAGTCTACAGATAGGTGTATTTGTCTCTGTAGGGGAGGTGGTAAGGCAATTTGGTGGATTCCACAAATAAATAATAGACCAAAAGATAAGGATGATGGTAAAACACATTTTCATATTGTCATATAATATTTGATAAAAATTTTATTTCATTACTTTGGGAGTAATATCTACCGACTCCTTTCTTGCCTTTGGCAATTCATGTGGGACTCAAGTCCTTGCATGCATTTATTAGTCTAATATTTTATTCATGGGTTACTAAGCTACTCGAATATATGTGAGAGAGAGGTTAAGTAAATGAAGACCATTGATTACAAATGTTATAGTACATGGAATCTTCAATTTTTTTTTTTTGAAATCATGCATGAATCTTAGTGCAGACGAATAATAGGTTGTCTCAACAGTCATAGGTCAACCTCATGTATGTCAATACTATGCTGAAGTCTTCAAATCCTTAGTTGGAGCTGATCTAAGAATTTTCTTGTGGTTGCTGCTCATGTATTTCTAATTAATGTAGATTCATAACTCTGCTTTGTACCACGGTTTTCATGTCTGGGCTTTGTGATATGGTTATGCTTGAAGTTTGTTCAATTTCTATTACTCTTTTTCACTCATATGATGTTGCATCTTAATTGAAGCAAACATGTTAACCATGAAGAATTGTTACGCTAACCATTATTTAACAGCCTGATATTCAAGTATCGCAACATTCTTCTAGGAGCAATTCATTTAAAGAAAGCCCTTCAAAATCCGATGAAGAAACTCTTATCCCCTCTTCTCCAGGATTGAGGAGGAGAAATGTGTAAGTAAATCTATTAGTAGGACCATTGTGATTTGCGTGTTAGCTCCTGAGTATTAGTATGTTTGTCATTGTTTTATTTCTGCTCTTTATTAATCCAATTTACAGGCATTTCTCAAATATTCAAGATAGAACTCGTGACACTATTGAAGCTGATACATCAGAACCAGTCAAACTGGATGCTGCAGCACAAGCTCACATTGAAAAGCACAGGTTCTATAAGTTACTAGTGCTCTTTTATTTTGAGCAACTGAAGCATGAAATGAGATTATGACAAATAATTATCTTAGGCTTACTTGTTAATTCAACCATGCTTATGCCAAAATAAGTGATTATGTTTATCTGAAAATGTATCAAATTATTTTTATAAAACGTATAATGTAGTCGGTAGTTGGGTTGTAGTATCTAATGCCTTCACTTGCATATGAGTGTTAGTTCTAGAAAATCAATTGTCTTGAAATTTTTATGTTGAATTTCAATTGAACCAGGGGTAGTGATGAGTCAGTTGATGTTCAATTGTGTCGCAAATGTCATTTGATTTACAGAGGTTGCCGAAGGATTTACTTATCAAACATGGACTCAAAGGAAACAAGGAAATTACCCCATCGATTATTTTAATCTATTTGTATTTGCTGTTGGCCCTTCTAGCTAATTGACCAAACTTAGGTCTGTTTTCAGGTTTCACGTTGTTCATGTAGCATATTGCTTATATTTTTGATAATCATATATAAATCTCCTTATAATCCGTTTTTTTTTTTCCTCTTCTAGTTATTGTTATGTTGCAAATCCTCTAAAATTCTTCCTGTAACAGGAAGCTCCAAGACAATTTGACAGATGAAATGGTTGGGTTGGCACGACAACTCAAAGAGAGTAGTCTCGTGATGAGCCAGTCCCTGCAGAACACTGAAAAAGTAAGATTTCCTCATACATTAGCTGGTCATGCATTATTTATTTTGTGCAGAATGGTTTGTTGTATTGAGAAACTAATACATATTTATTATACATTTGGTGGTGATTGCATACCCTACGGATCTGCAAGTGTTACATTGATCATTGTTTGAATGCAGATTCTTGATTCAACAGAGAAGGCAATTGAGCAAAGCCTGGCAAGCACGGGTCATGCTAATGTACGAGCCACAAAGATATACTCAGAGAGTTCCAAGACTACATGTTTCACATGGCTTCTGATGTTTGCAATGACATGCGTTTTCATCATGGTTGTGCTTCTTATCCGTGTCACCTAAAGGTGTGATTTATATCATCCTTTTTCTTCAAAGCAGAATTTTGTGTTAATTTCATACTTGTTCCGGCTAATATAAATAATATGCCCGAACATGGCCATTTATGAGGCATGAGGCGGGAATATGTTGATTTTTTCATTTAACAAAGTAAATGTATTGAAAATATTACTCACCGAGACAACAGAATCTTCCAGAAATATACACTCTTCATACTCGAAATTAGAATACAGCTCACTTAATTATATGGCTTAAGCATATCAACTCTTGCTTGAGTATTCGTGCATTCTCCTTCTCCGTGACAAGGGTTTCAGTATCACCTTTGTCTATAATATTTCGAGTCTCACTTTTGTCTAATCACCAAGTATGGAGAGATTCCTCCCTTGTAGAGGTAGTTTTTATTTGGATCGTGCTTATAACTGTTGATTTTGGTTAGTCTTGTTAGGCCTCTAACTTCGATCGGTGTCAAATTTCAAAAAAATAAAAATTGAAAAGAATTATAAGGCCGATTTTATTTGTTATATCATAGTTTATCCGGATCTTAAATATCTATTCAATGACTATAATTTATATATCTTATTTATCTTCCGGTGATTATTAACATTAAGAATTTTTTTTTCTTTTTTTGAATATTACATAAATTCAGGTTTTTTAGGGGAGGTTGTGTACGACTTGAATAACATCATCTTGTCAATTCAGTCTTTTTAATGTTAATAATCACCGGAAGATAAAATAAGATATATAAATTATCAGTCTTTTTATTATCAGTTCGAACTGACAAAAGTTATATCAGTTCCTTGCATGTGGGCCACTGGATTTAAATACTTTGACTTGGCTGTATGCACTTCTCAGTCAAAGTATTTAAATCCAGTGGCTCACATACAAGGAACTGATATAACTTTTGTCAGTTCGAACTGATAATTTATATATCTTATTTTATCTTCCGGTGATTATTAACATTAAGAATTGTTTTTTCTTTTTTTGAAATATTACATAAATTCAGGTTTTTTAGGGGAGGTTGTGTATGACTTGAATAACATCATCTTGTCAATTCACGTGAAGAATTAATTCACATAAAGAAATCAAATCCATTCTGTCTATGATATTTGTATGAAGTCAGAAATTAAGCATAAATCTTCAATCCTGTATGGGAATTGGGAAGTTGCGGAGATTATCAACGTAAATTTGTATTTTGTATTGACAATGTCGTTTAATGTTTTAAAATTTATTAAAATTCTTTCTTATAATTCATAAAAACTGTTTATTAAAACATGTCAAATTTTGATACAATCAATTAAAATTGTTTTATGAAATAAATTTTATAAAATATATATCGTCAATCTCCACCTACCTGGTGGCGGCCCCTCCTATTGATGGTGGCGATCTTCTTTTTTTTAATTATTTTATTTATAATTATTATTATTCTAAATTTTACAACCACTTTGGGGCATGGGCACACTTCAATTTATTTTTACTCTTACATTTTTAGATTTGAGTTATGAAACATGACTCCGATTCATTATTATTATTATTTTGATGGTAATCCATTCCTTTTTTGTTTTATTTTTAATATTATATAAATTTAGGTTTTTCTTTTTCTTTTTTTGAGGTAGAGGACTTAAATATTCGAACCCACAATCTTATGATGTAGGTGTGAAAGGTATAGTACCGGACCAATCTCATCTTGTTAATCCATTCCATTGGTTTTTTTTTTTTTTTTTTTTATGATATCTATTAATCCAGATCAGGTATTTTTTAAAAAGTTTTCGTCATTGGTATGATTCGAGCCGCTGACGTGGGAGTCATTTGTCCAAACCGGGGTGGACGTAACTTGTAAAAAAAAAAAAAGTTATGGAAAAACACAGGAAACTTTTGGAATTTAATAAGGTAATTTGGATGGAGCTGAAATCAAATAGATAAGAATAATTGAGAAATGGTCAACAGAAGTCCAGAAAACAAATAAGACAGAAGTAGTTGAAACTTCGTTGGAAACTTGAAACGTCAAAACAAGACAAAAGCTCTTCCAAAGCCAAACCAAACGACCCAATCAAGATTCAAGCATACTCTTTTAAAAGTTCCAGCAACAAACAACGACATAAAAAAATAAAAAAAAATCTCTTTCTCTTTTGAATATTCTCTAATAATTACGCGTTCAAACTTTTAAAATTTCAAACCAAAATCACTTTTTATTTTTCCTTTGACTTTGCAATTTCTCTTTCTTTTCTCAACCCCATCAACAAAAGACTTCTCTCTTTTTCTTTTTTTTTTTTCCAAAGGAAAATTGATCCCATAAGTTGTGTTGTGTTGTGTTGTGTGTTTGTGTTTTGGCTTTAGAGAAGAAGCAGAGACAAAACAGAGATAATGCCGAATTGGGAGCTGAGAAATTGTTGTAACGGAGACCAAGTCAACTTTATGATCACTATCGGAGTCTTCACTGTTGCAATTCTCGCTGTAAGTTCTAAATTTTTCGTTACCCTGTTTGGTTCTTGAGAATTTGAAGATAAAATAAAACAAAATTTGAAGTTGATTTGAAGTGGTGCTGGGTTTGAACAGTTGAGAGTCAACTTGGTCAAAATGTTGTTTCTTTGATGGTCGTGTTTATCTTTTGTGGGGGTAATGAAAGAAAATCTGCATATTTGTAGTTTATCTTTTGTGGGGGTAATGAAAGAAAATCTGCATATTTGTAGTTTATCTTGTATGTATTTTTTTTTTCTTTAGATTTTTCTCTGTTACCAAGTAGAGCATTTTGGGTGCTTTTATTGTGTTTCCTTGCTTGGTGGTTTTAAGATCTTTAATGGTAAATTAAGACAATTAGGTTTGATATCGCAAAAATTATTCAACATTACATGCGTTACTAAGAGGCTATGCCTGCAATCACATGTGAAATGTTTTTGTAAACATTTTTTTTTTTTTTTGACCCGTAAGCTCAGCATATTGTGGGGTAATGATTATTTAGCCGAATGGAAGCAAAAGTGTTTTTATATATTTAGAACTTATTAAATTCGAGCTCAACAGAAAATGCATTAGAAGTATCATAAGTTTGGAAGATAAATTCAAAATTCTATAAAGCAATGTCACTGCAAGAAGTGATTTTAAAGGGGTGTTTCGAATTTAATTTTTAAGCGGATACTATTTCAATATATACAGTTCAATTGGGCAAGTTAAATAATTTTTTCTGATAAAGGAAGTTTTAGATATTTAGCATGCTCTTATTGAGTTTGAATGTGTTAGCGTTTGTTTGCTTGACCAGTCCTTTGATGTAAAATCTTTGTTTCTCATTGTTGTAGCTCTGGAGGACGTTTCTACTGACACCTTTTAAACTCATTACAGTATTCTTACACGAAGCAAGTCATGCAATCGCATGCAAACTCACATGTGGTGATGTAAGAAACTCTTCTTTTCTATCTTTAATAATGTGATATATACTGTGTTAGATGCATTTAATGTTTTTATTCATGATTGCTTCACAAAACAATTCTGTTTTTTGCTTGACCTCTTTTTTTTCTTCATCGTTATTTTTATCGTTGTTATCATTGATAGGAAGTTCTGCTTACCCTTAAGAATATGATTGGTTATGGGTGAAACCATAATGGAAATAGCATTTCTTGCAAGCAACTTATCATTTATTCAAAATTCAAAGACATGATTTGGCTCTCTTTAATCTTTATTTATTTTTTCTTATGTAATGTTAATCAGAATTCAGAAGTGCTAATGTAAGTGTGATGACATAAAATATTCTTCATATATTATTGTAGATTGGTAATTGGGAATTGGGTATGGAAGCATTTAAAGCTTCTAGTTTACCAAACAGTTGATAGAGTATCTCAAGTGTAGTCTAAGTATAGTGAAAATGGCGAACTTGATTCAGTTCCTCCTCAACTTAAAAGGTTCTTGACAGTGATTCAGATTTTGTTCCCTTTAATTTCAATATACCTGTGAAAATTACTTATCAGAAAATGAAAATGAGTATTGGTAACAAGCGTACCCTTGAGATCCTACTTTTATGGGAAATGACGAATTCAAATTACTGTTCTTATAGTTATTTCCATTGTTTACTTTGTATAGATTTGTTAGTACCTGTTGTTCACCAATCGTGTGTGTTGCAAAATGAAAAGTTTGGTTTGTGACATTGTTCATCCTTCAAAGCATATTTCCTGAATTTAAAATGAACAAATGCGTTTTTCTAAATGGTTCTCTTTGTATACAAACTTAGAGAATGGATCTTTTTTTTTTTAATATCTTACCACGGTTATTAGTTTTATGATTTATATTTGTTTTTAGGGCCATATGTCTTTAGATTTGTTCATAGTTCAGTGCCATTTTCTTGGTCTTTCTCACAGGATATGCCTAACCAAAGATGTTTTCTACGCCATTATGTAGGTGGTGGGAATGCAGGTTCATGGAAATGAGGGTGGCGTAACTCAAACACGCGGTGGTATATATTGGTTAATCTTGCCTGCAGGATGTAATACACTTCTCTCTCAAAAAACTTCATTTTCTTTTGACAATTTATGAGGCCACTAAACACAAACTTCGTGTTAAGAATTAACATGTCGTTGCTGCTGTCCCTATTTTATTTATGTTACGTGACAATTTTGACTTTGTTCCTGTCTTGTATTTAAGCTTTGATGATGTGGCTTTTTGATGTCTATGTGTAAGGCTCATTGGATGAGAAAAACATATATAACTAAGTTCTACTTGTTGAAATTTCAGAATATACATAGAGAATCAGTAGCATCCCCTTATTTTTATCTCCAACTCTCTCTTTGTTGGGTGTTCTCACAGGTTTTCAATTGCTCTTTGTTTCAGATCTTGGTTCATCATTTTGGGGAATGACTTTAGTACTTGCATCAACAAATCTCATCACTGCAAGAATTGCTGCTGGTTGTCTTGTTCTTGCTCTGTTTATTGTGCTCTTTGTTGCAAAAAATGTAAGTCAGTTATGAATGGGATAATATTTTACAATTATAATTAGATGTTAATTGTTATTTGTATATTATTGTTTGAAAGTGTATAATGAACTTTCCTGTGATTTTGCTGTACTGTTGTTCAAACAGTGGACACTTCGAGGACTTTGTATTGGTAAGTTTTTCGTGATCTACGTCTTTTTATTCTTATGATGTTTATTTAAGCTGCCCTGTTCAAGTCCTTGAAGTTTACAAACTGAATTTCTCAGGTTTCATTATTTTCCTTGCTGTAATTTGGATTTTACAAGAAATGACGAAAGTTCGTATCCTCCGCTACGTCATTCTCTTTATTGGTGTAATGAACAGTTTGTTTTCAGTTTACGGTAAGTATTATTCAGTCATTGCTCCATTATATACAACATGGCTAATGCTGGTCTAACAATTTGCAAATAGTAATAACATATTATTAACATGTGATCTGAATTCTGAAACAGATATTTATGATGATCTAATATCTCGAAGAGTCAATTCTAGCGATGCTGAGAAGTTTGCAGAACTTTGTCCCTGCCCTTGTACTGGTGTTGGTTGGGGAGTCATTTGGTGAGCTTTTTTGCTTTCACAATAAGATGATAGTTAATCGATCATAGACTATCTTTATGATGTGCTAATGTTGAATCGTTTTCCTTGTATATTCGAGTGTTATTGATCAATTATTATTGTGATTATACTTGCAGGGGAATGATATCATTTGCATTTCTTTGTGGATCCATGTATCTTGGACTTGTCATCTTATCATAAGGTACAATATGCTTCTGAGTTCTAACAAAGAACATTTCTTTATAGCATGTGAAAATACTCAATTTAAACAAAATCTCCAATTGTAAAGGTTGGAGACCTGTTGTTAAACCAAAATATAATTTAGGGTTATTGGCACTAGTTCCCTTTGAACTTTACGCGGGTTTGCATTTGACCCCCTGAACTTTCATTTATTGACATGTTTGTTTTAAAACCTATTTAAGTTGAAATGCTTGTTTTAGATTCCACAGAGGTAGAATCATGAAAATATCAATAGGTTAATTCACTCAGTTTTTTTCTCTTTTCAGGTTTCGAGGGTTAAGGTATACCATCTCTTCCTCGATATCGTATAGAGCAGAGCAGCAGTGCTTTCTTTGGTAGGGTGGTATATACAGCCTGAAAACATGATTGTCTTGAGATTCATGGACTGCCCTTGTAGTTTCATTCTTTTAAACCCTATTCTCCTGGGGTTTAGTATTTGTATAGACAAAATTGATATTGATTTATTCTACACTCACAGCTGTAATTAGATATTTGCCTGGTTTAAATTCAGATGCTTCTTTCCTTTGTTAATTGGTTCTTTAAATTTTTGTTACACTGATTTTTATTACATAGAATTTTTTTATTAAATTTCAGCTTTAATTAAATTTTTCCTTTGCAATTTTTGTTACATTTTCAATTGCAAAAAATGTAAAATTAGCATAGAATTAAGAACACACAAGTTTCTGAATTGAATTCTTTACATCCATCACAACCCTTAATTTGATGGTATGATAATATTGTTAACCATTTCATTTGATTTTCTAAACAGAATATATAATCCCTTTGTGAATTTGGATCGTGTCATTCATTTGTAACCATTTCATTTTATCTTTGCTTCGATAAACACTTGTATAATTAGTAACAAATTAAAGAGACTTCAATTTGTCATTGATCAACGGCCGACACTAGAATTTCTCAAAACCTTAGATATTCTTTCGTGAAAATTACCAAAATAACCATACAAATTATATAAATTTCGTTTTAAACTATCTACGAAGTTTTTTTTTTTTTTTTTTTGAATTACCTACATACAAAGTTTTAACTGTAAATAATAAAATTGTAAAATTTCTTTACTGTTCATAACCATAAATTACTAAAATAACCCTAACTTTTTTCTATATTTTAGTTTTGTGCAAAAAGAACATGAATTTGAAATCCACAATTCTACCATGTCCATATTACTACAGTACAAGTGTACTACATGGCATGATTGACACCTACTAGCCGGTTCTAGTGAGAAATATTGAAATAAATAACTTTACCAACCTGATTGACATACATATTTACTTGTGAGTTGTGAGTTGTGAGGTTCATTGAAAAATATTTGAAATCCGTAATTTTACTATATGTCCGTAAATGTTGACGATATTTATCCCTTTTAAAATTTGTACATGTACCTCAAATTAGTATAATTTTAAAATTTCAATATTATCTTTACATAAAATTATTAAAATGATTAATATAAATATATCTCAAACATCATATTAATAAAATATTTGATATTTTTAATATTTTAACAAATATTATAATTAGTTATATAAAAAATATATATTATAATTAGTTACACATTAATTAAAATTATATATATATAGTAACTGTTTTTATATAAAAAAAAACCTGTTATAAAAAAATTAAGAGAAAACCATTAAATTGTCCATATTCGTTCATACTCAAATAGCAACTAAATAAATAATAATTGATTATAGTTTGAAATCAAATGAGACAACCCATCTTGGTTGCATTGTCTCAATTTTCAGTATCTACTTTGATGTCTTGCTATTTTTCTTTTTTTTTTTTTCAAAGTAATTTTTAATTCTGCAACTAAATTCTAAATAATTTCTTCAAAATGAACCCATCAATTTCGAATCTTTGGTTAGGCCTTGTAAACTGCACTATCTTGGTTTGCACAGACCAATTAATTAGAAACTTGGAGTACTGAGAGTTGTATCAGAAAAAATGGGGAGCCTAAAAATTTACAAATCCCCACCAAGACCAAAAGTGTGTGGAAATATAAGTTAACATAAATCCATTACATAAAAATATATAATCCTTTTCTTTTCTTTTCTTTTGTTGTTGTTGTTGAGCTAAAACCTATTAGATTCAATATCCAGGAGGAGGACCAGCAGGAAAAACTTTACCTAAACAGCCACCTGATATGGAACCGGATAAGTAAAAAGTTAACAAACCTTCATTTCTCTTAGATGTAATGACACCTGATACGTCATGGCGAATACTGCTTTCTTCCATACTTGAGCCTTGAAATGCCACATCTCCAGCCATTTCCAGATAATGCGTCAACATTAACTGTGAGGCATATCTGTCACTGAATTCTTCAAATAAATTTGTTTCATCTCCGGAGAACTCCTTTCTCCCTTCAAGCTTCAATTCTCGAACTCTTCCTTTTACTACCGATTCATTTAGAACTACCCTTACAGCATAATACCCATAATCCACATCATCTTTCAGGATTCCAGTCTTGCGCAAGTCTTCAATAAAACGGTCTATCTTGGCAGACCCCACGATGAGATCATTTTCAGCCTGTTCTTCATTCATACTCCTAGGCCAAGGTCCCACTACAACCCTACACACATTATATTGTTCTATCTGCAAATATATATAGAGTTCAAACATTTAAGACCAACACAATAACTATACAAACTGGTATAAATTCACATTATTGATTAAACTTCTTACGATATTCTGGAGTTGTGTAGCCAACTGAGATATATCTCCCTCCTCCTTATTCAACATCGTCCTACAATGTTAAACAAAATTCATATTAGCACAATAGAATATAACATGACATATATTAAGCTATATAAGCATTTAATGCACAATGCCAGGAAATCATACCAAACTGAGACAACTGTAACGCTTGCAGGATCAAACAGGCTTCCAGCCACATTCTTCGTACCAACATGTAAGCCTAGCAAGCAACGCCCACTTTCACACGTCACCGTGTGCATCAAGCGAGAGTTTGGATTCCTCAACAACTCTCTTGTGTGTGCTACCTTCCGAATCAAGCGACTTTCTGTAGAAGGGTTCAGGTTCCTCACAACCTCTATTTTGCGAGCCACTACTGTGCGCATCAAGGAGCTGAAAGATGATGATATCTTCATCTAATAAAAAGTAAACACCAATTAAACATTAAAACTTATAATTTCAATTACACATGAAGAAAGCAACACCTCAGAGAACATCCAACCAGCACACAATTTGTTTGATTCCTAAAACAGATATAATTTCTAAAACATGTTGACAAGAGGAATCATATGCATTATCCTTATTTAGCATCAAACACATCCCTGGAACTAATAACTAGACAAGATTCGGAGTTTAAAAAGTTGGTAACAATAACGAAACTAAATAACTCCAGAGTTACTGGAAACATATTGTCAGCAAGACATATCAGATGTGTTTTATTCAAAAAAGGCATATTCTGCTAGTGAAATATAATGTAATGCAAGCCATAACTCTGGGAAAATACGAAAAACTTTAAGCTACTCCAAAGAAAACCAAGATAAAAGACATGTTACATATATAAACCAATAAACCATTACCACAAACGATTGTAAATTCAGACAAAAGATCTCATGATCATGAAACCCATATGGCCATATATACATAGGAAAACAGGTACATATCCTAGATGGGTCTAGTGGTGTCTATTGGATCAGGCCGGCCCAGTCCAGTAAAAAATGTAAGGATTTTTTAAATTTTGGATTGGTTAGGTCCAAACTCGGATTGGACTCCCCTGAAAATTTTTAAACCGAATATCCAAATAACCGGTCGAAATATCCAAATAAGATTGAACCGAATCAAATCGGATGTAAACTTTATGTTTCTTTACACTTTGCACTATTCATAAAAAAAACTACTAATTGTATCCCGGATCCAGACAGTAAGTCCTAAAGATCCTAGACAAATCTGAATCCTAAAACAAGCGGGAATTGCATCGGATTTGGATTGTATGAAATCGATCCGAATCCAGCCGACCCATTTGACACCCCCTAAATGGGCCTAAAACTCTTTAAATGTCCGAGAGGAAAAGTGAAGACAGACACATAATAAAACAGAGTTGCAGAAAGTTGATAAATAAAGAGTGAAAGTGACCCACAAAACAAACATAGAAACAAATAATATTTGAACCAACAAAACCAAAAACATGGGTTTTGTATGTATCTATAGAAAATAAATAAATAAATGAAAGAAAGAGTCAACAATATTGACCTAGATTTCCGGAGAGATGGTGGACGAAGGCACTCAAGTTGAAAACTGTAAAGGATAATGTTGAATATTAGGGTTTTATTAATTACTTTTCACTCCATTTATGTTCAAAAACTTGTCTTATACTAGGCCTCCATTTATTTAGCTACTTGCATCAAACACACTCAGAGAATTGATGCATTTATGTCCAAAAAGCAGAGTGACCCATTGAAGAAGAAGAAGAAGAACAAAAAAGGGCTAGAAACCAGTAAGCCAAACAACAAAGAATAGAATGAAAATTTCAGGCTGAATGTGTCATTATTAGAAGCCAAACAGTTTGAACATAATTCTATTTACAAAACTAAGGTTGAGCAATTCGTGGGTCATTATGAGAACGATAGGAACCAAAATCTATCTCAATCAATTCCAACATATTTAGGGATTTTGTAGCAGCTGATAAGTAGTCGTGGTACTTACCAATGCTACAGCGAACAAAGGGTGAGGGAGAGTAGCGGTGGCAGCAAGAGGAGCAACTA